>BSBM01000217.1:12062500-12345000 GCA_027924585.1 Larix kaempferi | reverse complement strand
CCCATAACCACACCCTCCACCCCTCTCTCTCTCTCTCCTACTTCCCCTCACGGGGGCTTCACTAGGGGGCCAATACAATACCACGCTCATTCATATTGGGGGTATTAATTAAACATGAAAACCCAAATATTATATTGCTTATATATTAAGGGGCATTAGAGTTTTTTCATTTAATACAACAATACATAAATACTTTAGGGTATATTTTCTAGGGGCGGGCTCACAAGTGGCTCACAAATATCTACCTCTTTCTCGACTTACAGAGTCGCAGAAAATCGCTTTGCTTGAGGCCAGGCACATGCCAGGGTTTTGTGGGTGGATCACCGAGTTATGGACGAGGTATGCCTATTTCCCCTCGGCCAACTCAAACTGGAACAAATTTAATTGGTCTTCGACACGACTGTCCTGTGAAGTGAGTCAAAGGTGGGAAGCAAACTAGGCCAAGCCCGACGTCTGTGACTGCCACTCCTATACTTGTTGGTGAGGAAGGATGTGAAGCAAGCAATGGACATATTGAGCAAGTGGACGGAGGAGACCGGGTTTGCAGAAGGGCCTAGCGGGCGTGGTGGGACTGGCAGAGGCAGGGGCAGAGGTAGAGGTGCTATGCAGGGTAGGGGAAGAGGCCGGGGCCGAGGCGATACAGGGAATATTTCTGCAGTTGATGATACCAGAGAACTGTTCCTTGGGGATGATGCGGATGGTCATCGGTTGGTGAAGCAGATTGGGGAGGAGAAGTGGGACCAGATAGACGAGGCGATTGATACTGTTAGTGGAGACATTGTTCCATATCCAGCAGAAGATATCTACGAGGATGCTCTGCATACAAATAAGCTGGTAAGTTTGATACTTAAGTGCAGACGGTTTTTTTCTTCATTAATTAACCTTTACCTGAGTTGTGCTACAATGCATTGAGTGTAAGGCTGTAAGCACCATTGCAATTTTTCAAGATTACTGGACACCCATGGTTTGATGAGAAAATAGACTGATAGGATTGGATACCCATGTACACACACTGGCCCAAATCTAAACTATATACTGAGCATCCACATACCACATACAAAGGGATGTCTTAACTAAACTGCACTGATATAATAATATACTATTAAAGTTGATTGAAAGTGAAAACGATTATTTCATTATAGGTTGATTAGCCCTCCTTTCTTCTTCACTTGTAGACATGTTGGAATTTGTTTGACATGTAAGTTTTTGGGACAGAGTTGAGCGAGCTAAGAATGGTAGTTTAAACATAGTAATATATTGCCCACATTTTTCAAGGGAGCATGCCATGATGGGATTGGAATCTGGATAACCAGACATATGAAACCTAGCCACAAGTAAATGAAGACAAAGACAAACACACTGACACCATCAAGTGTTGTTAGTACGACAAAGTGGGTGAATGTTAACACATCAACTAGGGACTTGCATCTCAAACCTTGATTCTGATTGTCAAAGCATGTCCATTTTGTTCCTTATGAATCATTCTTTTCATGTAGAGAGTTTGTAAGTAGGACAACCACACAGATATTAAAGGATTTCACTTCAAGCATTAAATTTTGCTTTTCCTTCTCTGATACTATGGAAATATCTCGATGCCCTTGTACATCTATGTTTACCTGCATACTCGAGGGATAATAAAAATGACTTGTTGTTATTTTGTACCCCTTTCTATTCTTTGGCCCTTAAAGATACCCAACATTCCCCCCTTGACCGACAATGTAAAGACACATATAGATACTCTACACTAAAACAAACTTTGCGTGCTGATTATTTTATGTTTTTCATGTTCTTGACTGCAGTTAGAATTTGAACCTGAATATGCAATGGAGTCATTTGGGAAAAATCCCGATATAGATGAGAAGCCTCCTATTTTTCTTAGAGAGTTTCTGGTGAAAATGAAACCCCTTTTGGTTGCAACGGAAGGAATAGAAAATGAACAACAATGGAAGGTATGTGAATTTTCTGTAGTTCTATATTTGTAGTTTTATATTTCTATTGGATTTGGAAATTAGGTGTGCCTTGCTTCCTATTTTCCAGCAATGTTACAGATGAATGGTTTTGTTTTTGCAATGTATGTGATAATCATCATAGTGAATTCTTGTGTTAAAGGTGGAAACCTTCTTGAGTAGAAGGCTTAATGTTCATAGTCGGACAGGAAGCTCAAAATTAATATGTGGTTGAGGAAGGTAATAACTTATGAGGATATTCCCTTAGTATCTGAGGACTTCTCTACTTGAGTGTTGTCTATCCATGTACCTGTCATGCTGGTGTCCTGGAATTTGGTTGAGCTAGTGACAAATGTATTCCCTTACTGTGTTTGATCTTGCACATGGAGACCTGTTATTCTCAATGTATAATAATTTTATGTAAATCACATTAAGAGGCATGACTATTGTTATCACCGTCTCCATACCTTCCTTGAGAAGCTTCCACATTCATCCTGAAGGTAATTAGATTGAAGATTGAATGACGACAATGTTAGAGTAGGATTTGCTTACAAATTAAGATAATGCCAAGATTGCTTTCTTCTTAAGCTGACTTAGCTTAGAAGTTAAGAATTTACCCTTGAAGGCCTATTTATAACACTCCAAAAGCAGAAAGCATCACCAAATCAAATGCTCCACAAGCCCATTATTAGATATAATCAACACTTATCATCAGACTTTGTTACAATGCCTTTGTGGTGCGATAATTAGCCTAAATATCAGCTTTTTCTTGGGATCCATCTCAGCAGATTAGGAGCGCTCCCTAGAGCTAAATTAATGTGTGAGTTAGCAAGTCTAGATCAATGTTCTGATGAGAAGAACTATAGCATCCACAACAGTACTTGATAAGACTGTATTTAGTGCTTGAAGAGTTATTTTCAAGGGTGATACTACATAAATTTTGACCTTTATCCCAAGAGGGAATTTGCACATGATTGAGGTGTAATTTAGAGTAAGAGGGTTGCTTTCCTTATAAAGCATGCTACTAAATATAGCATATCAGGGCACTGCCATATCTGCTGCTAATTTTATGGCTAGGAGGGTGATGCTCTGTCCCATATTTAGCATTTTTGTGGGCTTAATTTAACATGAAGATAAGGTGTGGTTTGAAGGATAAAAATAAACGTGCTAATAATGGATCAGAAGCTGATTTGTGGATGCTATATTTAGTTGTAGACAGATACCAGAATAATGGTATTTTGCAAGAAAAGCTTTAGCTATATTTAGAACTGCAATGAATATAAATATAACGATAACAATAAAACTAAAATACATATCCCAACTAAGGGAGATGAACCTTCACCTTTGTGACTAGTCAATTCATATGAGTACACTATCACAAGGCATTGTATCAATCATCTCAAGACTCATATCTGATTCATTATCCCATTAAATATTTAATTGTCCTATATGGATTTCAACTCACTGTCCTTCCTATGTTGGATATTAAGTTAATGAACTGTTGTTCATTATGAGAACCAAGTGTTGTTGCTGTCATAAAGGGGTATAGGGAGGATGCTAGATTTTGAAGGTACAAATCAACATTAAGTGATGTTTCTACGTGGCCCTAAAATCAAACTTAGAAAGACTCATTTAAGGACTAAGTGTGGTCATGAAGAAGATCTATTATTTATGGCATGGTGTGGCATCTTTGGAAATGCTTTTGAGAGTATCAATTTGGCCAAGAAAGGAGTTGCTTTTCTTGAGTAGAAATACATGCACGATCAGATCTGGTGATGCCTAAATTCAGAGTACATCCATATTTAGAAAATAAAGCTAATTTTGGAAGAAGACCCCATATTTAGAGCACATCCACAAGCATAAAAGAGGGAGCAAGAAAGCGGATTGATCATCAGTACTATTATTCTCTCTCCTTCAGCATCCATGCCTTCTTGTTTTTCTCTTGACCAATCATCTTAGTCTGTAGCAACAGTTTGATAGCTTGATGAGTTAACAATGTCTTGACTCTTGAGTAGTGACTCTAGTCTATGTCACCTTTGGTCCTTTGAGAAAATACGATGTCACTAGATTATTTGAGAGGTTTGCATGAAAAGCATGAGAACTGGCTCTTCCCTGCTCACTGTGGAAACCGTGGGTTGTTGTATATGAGCCAATTACCTCTTGATATTGATAGGCCTCTACACCTTGAGATGAGGGACTGCACATTTCTTTTGCAAGGAAAACATGTACATGCCAGTATTCAGAAGGTAAGCCACATATTGATCTATGTAATATTTATAACCAGTTTGGGTTCTAAAGCTGCTATATACTTTATGATTCTAATTGACTACTTCTAATGCAAACATGTCAACTTCGGGTTCCAGCCTTAGTGTTGGATTGTGAGCCCAACATTGACTTCAACAGAGACATTGAAGCAAATCAAGGGTAAGAATTTTTTCACTGATTTGGTTTTTACACATACATTATGGAATAACATATTTGACATAAAGAAAAACAGTCTATTGACCTCTTTAGGAATTGAATTGCTTGATACTAAATATGTTTAACATAGGTGTTTTCTTGCATATTTGGTTTTGTGATCCCAAAGATAAAGGGTTGAGGAATATTTATGTCCTATTATGTTTGTCTTACTCACAACTAGTAGATAGAATGGAGTGCCACACACATGGGAAAGACTAGTATATCTTGATCTATTGAAGTGTTAAGCCCTGGGTTGTATACCATGACATGCAACAGTGCTTATTCATTGTAAAATTAAGCTTCATCTGGTGATGATAAGTAGAGGAAGTTGTTAAGCAATCTCTTGGAATAGGGCCCTGATGGAATTTGATGATCCATTCAATTTGTTATATGTGATACCGCAGTTCTTTATCCAATGTATCATGTATTTCATAGTAAATCTACATATAAACAGACATTAATATCATCATATAAAGGAGTGAAAGGGCAGCCAAAGAATGATCATGCCAGATCCCTTTATGTTGGCTTTGGCTCCAACTTGAAGATAATATATATTATTTCCAAAGATAGCAGTCTTATCTGAAATCTTGATTGTTCTTCTTGTATCTGATTTAAATGTAAAAACAATTCCCAGGTTGAACTGAGTATTTTCCTTACGAAAATTTGCTCTACAACATCGTCTCCAAAAGAAAGACATGGTTGTCAATATGATCACATTCCACATACTCGAAACTAGCTGTCACATCATCCATTTGTCCCCAAACCTCTTTCTGTTTAAGGGCTGAAATAGAAAGAACAATACAACCCAAGCCCAAAACGATTTGGTAACTTTGCAATTCCACATTACATCAACATCTATCTTTAAAGTTTAAATCTAGCTAAAATAAGAGTCTTAGTGATGTAGCTCTAGGATGTTAGTTATGACCAACCTCCCAAGTAATTGTCTTAAAATAAGAGTGAGACTTCTAGATACCATGACACTTCTTAACCTGCCAGGTTAGTAGATTTTGAAGTCATTTTTAGAGAACATCGTGGCCTTCAGCATTCAAAATTAACTAAAACAATTATTCATCGAGGATCATCTTGCAAATTACAGTAAAAGTATGTAGGGCAACCACCTAAAGTTGTTGAGGATGATTAAGAGTTGTCTAGGATAACCACATAGCTGTGTCCTTGTCCTACAATTCTCACGAGTATGCAATTCTTACTTCCCCAAGTACTTTTTTGCAATGATAGGAATCAACCCAAATTGCCCTTTTTTGTTGAGAAAGTTTAAAGTGATTCGATGAACAAGTACCATCCTTGTTTGGCAAGTGTAATGTCAATTTACTAATAGCTGTGTCCTTGTCCCAGAAGTTATTTATGTATAGAAGTTTCCCTTTCTTCTTCCTTGATTTAAATTGAAATCCTCTCTAGTCCATACTACAAGTAGCATAATTTTGAATAGACACAACTTCAGGTCTTGGAATATCACCGTATGTTTTTCTAGATGTATAAAAAAGTTGGACATACCAATTTGATGACACAACATGAGAATCTTCCATAAATAGATGCAAACCTTCCCAAAACTTCTTCCTTGGGATTTTTTGCTTCATTATTCTATTTTAATTAGCTTTGCATCTCCAATGCCTTTACTTTGTTTTGATTTTGTTGATTTTCCTTGCCTTTTTTATATATTCTTATTTCCCGTCTATTTTCCATAATTTTTTGGATGGCTCCTTTATCTTTCTCATCTTCCATGGATACATGCATGATTAAATTCCTCAAGTTTTTCATTTTTTATTCCACCTCTTATTTCTAGTTCTCATCTCGAGCTCCATTTTCCAACATTTACTTTGCTAGTTTGATGCATGTTTAATGGTCCAGTTACTATGGTTTTGATGTGTCTTAGTGGATATTTTAAATCAATAATAACATTGACCATCTAGAACATCTTTTATATGAAAATTGACGTCCAATGCAGTCTTGTAATGACTCCTAACATGTGCCTATTTTGGACCTGCAATAAGATCAACAAGATCTTTATGATGATATTATTTGGGAACTTACATTACCCCTATTCTAAATATTATTTTAACATTTCTTAGGACATGAAGCCCATGAGAATCTCTTTGCTATGACTTACAAGATGAAAGGGTCTAACCCTACAATTTTCTTTTCTCGTCAGTGTCCAAATAAGGTACCAAAGAGGTTTGTCCTCTTTTTCCCATTGCATTAAGAAGGCTCAAGAAAGAAAAAGAAAAAAAACACAAAGCCTTGGAGTTGACAACTAAAGGGAAGAAAACACAACATGGTTTGAACTCTTAGAATTAAACAATAACAAGTAAACTAAAAGAGGGTTACAAAATCTATAAAAAACAATGAGCCACCTATAGGTGGAAAGAAACCTCATACAAGATTTCACTGGATAAACAACATGACATACCTTTAAAAGTTGATTAATATTCATAAGAATTGCCCATAGTGCTAAACTATCAATGAATGCTAGACCTAACCTTTTGGATGAACTCTACTCTAAATTTGAATTAGAATACTTCCAAACCAAAGACAAAAGTAGAGGTCAAAGGAGTGTTCTGTGCTATCCAAAATAATCTATTTAATGCCATACTATGCCCTGCTTTGAACTGCAATAGTCAAGTTCCAAAGGTTGGGCCAAAGGATTGTCATTGGTGTGAGCTGGATTGGCACTTATATCCTTTCTATAATCTTCTCCTTGACACCCTAAGATATGTGTTTAAGCTCCCTCCATACATGTGCCTACTGCCCCTTTATCTCCCTTGGTTTGCAATGGTGTTCACTCCATAGAACTGATACTGATTTAATGGGTTTGCTTTGATGTAGCCATTAAAGTAGAAAGAATTTGTTGGCATTTATCATCTTGGCTACTTAAAGCCTCAAACTAAGGGCTTGACCGTTTTGTTATCGCTTTTAAGTTTCCACAAATGGATTTAATGATACAAACAATGACAACAGTTAGCATGTTGCTAAAATTGTAATTGTATTAGAAATAATGCAATGATTGGCATTAATAATGAAATGGTTTACTTATGTATTTTCTTTTACAAACAATGCAAATGAATGCTGGTAATTATATGCAAAAACTATCATCATAATAGTTGAGTTCATAAAGTGTTGTTTGGTTCCCAAGAATTCTTGGGGGCCATAAATATGCATATTAGTTAGAGTGGATATCAGAGTTAACATAGATTTCCCCTGATTAAATGAGATTTTGTAGTCTTTGCTTCTGAAATTTAGCCCTTTAAATGTTCATATAGAAATTGTTTTTCTTGTTGTAACTTGTAATTGCATCAACTCTAATAAATTGTCGTCTTTTATACATAGTTACTAATGGTAATGGGTTGAATTATGAATATCTCCATCATAAAGCATATAACATAGAATCAAACCCTTGAAATCTTTTTGAATTGCTCCATATAATACTTGCCAATTGGCAATTTGTATTTATTTGGATACAATTCTTCTTTTGTATGTGGGATTTTTTTGTATGTCCTTTCTGTTGGTCACCCTATATGCTAATTAATTACAACTAACACACAGGACGCTCAATATGAATTGTCAACCCAGGGAAGTCTTTTATTTCAATGGCAATAAGCACAATCTATGCATAAACATATCAAGTAGTTGATTAACTAAACAGAGATAATAATCCTACCTATCTGCTCAACCAAACTCATTTCATAAAGAAAACTAATCTAACTCATACATCTAGGAATTCAAAGTACAACTACCTTCCTACAGAAATCAACCTAGCAGTTACTGATTTAAGAATAGAAATGAACTAGATTACTTTTGCAAGAAGTTAAATCCTATAATTATCAAACTACAGCATTCAATATTTACCAAAATGATTCATCCAGCAACTACTGTAACTCAAGCACAATCTGCCTAATCTAATGGATTCAATGAAGATACAACAACAAATAGAATTAGAAAATAAGCTTGAACTCTAAATTGATAAATATTGGAAATCCTAGAAAGCATAAATGACTGAAAGGAATTGGAGTTGAGCTTGGCTGTAATAGTTAATTCTAACACACATGAATTAATCAAACTAACCTACACAGTCGACTATCACACCACACAGTTGCAGCTATTCAGGATGCAAATAATAAACTACCAATAAAGAATGTAAATGGAAATTCTCCGTTGCAACTATTAGTAATACGCCTAATGCGATTCCACAACACACAACAGGAAATAAATAAATTTAACTACCTACTTAACTCGGCAATCTCTGTGAGAAGGCAGGCCGTAGCCTTCTAACAGAGACGCCGTGAACTACCACAAATTAAGACACAGAATTATGAATAACTCTGCTCTTCATTAAAGATGGTAATCCACAGTTTCAGTTCTCTGTTACAGCCCATACAAAAATGATAATTAACCAACCCCGGACTCTGAAAGCCTTCCCATATTTATACATGCAAAATACAGTTCATGATCCACTAATTTCGTGCAGGAATGAAGATCTATGATCTTCATGCTACAGAGTTACAGCTAAAATGTTACATCCATAATGAATGAGGTCATTAAACATGAAGGATGTTGTTACTCTGGCAGTCAATGGATCAACGGTTTAACCAATTGGGAGGCATCCTGTTTGTTGCAGCAATGCTCTGTTTCAGCGAAGACCTATTACAGCTTCACGTGGAAAGATGCGCCGCCCCTTGGAATATGAGGAATCAAATTGGAAGAGTAACAACTGGCACCACGTATGATTCTTTCCCAGGGCATTGCGGCTGATACACCTGTGCTTTGATCTTAAATTAATGAAATCAACACAAGTTAGCATAAATCGAAGGCTAGAATTCATAACCATAACAATCTTAGGCATTAATTAAATGAAACAATAATGAGTTATATCTTGTCGAGATTGTTGATTGATCTGGGAAAAAGCATGTATATGGTTTATTAAAGTAGGATGTAACAGGGAAAAATGATGAAATAGGTATGGTAAAAAAGGGGCATTTCCAGGGCCCAACATCTCCCCCCAACTATCCATTTGCATGTCCTCATGCAACAACTTCCACTAGTCTGAATCTGAATCCAGACTGAACCTGTGAAGATTGGTAAGATTGTAGGCAAGTTACATTGGTTCCCCATGATGCACAAATCCTTGAAAGGCAACCCACTTCTCCCAACACTGCTTCTCCTCCTCTTTAGTCAAAACATAATTGTTTCTATAAGGTCTCACAGGAAACCATATGAGGGGAAACCTGAATCTTAACCCAAGCCACCTGGCTCCACATTTTTTCATGCACCACACATACCGAGGTACCCTTGTTAAAACTTGCTTAAAATTTTCAAAGCAATATGGGTCCCCTTATTTCAAAGCTAGAGAAGAATATAACCATCTATACTCACTACCTTCCAGGGCATTCTGCTGATTACTGAAAATTATCCCAACACAGGTAGTGATGATTCTATCTTGCAGATTTTCCAAGTGTTGAACAATCTCAAGAAACTCAAGAGCCTTTGCATACCTGTCTTTGAGTCCTATTGGGAGCCAAGGTTCATTTCTAATCCAAAGAGTGGCATTGTCCTCATTCTTTGTGATGGTTTGGAAGGAATCTCTCCATTTTACATGATTGATGACAAAAGAAGCAAATGCTCTCAGCTAAAAATCCCCCAAATGGGGAACATGATTAACACGAGAGTCGGTATAGCAGGCTTTATCATGTAAATATAATTCACATAACAAATTTTGCTCCTCATCATTGCTTGCCAGGAAAGTTTCTGAAAACTGGGAGGTTGTTATTAGTTCAAATGGCCTTCCCTCTTTTCATGCCCTCATCTTGAATAAAATTGTCTGCTTGTAAAGAAAGACAGGGTAAGAAGGGGATGGAGCCCTGCAACTTAGTAATTCCCTGGGAAAGAGTATACAATTGATCCTTCTCTTGTTGTATGGACTTGCATTTCCTCAACTTTGCCAATTCATTTTGAAATTTTTCCCACTGGACTTTCTGGAAGAACAATTCCTCAGCCCATTTCCCTCTCAATTCCCTGGCAGTATTTCTATATTCGTGGAGGGGGACCATCCCTTCCCTACATTGAGAAATATATTTATTCCATTTATCTAGCTCAAGATTTAGTGAGAGAATCTTTTTCCAGTCTTTGAATCCTTCTATCCTCCACATCGTTTTCATCATCAGAATCCAAATTAATTGTGCCTTGAGAGGGTAGCATTCTTACCTCGTCACCAGATGTCCCAGCTTCCCTATTTTGGATTGATAATGTAGCAGCCTCATCTTCCATTGGTGTTGTAGTGACCTCTGCTTGTGTTGCAATCTCAGCAGCTACTTTTGGGGATGCTGGTTCTTGTGTAGCAACATTCTGTCCTTTCAATTCTACCTCAGCAACATCAGTTTGAGTTGCAGTCTCAACACATATTTTTAAGGACACCGGTTCTTGTGTAACAACGTCCTCCCCTTGTTCCTCAACATCAGTAATTGTTGTCTGAGTTGCAACTTCATAAAACAATTTCAGGGGTACTGGTTCTTGTGTAGCAGCACCCTGTTCACTTATTTCTTCGAATTGTTGAGGTTGTTCTTGAACTACCTCAATATCTTCTACAAGATGAGATTGGTCCTAGAGTGGCTTAGTATTTCCCGATGGCTGGGACTGCATTGCTTCATCTTCTCCTAAATCCAAATTAGGGATTAGGTCAGCTCCTTCCTCATTTTCCTCCATCATCTCTACTGCAGGTATATTTTCCCTTTCTTGCTTTGCTTGTACAGACTCTTGTGCTCCCACACCCAACACTATGACTCTATGTCCTACTAAAAAGAATATGTCCCCACATTCTAGGAAAACCATTTCTCCTTGTTCCTCATTTGACAAAGCAGGAGATGAATTTTTTAGAAAATTTGCAGCTTCTATTAGCATATTCAAATTCTTTTCTTCCTGCTTCCTAGTCACTTCCTTCCATTTCTCCAACTCATCTCAGAGCATTTGCACTTCCTCTTTTAATAGTTCATTTTCATAAAGGAGGTTTTCAACTTGGGGTTTGTCCATAGCAGGTTCTTGTGTGACAGCAGGTGTTTTAGGATTTAAAATAGGGATTTCTATGCTTGTCCCAACTACACATGCTGATTCTACTGAGGGTACTTCAATATTTTCCCCAATTGCCCCTGCTGTCTCTGCTGAGGGTAATTCAATACTTGCCCCAATTACACATGCTGTCTCTACTACTACCATTGATCAAGTCCTTCTTTTCTTCACAAATTACAATGGCTGGTCTTCATTGCCTGTTGCTACTGCTGTGGCAGCTCTAGTTCTTATCTTCTTTGTTGGTGTAGCTGTCTGACCCTTATTCTTTGATCTTTTTCTTTTCTTTTGTGACACAGGGGTTTCCAAATTCCTCGAGAGAACAACAAATTCCTCCTCTTCAACAATAGTTCCCTTGATTTCTGGGGAGGATGCAATATCCAACACCTCCATATTTCCTTCCTCTCCTACCTCTGCTTGGTGCTCTCCTTCTTGCATTGCCCCTTCTGCAGTTGCTTTCATCTGGCTACTGAAAGATGACGAATCATCCATCTTCTTCAAAGAGATTTATTAGATCAGGAAAACAATGTAAGGTGTCTGGAATCATCTGGCCCAGTCATGACTGTTGTTCCTCAAATTAATTCCTACACACAATTCTTCAAAACAAACCCAATCAAGTGCAAAGGGAAAAATAGATAAAATACTGAATGAAAAATAAAATATTTATGTACAAATTATGTGTGGACATTGCAGTTCTTAAAAATTCACAGGGGTTGAGAAAAATCCCTGCCCTAGTGTTAACTAATATTCTGGATCAACTGCAATATGTGAAACGAAAGCATCCTTTGAGATCGGTTTGTGATACAGTCGCAGCCGATGACCATTTGCAAATAATGGTGTCTTGTTTTCATCAATGGTGATCAACCGGACTGTTCCATTGTCAAATACTCGATCTATCTGATAAGGTCCCAACCAACGAGTGCGTAGTTTGCCTTTGAAATCTCTCTTGAACCATGAATCATATAACAGAGCCCAGTCTCCTTCTCGGAAGATTTTCTTCTTTATAAATCCATCATGCCATTTTGAGCGCTGTTGTTGGATCAAATTTGTTTGATGCACTACAGCTGTGCGCTTCTCATCCAATTCATTGAGTTGATTCAGTTGGTTCCTTTGTGCTTTTGATAAATCAAGATTTTCTTCTACAACTGTTTTCAAAGTTCCGATTTCAAATTCAATTGGGAAAACAACATTCTTACCATACACCAATTCATATGGGGAAAAACCAGTGGTGTTACGCAATGTAGTGCAATAGGACCACAATGCCACTGGAAGTATCTTAGCCCAATCTTTACGATGGCTTTTCAATGTCTTTTTCAAAATAGCCTCGATGACCTTGTTTGAACTTTCCACTTGGCCATTGGCCTGTGGATGATATGGCGAGGTTATTTTGTGCTGAATGTGAAAATTTTGTAACAGGGCTTCCAATTTGTGAGACACGAACTGTGGTCCACCATCTGTAATGATTTCCTTAGGTACTCCAAATCGAGTAAAAATTTCTTCATACAGGAAATCAATTACAGCCTGATCATTATTGACCAAGGATACAACTTCCACCCATTTGGTCATGTAATCTGTGCAAACCAAGATGTGAAATTTCTATTTTAAGGGAGGGTTGATAGGCCCTACGAAATCCAGATCCCATCTGTCAAATGGTTCAACCACGAGCTGTGGCTGAAGAGGCATTTCATCCAATATGTTGGGCTGGCCCATCCTTTGGCAGCTATCACATGCCTGAACATACTTCTTTGCGTCCTTGAACAATGTGGGCCAAAAATAACCCATTCTCAAAACCTTATGACATGTCCTTTTGTCAGCAAAGTGTCCCCCATAGGGCTCATCATGGAAAGCTTTAAGGATGCTGAAAATTTCATCTTCTCTGACACATCTTCTGATTTCTAAATCAATCCCTATGTAGAAAAGATGTCCATCAATCCAACAATACCTAGCACTCTATTGTATGATCTTTCTTTTTTCTCTCTTCGACAGATGTGTTGGGAGCTTACCTATAGCCAAAAAGTTAGCAATATTTGCATACCATGGGGAATGAGCTGATATTGCAAACAAATGCTCATCAGGGGAGGAATCTTCGACTGGTAAATTGTCATCACTATTAGTAAGTCGATATAAAAAGTCCGCAACAAATTTTTCCTTCCTTGGTCTATTAATAATTGTGATGTCAAATTCCTGTAACAGTAATAACAATCTACTAACTCTAGAATTCGTAATTGGTTTATTCATTAAATATTTGATGGCAAAATGATCAGTGTGCACAAAAGTGGAGTATCCAATAATGTAGTGTCTAAATTTATTGATGGCATAAACTATGGAAAGGAATTATTTCTCTGTGATAGTATAGTTTAGTTCAGAAGGAGATAGGGTCTTACTAATGTAATAAATTGCATATGGAGCATTACCTTCCTGCTGTCCTAAAACCGCTCCAATGGCAGTGTTTGAAGCATTTGAAGAGATATGAAAAGGCAAAGCCCAATTGGTCCCTCATAAGATGGGTGTTGTAGAAAACCTTTTCTTAAGTTCAGTAAACATTGTTTGGCATGCATCATTTCAAACAAACTGTGCATCCTTCATCAACAAGGTGAACAAAGGAGAAGCTAGTTTGGAAAAAAATTCTATGAATCTTCTATAATAGCCAACATGCCCTAAGAAGCTACATACATATTTTTGTGTTCCAGGAGTTGGTATATTTTCAATTACCTTAATTTTGGATGGGTCTACCTGGATACCATCAGAAGAGATGAAGTGCCCCAGAACTATGCCCTCACTCATCATCATATGGAACTTTTCAGTGCTTAAAGAGAGTTGGCTTTGTTCACAGCGTTTCAAGACCCTTTCTAAAATTTTCAATGCTTCTTCATAACTACTACCGTATGGAGTGAAGTCATCCATAAAAATTTCCATGTAGTCATTTACCATCTCTGAAAAGATTCCAATCACTGCTCTTTGAAATGTGGCTGGTGTGTTGCACAACCCAAAAGGAAGTACCCTGTATGCAAAAGTGCCCCAGGGACAGGTGAAAGTGGTTTTGTCTTGGTCTTCTGGAGCAATCTAGATTTGGTTATAGCCACTAAAGCCATCCAGAAAGGAAAAATACTTCTTCCCAGACAAGGTATCAAGGACCTGATTGATAAAAGGTAAGGGAAATTGGTCCTTCTGCGTTGCTTTGTTCAATTCTCTGTAATCCACGCAGACCCTCCATTTCCCATTCTTCTTTGGCACAATCATGAGTGGAGAAACCCACTCACTGTCTGAAATTGGGTCTATAAATCCTGCTTCAAGCAGTTTTTGGATCTCCTCCTTCACTACATCCCTTAGGTTTGGGTTCATCCTTCGTTGTGGTTGGAAAAATGGCCTGGAGTCGCTCTTTATATAAATGTGATGGGTACACAGATTAGAAGGAATACCCTTCATGTCTGTGTACTCCCAAGCGAAAGCTCCTTTATGTTGTTTCAGCAAAGTGATTAGTTGTTCCAGCTCACTAGGCGCAAGGTTTGGATTGATGTTCAATGTTTTCCCTGGCTCAATTTCTACTAGGACACTTTTTGAATTTTTGAGAAATGGAATTATACTGGCATCACTGACTAGAGTTTCTTCTGTAAGATTTCTCGTTTTTTCTCATCTAATTTATTGTCAAGAATCTGGTAAACATGCTTATTGACGGACGTGGGCTCACTGAAGAAACTGTTAATGGTATCGTCACTTGTTTCATCTTTAAAAGATAAGGCTCTCCCAATTGTTAGTAATGGTTGAACTCCTTCCTCCTCCTCCAAATCCACCCACAGTGGATTTTTAGCTTTTGTGCTTGGTCGAGCTGGAGGGTATAAGTTTAGGCTTTTGATCTTAGTCCCATCTGAGATAGTCATGGATCCTGACCGACAGCTGATACAGGCATCTGTTGTGGCCAACCATGGTCTCCCCAGAATTAGCGGGTGTCCCCCCAACTAAGACTTCGGCTGTAACACCAAGAAGTCCGCAGGGTATTCCCACGAGTCAATAGAGATTACTAGGTCATCCAGGATCCCCTCACGCTTGATTGTTGATCTGTCAGCGAGTTCTAAAATGGTAAGGGTTGGCTGAAGATTAGTGAGTCCCATTTTTTTCACAATTTCTATGGTCATAACATTAATAGCCAAGTCTAAGTCTACCAAGACATTGGGGATTTGAGTGTTTCCTATGTGAAATGTAACAGTATGATTTCCAGGGTCATCGTATTTTGCCACAGGATTCTTCCCCATTATTAATTCATAAAGTTTTCCCAATACATGGACAGTGGGAGGATCCCTCGGACTTCTTCTTGGTTTCTTGACACATAAATATCTAATAGTCTTAGCGTAAATGGGAATGTCATGGAGGGCTTGCAACAGTGGGATTTTGACATACAAATTCTTCAATTCTCCTAAGAGATTGAATCGGGGTTGTTCCACTATTTTCTGCAGGGCCAATCATTCAGGATATGGCGGTTCTCTCATCAAATGTGTAGGCTATGCTTCATCGTGTGTTACTTCCTGAGTTTCAGCTACTGTTTCGGTAGGAATGTCATCATCCTCAATGATGGGGATTGTTGAATTCACCATATTCTCATAGTGATGATTCACTTCAGTTTTAGTCACTGGGGATGGAACATCCTCAGCGATGATGTGTTCCACAACCCTCCCTAATTATAATTGTATATCATTGCAGGGAATTTGGGAGATGGAATACACAGGCATGTTGGCAGTCTCAAACTGATGAACTGATTTATTATTTGGGTTTAGGTTAGGTTGTGCAGGTAGTTGTGGTCAAAGTGGTGCATTCATAGGTGCGGCATTGTTTTGAAATTGCTGTTGTGGCTGTTGATATTGTTGGTGAGGATACTGTTGAGGAGGGTACTGTTGATATTGAGTTTGGTGATGGGGAAAGTTATTTCCTTGGTAATAATTTTTCCAGTTGGAATTCCAGGGAGCTTGATTGTTTGACTGTTGTGACCATGGTGTCCAAGAATTAGGATTTGGCATTGGGTTTTGAGATGGATGCTATTGGTTATTAGAATAATGTGAAGGGAATTGTGTATTCATATGATTCATATGATTCATACCATTCATATTATTCAAGAAAATTGATGGATCTGGATTCATACCTTGATTGCGAGGTTGCCAATGTTTCTTCTGTGCAATAAAGTAAGCCTGTTCCACATCTGAAGTGGATGCCTGCAGAACTGCTTTGAGTTTGGGTAATGAAGGACATTCCTTGGTGTCATGCTCCAATTCACATATCTTACATATCTCTACCTTGTCCAACGGGCATTATTTCAGTGGGTGCTTTTTCCTACATTTAGGACAGAATACACTGAGTGTAAGATCTTCTACTGCTTGCCCCTGGTTTTCTGTCAACACATATAACTCTGAGGAAATGGAACTCATCATATCAGTTTTAAAATTCTCTAGTAAGTTGCCTATTTCTGCTCGAGCGGCTCCTCCACTGGCTGACTTCTGTGTCCTAGTGAAGACATTTTGATCTCGATCTTTGTCTCGTTTGTTAGTTCTAAAGGAGCCCCTTGAGTACCTTCGACATAATTCAACAATCTTCTCGAAGGGTTCCTTTGAGATGTCCCCTTTTCCCAACAAATTCAACATATAAAGGCAATATTCTCTAATTCATCGTAGCAAAATAATCTTGAGTACATCTTTTCCAATCTTAGTGTGTCCAGACCTTTGCAAATTGTACAACAATCTTTCCACAAAGTCTTCCAAGCTTTCCTCTTCCCTTTGAACCATTTTAAACAACTCTTCCTTTCTATCCCTGGTTCTACAATATTCTTGATATTTAGAAAGAAAGGTGTGTTTCATTTGGTCCCAAGTAGTGATGGTCTCAGGACCTAGACTCATGAACCAGCGTAGAGCATTTCCTTTCAAGGTGACTGGGAATAGTTTCAGCTTTTGAGCACTAGAGGTATAGTCATAGCTACGACAGAGGATATTAAACTCAAAAATAAATTCATCAGGATCTTCAGAAGATTTACCATGGAAATTCGGGAGAACTGATGGTGAGATGTTTTTCATAGGAGCTGCTCCAGGTGTCTGGAGGATAGGGAATTTTAATGTGGCCACAATGTTACCATACTGATTATCTTCCACTTCTTCTTCCCGGTTCTCCCTATGTTCATTCTCACCTTCATGTTCTCTATTAACCATGTTGTTAGTCCAAAATTTAATGGATTCCTTTATTCGTTCTTCCTCTGCCCTTGCCTCTTCTTCTTTCCTCCTCTCTTCTTCTCTTCTTCTTTCTTCCTTTGCTTCTCGGCGAGTCTCCAACCACACTTCTTTAGTGACTTTGGTTCCATTGATATGATAAATATCCTCTCTATCCAGTGCACCCACAATGCTTCCCTTGTCTTCAAGAGGTTTCTTTTCTGCGTTGGGAGTAGATGGTCTCGTTGTGTTCTCCACTATTGATGATGAATTCTCAAGATTGGGAGGAACATAATTTCCTCTTCCTGTAGACGTCCGCGGTGGTCTGGTAGAAGAATCAGCTTTAGTAATTATGTCATCAATAAATGTTTGTCTTCCCATACTTGCATTACGACCTTGACCTCTTCCACCTACAGTGTTAGTGTTCAAATGGGGTTCCTGATTTGTTTTTCTTGTATTCATGCATGTTGTAAATGATTAAACCAAAATGAAATCAATAAACCAACTACTAACTATGTCTATCAATTACCATCCCCGGTAACGGCGCCAAAATGTTGGTCACGCTATATGCTAATTAATTACAACTAACACACAGGATGCTCAATATGAATTGTCAACCCAGGGAAGTCTTTTATTTCAATGGAAATAAGCACAATCTATGCATAAACATATCAAGTAGTTGATTAACTAAATGGAGATAATAATCCTACCTATCTGCTCAGCCAAACTCATTTCATAAAGAAAACTAATCTAACTCATACATCTAGGAATTCAAAGTACAACTACCTTCCTACAGAAATCAACCTAGCAGTTATTGATCTAAGAATGGAAATGAACTAAATTGCTTTTGCAAGAATTTAAATCCTATAATTATCAAACTACAACATTCATCTTTACCAAAATGATTCATCCAGCAACTACTGTAACTCAAGCACAATCTGCCTAATCTAATGGATTCAATGAAGATACAACAGCAACCAGAATTAGAAAATAAGCTTGAACTCTAAATTGATAAATATTGGAAATCCTAGAAAGCATAAATGATTGAAAGGAATTGGAGTTGGGCTTGGCTATAATAGTTAATTCTAACACACATGCATTAATCAAGCTAACCTACACTATCGATTGTCACACCACACAGTTGTAGCTATTAAGGATGCAAATAATAAACTACCAATAAATAATGTAATTGGAAATTCTCTATTGCAGCTATCAGTAATACGCCTAATGCGATTGCACAACACATAACATGAAATAAATAAATTTAACTACCTACTTAACTCGGAAATCTCTATGAGAAGGCGGGTTGTGGCCTTCTAACAGAGACGCCATGAACTACCACAAATTAAGACACAGAAATATGAACAACTCTGCTCTTCATTAAAGATGGTAATCCACATTCTCAGTTCTCTGTTACAGCCCGTACAAAAATGATAATTAACCAACCCAGACTCTTAAATCCTTCCCATATTTATACATGCAAAATACAATTCGTGATCCACTAATTTCGTGTAGCAATGAAGATCTATGATCTTCATGCTGCAGAGTTACAGCTAAACTGTTACAGCCGTAATGAATGAGGTTGTTAAACATGAAGGATGTTGTTACTCTGGCAGTCAATGGATCAACGGTTTAACCAGTTGGGAGGCGTCATGTCTGTTGCAGCAATGCTCTGTTTCAGCGATGACCTGTTATAGCTTCATGTGGAAAGATGCGCTATCCCTTGCAATATGAGGAATCAAATCGAAAGAGTAACAGCTGGCACCACGTATGATTCTTTCCCAAGGCATTGCGGTTGATACACCTATGCTTTGATCTTAACTTAATGAAATCAACACAAGTTAGCATAAATCGAAGGCTAGAATTCATAACCATAACAATCTTCGGCATTAATTAAATGAAACAATAATGAGTTATACCTTGTCAAGATTGCTTATTGATTTGGGAAAAAGCATGTATATGGTTTACGAAAGTAGGATGTAACAGGGAAAAATGATGAAATAGGTGTGGTAAAAAAGGGGCATTTCCAGGGCCCAACACTTTCCATTGTTGAATATGTTATTGTTAGAAATTTTTAAGGATTATTTTTAGTGAGAGTCCCTTTATCTGCACCATCTGGTTGATGGTGAGAATGTCACTTGAGTTGCACACCCCTGGAATGTTGACATAAATAATGATGTTGATAATATATTACATAGATTGTATCTTAGAACTAATCACAATGGCAACCTAAATTTCTATGATGAACATACTCACACAAGGTAGTGGCTTATAGAGCACATATTTTCCTTCCAAAGGTGGAAATTTGTAGTTGTATTTCATTTAGGTTGGTATTGAAATTATAGAACCTCGTATGTGTTCCTCCAACAATAGGATGTTGGAGCTATAATTTTTTAATTTTTACCAATGGCACCTAGCTTGCATCTTTTGATGCAATTTTGGAGCACTTTTACTCTTTAAAAATATAGAATCAAAGAGTTGTATGTCCAATTGCATTTACAACACATAATTGTCATCTGTAAGAAGCAATAAAACATGTCTATTTTTGCATGTTTGTGGCTCCAGTAGAGTGCTTTCCCCATCACACCATAGTGGATTTGTGGGGTTTATATTTAGCAACATATTTTTATTTTGATAGCCATTTTGGGGTCACGCTTTTCCCTTGCATGCACCCTGGATTTTGCAAAGAGGAGATCCGGTTGTTGTGGTTGTTTTTTATTCTGAGACCATGCTGCTACCCTACATAGATCTTTGCGTTTTGTTGACTAGGACTATTAAAACCCACTGCACTACTTAGACTTCTAAAGGAAAATCACAATGGTTGACTTAGGACTATGCTAACCAACCATGGAGGACTACTCGTTAAGTTGACCATCACTTTCTCATATTAGGCAATGGATTTTTGGTCGCATCTTCAATGTTCAACAAATTGTGAACAGATTATGAGCTTTTAGATCAAATTTCACTGATGATTCCAGAGTCCAGTCTGTCAATGAAAATGCAAATGTATAGGTTAAAATAACCATCTTAGTGATTTTATTAATCCCTAATTTCGAGAACATATGTTTCAAAAAACTTGACCTGATTGAGATTATTGAATTCAACAAACTAAATGTTTAAGGTCTTGATAACATAGACAGTAACTCAGAAAACTCTTTCCAGTACACAATATCCAATAATTCTACTTCCTAGATATTTAAATTGTTCTAATGCTACCACTCTTGAAGCAGAAAAACTTTATTACATTTTTCACAGTTGCAACCTTATTTCAACAACAAAAAATTTAGAAAGAACTTATCAATGGATCGGAACTTTTACCTTGTATGTAAGAAAATGCTTGTGGCCTAGGAATATTAGTTGTGTTTTATTAAATAGGACATCCAAACTACAACTCAAGTGGATGATGTGTGTCCCTAAACACATAAACACAATTCTATACAACATACCTGCAGTGGCCCTAAATGCCAAAATAGAGTACTTATCCTAGTTTAGAGTCTAGACGCTGAGATAACATCCTTGTTTAAAATACCTACTTTAGCAATAAAATGACTTTGACATTAGTATAGTTTGTGATTGGGAATAGTCTGAAACCAACATATGTTATCAAGTTTGTTGGTAGCAGGGAGCAGGATTAGGAGATGGAAGTAGGAACAAGAGAAGGAGTAGGAAGCACAATTTTCAAAAGCTTCCAAGAGTGGAGATTTTTGGGAGCATTTTTTTATATAATATATATTTTGATACATATAAATTTAAAAAAACAGTAAAATGTCGAATTAGTTGCAGACAAGATGAAAACATATATTTCATTTAACAAATGGAATAATAATGAATCATTAAAGCATCAACCATTTGGTACACATATAAGAACAATCATATAGCAGTTATAACATTGTCATCAAATGAAACCATAACATCAACCTTCAAGTTCCAACATATAAAAATTGTCATCAACAAATGTAACATATGACATCAACCATGAAATGAAATAGAGTATCATATTCATTACGAAATAGTTGTAATATGCAGTGAACAATTACAAGTTCAAGCTTAAATTGGCATATGACGTTTACAAAATAGGAAATCATTGTTAACATTGAATTTACCCTTGGAGAATGTTGGACTTCTCCTTAGTCCATCCTGGTTGTTCAGCATCGACAATTCATGAACACATTCTTAGTCGGTTCCATGGCCATGATCCTTTACACCAGAGCTGTTAGATTTCAATTCCAAAGTTTCATTTACATTACAGAGTTTGAATTTAAGAGACCAGTGTTTCCAGAGGGATGGTACAGGATTGTGTTATTTTTAGCAAGTTTTCAGTGGTTTTGTCTATATTTGTTCATGATGGAAAACATCAGTTTTGCTCAAATTCCTATGTTTGTGGATGTCACTGCTATTTTAAACAAGTGACATGTGGCATATTTTGATGGTTTAGTGGACTTCTCTTTGGTTAGGTGCAGTTCTGTTTGCTGGAGTCCTGAAAATTGTTGTCTGCTGAATTTTGGTTGGATGTGAAATTATATTTTCCTCAAATGAGGTTTGATGAGGTTGGAACCTATCTCAAAGATCCTAAAATAATTAATGATTTTATTAAAAAATTAAGTAAAATGGTAGACCATTTGGTCATATTACAACCCTAAAAAAGTGATGAACAACAACCTTTTCCAATTCTAGGCATGCCTCATTCCCCAAGCATCCCTTAAACAATAGTTATGGGCACACAAACAGTGGTAGATAAGACGATTTCTCAGATAAGATGTATATACTATCTGAATTCCTTTACGGTGTGCATGTTTCTTGCGACGATGACTGATGTAGGATCATTTGACAAATGCCAATGAAACTTGAATGATAACTTCTCTCAATTGGGGAAATATCCTTAGTATAGCCAGCGTGCTAGTTTATGGGAATTATATTAATTTTTCCTTATCGATAATGGAGCTTCAACGAGACCTTGTCTAATGTGAGGCAACCTGATTAGTATATCCAATGTGCCAGTTTAAGATAGTTAAGTTAGTCTTTCCTTATTCTCATTATATGTTAGTTTATCTTCTTTTTCCATTTGTCTACTTGAGATGAGCACAAGATGAGTTGCCTTGAGATCACTCATTCAAGTAGAGCTCCTACCTTCTATGAGTGTTTAATGTATCATTGTAATCATTACTTTGAGGTGAAAGAGAGGAAAGTAACTTGATGTATATAATTGATGGTTGTTGGTTTGTGATTGTAGAATTCTTACTTTTCATATTTATAGTCCGTCACTTGTTGGATAGAGCCAAGATTTAGATATGCAATGTCTACACTCTTCATTTATACTCCCATGCTTTTAGTTTTTGGAAATCACAATATTTGGTTGATGCTTTTTAATGTTTTAAGTTTCATCTATAAAGTAAAATCTTTGAGTGAAGACTAGAGAGTTGTTACCATGAATTAAAATTAACAAGTTTGTCTATTTTATTGGAAAATGTATTGTCTCCACAAGAATTTTTTTATCAATTTCTCAGTTTCTAGTTTACTGTATATTTCATTATTTCTTGAGTATATTTTCTCCACATTTTGCAGAGACACTCTAAAGTGTCCACGTTTTGATATTTTTTTTTTCAGGCACCCGAGACATGGAAGGTTTCAACATTGTCCAAGATTATGCATTTGACTGAAGAAGCACAACTTAACAAACCAAAATTACAGAGATGGCTTGATGAATTTGGACAACGTTACAGCCAGGCCGTTGTAGTGGTATAAGCTGTAGTGGCTCTTTTTGGGAATTTGTATTCAAGTGGCCATTTATAATTACTCCAGGTTAGTAAGCAACATATATGGCCCATGTTGGAAGGTGCCATATGCATGTACTGACTGGAATATCCCATAAGAAAAGTAATTCAAAAATTTAATTTTTTTTAGAGTGTATATTATTGCAGCATACAAATTCCGAGAATTTCATGACATACAAGTTAGAGTTCGGGATGCACAATGAAATTGTACCTAGTAATTTCCATCCTAATCCATGTCTTGATCTTCATAATCTTCATCAACATCACATTCATAGCTTAATGTATAGATATGGATTTTGGATATTTAGATGTCTCTTTTACAATTAACTTATTAGGATTTAGTTACTATATAGAAAGGATTAGTTCCTCTGGTTTTAAAGTTTTCTTCTTTGAGGAAATGGAGTTGAATTTTTGTTATCAGAAAGCTCCAAAGTCCATTCTCCCATCCTATTCCATCTTTGGGAATAATTTGGAAACTTTTGGGAGGCTTATCAGAAAGTTCCAAAGTCCATTCTCCCATCCAATTTCCATCTTTGGAAAGACATTAGAGCACTTCAATTTCATAAAGTATGTCCTTCATTTTTGGTTGTTGGTTGCGCATCTTGGAAATTGCACATTGTAATTGTTATCATGCAAATCAGTGCTTGGTTAACTTAGAAGAATGCTTCCTCGTTTTATAAAACAATTGGAATGCATTGCTATTCATCGTTTCATTTCAATTTTTTTTTCAATGTAGGTGGTGAACCTGGATTCCATACTATGCTCTCTTGCAACTGACCAATGTTTGGTCGACCAACTATTAACCAAGCTTCTAATTCCATCATACTTCCCCTCCAAAGTGCCAATATCCGAGGCATGCAATTGTTTCATTAATCTGGTAAAAAGATCTCCCCTCGTAGCAGCAAGGTTTTGTGAATATGCCCTGTCTGAAGGCATGCAAGTCTTAATTAGTCTTCTTATGATACCGACAGATTTAGATACCAAGGAAAAAGAAGGCATCTTGCTTGCGGTTAGAAATCTTTGTTGCAGCTTAGCCAACAACCAGTCATGCAAGATAGCCCTTTGTGAGTTATTTTCATCTGATGACTTCAATTTCATGTTAAGTTCTGCTAGTACTCCATCAGCTTACACAGCTATATTGAAGATTGCGTCAATTATTCCACCCAAAGACATATCAGAAGTTGTTAAACATTGTACCCAACTTATCATGGGCTATAGCGTTGTTCTTCAAAATAAAACAAAACAAGAAGAATTTAGAGCAGCTCATAAGTTAATACTTCCATGGGGTGGATTTGATGATATCCTAGAAACTTTGTCAAAACTTCTCCAGAATGCCTCAAATATTGCTGGTTCTGGCAACGTTGCAAGTGAAGTGAATAGGTCAAAACAAGACAAATCACGGAAATCACAGAGGAAAACTAAATGGCCAGTAAATATGTCCACGAAATGGAATATGATGAAACGGAGAGGCCAATCTCATCAATCTGGGAAGGACCATAATGAAGAAAGTCTTACCATTGCCATAGCAATTGCATGGTAGGTAGAGAACTTACTTGCATAGGAGGACACTCGAAAGGCCTTATTAGCATCTTCAAAGTTAGAACATCTTTCTTCTTGCCTCAAACTTACTGTTCAAATGATTTTTCATCTGCATTTTGACTTTTCTGACTGCATGGTTGTGTCACCTCTTCGAGCATGTATGGCTCTAACAATGCATGCAGCTCTTCAATGGAGCTTTCTCAAAGGTGCAAAATATTCTTCCAACAAAACCAAGAATAAAGATTTAGGCACTTCAGCTGCTTCATCTGCTGTAAGTGTTAATTATATATTTTACTTGTATTGTTTGTTAATTTTATTTTCAAGAAGCTCTATGTTGGTCATGGAAAATTGATGAAACCCATAATTTCAATTGTTGTGGACTCGTCACTCATGTATTAGTTATTTTGAGTACTTTCGAATAAGATTCAGGGACTGCCTTCTTTGTAGCTACAACCAAAGAGTTGAAATCATCATAGACAACTGAAAGGAAGTTTTGTCACCTTTGGTCACTAGACATGTAATTTGTCGAATTCCTTAAAGCAAAATACATTTGTATGGGTATTCCATTCTTCTTCTAGAATCTAATCCTGTTTCTTCTCTTTGACTAGTACCTCACTAGGGACTATAAAACATTATTGACAACTATCTCTACACGTCTGGTGAGAAATTGGTTCATTCTCCATATGCAGCAAGTGTGCAACAACAACCATACAACTATACAAGGACCATTATGGTTCTAGTGGCCAACTTTGGCCCCTCTGCAAGGATAGCCTGCATCTCTCAGATGCACAAGCTTGTCCCCTCTTTCAGTGTACTCTATTTTGTACATACTTTAGATTTTAGAAACAAGGTTGTAGTATGTACACATAAAGAACAATCAGTGCTAGTCAAGATAGAAGGATGCTTAAGTTTGTGCACTGAAGTTTCATGTGGTAGAGTGAGCATCATTTATCAGCTTTCTAGGTGCATTTACTTGCAGTTGTCTACTGGTGTGTCTACAGCTCCTTTACTACCATGCTTACTTTCCCACAACTCTGGAATTTGATATCACTTGTATAACTAGAATATGACGAAGCAATGTTTCCATGGCCAAAGAGTCATGTATAACTTAGAAATTGTCATCTGGAATTGTGATCTATTCTGTGGTCTCTTGTTATGTATGAATTTGCATGAGGGTGAATTATAGAAAATCCTATCACCAACCATGCCTGACATTAGCCTTACCCTGCCTTATGAGTCTATACTATATAGAACTAAAAGCTTATTGTTGATATAGAACATATTTCTATTATGGTGTCTTGAATTTTCAAATTACTGTGTATGTAGATCTAACCATTAGTTTTTTTCTGGTTTGATCTAATCTCAAGATATGCAGTGTTGACACTAACGAGTTTTCATACAATGCTTTATTTAAGCAGATCTGCTAACAGTTAACCTATTCTTCAGTTATTATCTGTAGGAATCAATTCTTTGAGTGCAGATCTTCTCACCATGTCACGAAGTTTAACATGGTATCAAAGTTGTAGCTCTGAAATCTTTCAAGAATCTGTGTATGGTTAAGCTGTCAGGAATATGGAAATTTCAATTTACATATGAAATTATGAATCATAAGTTTGAATATGATAAACCAAGTGGAAATTCAAATTACATATTTGATATTGATAATAGATGTGAGATATGTGCATTGTCATACTATATCCAAAATTTTCCTAATGGCATGTCCAAATATGAAATAGAAAATTCAGAAAACATTGAACAATGAACAACATAGCTTATTTGGCTTCCTAGAACCATCTCTTCTAGGCCATCTACATCTGCAGCATCAATGCCATCAGCATCTGAGTGTCCCCAGGCCTCCCCAAAATCGAGGTACCTCATCCCCAAGCGTCTCTAGGTGTCCCCAAAATAAGGGTACCCCGCCCCCTCTTTGAGTCTTGAGTTAAACTCGTGGTTAATTTAATACATTTCAAGATTACCTGATGAGAAGCAGTTATTTGCAAATTTGAAAGATTCTTTGATTAACAAATATTATATTTGGTAATAGGTTTTTAGCTGCTACATTATTTACTTACTGTGCATGTATGAGATTTGTTGTGGTCTGAGCTCTTCTGCAATAAGCCTATAACTTTAAAGTACCGTTTACTATTTAATTTTTTAATGAGTAAATGGTTGGGATGCTAAAGAGGATTCATTATCTGTACCGATATTAGGTCTTTACAAAGGTGGATTTTGGAATATTCATGTGTAATTATGAGCTGGTTATCCATACTCATCACCATCAATTGGTTTTGTGAATAAGATCTACCATCCCAATGTCGATGAGGCGTAAGTACCCACTCCAAATGAGTGAAATACTTTTTAATTTTGTTACTTCACATAGCTAATTCATTTTAATTTAGTCATCAATTTCAATTGTGTTGGTTCAGGTTTGATCTTTGGATTTTGTTTGGGGTCACATATTAAAGAAGGGATTCTACCAGGATTTTGCAAAGGATATTTTGCAAATTCTGCCAAGATTTTAGTTGGGCATGAGTTTCCACCAATCTCTCTTCTTGTTGCACTCCCGCTTCGTGTTTCTCCAATTTGGCTTCCCCTGTTTCACCATTAGAAGAACTTCAAGATAATTAATTTAGCCTCAGACTGACCCCTTCCACAACTAATGGACATTCCCGTGGCATTCTCAGTCAATAGCCAAATGTAGAGGATATCCCCACCCCATTCTTCTGTCCTCAGTATGCAGGGGATGCATCCTCATGAACTCTAGCGATTTTGTAGAAACCATATTAACTAATTGGGTGCACTCACCAAAGATCATATGGATCTGCTAGATCGATTGTCCCTACTCTTCCCTTCCTTCTTGGATTCCAATGAAGGATTTAAGAGCTTTAGAAATTTTCGGGACGATAATTAGTGTCTTTAGTTGTATTTAGTGTCTTGGAGTTATAGAGGTCCACATCTGAGACATATCTAAATTGTTGTGTTTTACTTATCCCATATTCACTTGTTTGTATACCATGAAGGTATCCAAGCCCCCAGGGTGCCTTGGGAGGCTCTAAGCCTCTAGGAACTGTTGTAGGCCCTTGATAGGCCTTGGGGGCTTGAATACCCAACCACTCGTTCCTATTACAAACCTTCGAAGGTTTAGTCAAGCCCACGATATCATGGCAATATACTAGGTAGATATATAAAGGGGTATAAATAATGTAAATGAAAAAATGGATACATACAATATATAGGGAAAATAGGGGTTTTTTTAAATTGGGAAGGCATATTAGGAGGGGGTTAAAAAAATGATTTTGGGAAGGTTTTTCCAATATTTTTTGAAATTAGGGGTATTGTTTCATATGCCACGAACGAACGTGCTATGGTAGGAATTCCTTGAGTGAAGTCCCTGTGCTTCCCCTAACCCTACCACTCTCTCTCTCTCTATCTCTCCTACTCCCCCTACCCCTACCCCTCTCACTCTCTGTCTCTCCTAATCACCCTCCCCCTACCACTTACCACTTCCCATCTCTCTCTCGACCCCAACCCCATACACCTTCTTTCTTCTAACTACCCTAATCCTCCCTAAACCCATACCCCCCCTTACCCCTAAGGTGAATTTGATTTTTACCAAAACACGTGCGCATTTTAGTTATACCAAACACGTGCATGTTTTTTCTCTACAAACGCATGCGCGTTTTAGCGCACACACGCATTTTGGTTTTCATAGCACCCAAATAGGCATGAAAGGAAACTTTGAATTTAAAAGAAACGCGCTCGCATTTCTTAGCAACAAGGCCAAGCCTTGTAACC
Organism: Larix kaempferi; assembly: GCA_027924585.1. Lineage (NCBI taxonomy): Eukaryota > Viridiplantae > Streptophyta > Pinopsida > Pinales > Pinaceae > Larix > Larix kaempferi. The sequence continues at coordinate 12,316,239 of BSBM01000217.1, read as the reverse complement.
TATTCGGGTGCCATCACTCTTCCTATGTGTCTACTTCGAACTTAGCTTCGGGTTCAAGGATAATTTTAGGGGCAAAATTTAGCCCATGGGTTATTTTTCCATGTTTTTTTCCAAAAAAAGATTTGCCAATTTGCATTTTTTGAAGCCCTATTTCACAAAATTTTGATGGGGTAAACTTTTTTGTTCTAAAAATCGCTAAATTATTATATAAACTATATAAAATCCTTAGAAATTGAAATACTTTTAGAAAATTACCGCCAAATATTTTATAGTTGACATTTTAAGAATTGATAAGAGAGGCAAGGTTTATACACTTTTAAATAAGTATGTGTCCTTAAAATTATCCCTGTTTGGGTTAACCAAACATGTGGTATGGAATATGGTAAACCATAGCTAATTAGACAACTCACCATTTTTTTGAATATGCCCATGTTTAGCCGTTGGTTACAGTGTGCTACACACCATCATTTTTTATAAAAATTTAGACATAGATATCATTTTTTTATGCAGATTCCAAATATATAATTTTTAAAAAGAATGTATATATTTTTCTTATTTTTCTTGTGTCATGATTCCTTAACTAAAAAAGCACACTGTTAGTGTTTCGTCCATAAGTCTTCTGTTTTTCAACCATTTTGAAAAAAAAATGAATGGTGCACTAAAGGACACTGACCTCTACATGTCGTAAAAAATTCGTTTTGAAATAATTGTATTAAGACCTTCAAAGGTTGGACCCACACTTGGCATATCGTTTTCGATGTTCGGTCACTTAGATAATTAAAAAAAATTATTTTTTTTTGGGGGGGGGGAATAGCGGTGCACTAGTACTAGATGTTTTCTATATGTCTACCAGTTTTCGTAACTTGATTCCATCATTTTGACACTCAAAGGCTGCACCCACAAAAATATATACCTTATAATTTGTCCAAAAACAAAAAAGTGTATGTTAAAAAAGATCAAATTTTAGATAGTTAAGAACATTTTCAATAGAAAAAAATTATATATTCGGAAACATCATTCAATTTCCTACATTTCATCTGTTTTACTCATCGCAAGATTAATTGTGTATGTGTCTCAAAATATCTATGTAAGTTGATGGATGATTGTTTTTCAGTTTTCTATTGCATCTAACGTGTCAAAAGGGACCCTCATTAACTTGTACACACCCAAAGAAGAAAATCAACATTGCTAAAATAAGAATGGACTCTCACAAGCTCCATAGTGAAACAGGGTAGTGGAAAATTCCTAAAACTTCATGGGATGAAAGAATTTGTCATCTTTGTTACACAAAGAGAGTTGAAGATGAAAATAACTCTCTTAAAATGTCCTATGTACACCCACTTTAGGGCACAATTTCAAAATATTTGCTACAATATTGATTTCCTAACTTTTTAACTCGTTGCAACTTTTGAAATATTTTATATTCCTTGGAAGGTAATAATGTCTTTGTATTATGTCGGAAGATATCCACAATCTTATGTAAAATAGTAATACATTTATCCCATATTCATTATGGTAAAATATAGTCTTAATATTCATTATTATATAAAGAGATGCTATTACGGAGAATTATATTATCCCACATGTTATATGTGAGAGTAATTCCTCCTCATCTTTTGGTATATAATAGAGTCAAGAGAGTCTCTCACATTCATTCATTCGTGAATCATTCATTCATCCTTTGTGAATCATCCAGTGTGGATCGTATATTGATGATATTTCTATATTGTATTGGGTTATTGGCATTGCTCTCTTGTAAGCTTGAGAGAGATATTCTGGAGATAATAGAAGACTACCTTCCCGTGGACGTAGCCCAATTGGGTGAACCACGTATATATCTGGTGTATTATTTTCTCTTGTTCTCTTTCTGTACTTATTGTTGATATATTATTGTTTTGCATAGATAGGTAAGCTAGTTTAGTTAGATCCATATCTCTGACATGGTATCAGAGCTTGTTGCTATGATTTAGCACCTTCTATTGCCCTTCAAACAATATTTTATCATTTGGGAATTGATTATTTCTTGTAGATTTTCTTTCTATCTGGTAGCCATTAGGCTTCTCTTTAGATCTGGCCATATTTCTACAGTTTTTTATTTATAACCCTAACCTTGTTGTGTAAATTTTTGCAGAATTTTTTCAAGGGTTTCTTGATGTTGTTTTTGTAGATCTATATGATTTTCTGATTCTCCTCAAGGAGATCTATCTTCCGGTTATCAAAACGACAATTTTCATCCAAGTTTGGTAGACTTTGTGCAGGTTTCCATCTTCGACAGATTCGGCACTGTTTTCAGCCTTATATTGGACACCAGTGACTATTCCTGTGTCGAACTTGCGCATGCTTCGATATACCCACGACATCACAGTACAGAGACTCACACATAGCCACAACTCCTCTACACTGCAACCGGCGCACCCGTGACCGACTCTACTGTTAACCCGCACATACCCGCGACTTTTGCTTAGCAGAATCCACGCATATCAGTGTATGTGTGCAGGTTTCTTGTTGGAAGACCCGCGCATGACCATAACTCAGTCAATTTTTACTGGATTTTTTATTATAACCTGTTTTTGGAACTGGAAAAGTTGTTATGGATCCACCTTCGTAAACAAAACAGAAGTATGGGAAAGTCTGGGCACTCAATCAAAATGGTTGTAATTAAAAGTTTCTCTTTCCTTTACTATTTTTCTAACTATGTTTTTTGCATATTCAGACCAGTACGGTAAAGTTTTTTAAGTTTTCTATTATTCATTTTTTGCCTTAAGGTTTACTTTTAATCATGTTTATTAAGAGATTATTTCTTGTTCTTGATATATATTTGTCTCACCTTTCTATATGGAAACATTGGCATCTTTTAAGGGCATGGATCTCTAGTATTTTGTCATGATGATAGCTATAAACCATCTAATGTTTAATATTTTAACAAGATACTTAATAACTAATTTGTTCCTTTTTGTTTAATCAGGTTGATTTCTAAATCATGTCATGTTTATAAAAGCAATTTTATAGGAACAATCTCATATGTGTTATCTTTTTATCATTATTTGATTTATTTATATGTTATTGCTTACCTTTGTGTAAAAGCAATTTCATTGTTCTATAAGTAATATCTTTATGATCATTATATGTTCTTGCTAATTAATTTATTGAGTAAAGTCAATTTTTTTAATCTATGTGATATCATATTTTTTTGACTTGTCATAAGTTCTTTAATTGAGATATAGTTTATTTCTCATGTATTGCAAAGATTGTATCTAGTTCCTATGCTATTTGTCTCTAACATTCCTATACGGAAGCATTGACCTATGTTGTTTGTCTCTAATATTCCTATATGGAAGCATTGAAATTTCCAGGGCATCTCATCTCTTGCATATTTACTCTTGTCTCTTGTTCTCTTTTTGTACTTATTGTTGATATATTATTGTTTTGCATAGATAGGTAAGCTAGTTTTGTTAGATCCATATATCCATGACGATTTCTCTTTAGATCTGGGCACCTTGGTGTTGGATTGCGTCACATGTTCTCGACATCTTGTGGATCTAGTAGCCATGACAGCTTCTCTTTAGATCTGGGCATCTTGTTGTTGGTATTTCATCGTACAACCTGGTTCGTGTGCATTTTCATGATTCAGTGAGAAGCGGTTGTTCTTCATCAAATTCCATTAAATTCTTTTTTTACAGCCTTGGTTCTTCCAGAAGTTGTCATCCTTCCTCCCTTTGTTAGTGGGATTTTCTCCCAGCCATTATTAAGGGGGAGTGTTGGAATATTTTATATTCCTTGGAAGGTAATAATGTCTTTGTATTATGTCGGAAGATATCCACAATCTTATGTAAAAGAGCAATACATTATATCCCATTTTCATTATGGTAAAATATACTCTTGATATTCATTATTATATAAAGAGATGTTATTATGGAGAATTATATTATCCCACATGTAATATGTGAGAGTAATTCCTCCTCATCTCTTGGTATATAATAGAGTCAGGGGAGTCTCTCACATTCAATCATTCGTGAATCATCCATTCATCCAATGTGGATCATCCATTTGTGGATCACTCATTATGATATTTCTATATTGTATTGGGGTTATTGACATTTCTCTCTGTAAGCTTGAGGCCCAATTGGGTGAACCACGTATATCTGGTGTACTCTTTTCTCTTATTCTCTTTCTGTACTTATTGTTGATATATTTTGTTTTGCATAGATAGGTAAGCTAGTTTACTTAGATCCATATCTTTGACAACAACTGTGGAGATTAAGGATTTTTTCTCTTATAGCTTTTCGAACATGGAAATAAAATTCTAAAAAAAACCAAGTGAATCCTTAAACTTTTTAAAGATTCGATAAACCAAAGTTAGTTTCATTGAATATTAATAACTATTATTATTATCATCACCATATAGATAAAGGTATTTTAAACCATTTTCAAAGAAAACAAAAATTAACAAAAATAATATTTGAATTATTCACACTGAAGGGATTATTTACTTTTATAAGATTTCTTCGAAAAAGAAAGAAATTCGCTACAATGTTGAGGTGTTGAGTTCTTAAGTAGATCAAGATAGGATGCCAAATCAAATATTAATAATTAATCATAAATACATTTTAACACAAAAAAACACACCCAAGATAATTTTTGTTTGGATATTATATAAAATTTTAGAAATAAAATTTCATTTTTCTAAATTTACATGGGATATTAGGTTAAATATTGGGAAATAATCATATATACATTTAACGCAAAAAAGAACTACATTAGAGAATAAATTTTATTTAAACAATATATACAAGTTTACAAATAGAATATTCATTTTTCTAAATTTTAATTAAATGAAATGAAACTTTGCTATTTAATATCATTTCATTACTGTATTTTGACAAAATTAAAGGAAAACAAAAATTAAGTATTTAAAGTTAAGAATAGTTTATTTTTCTATATTCACTCCTTCAAAACATTCAAATGTCAAAATTTATCTTGTACACCTCACCATGATTGATTGCTTCATTTCATCCCCATCTTGAAAGACGTGGTTCCATTTCCCATCATATAGAAGTTCTTTAATTGTTTTCTAACATACATTTTTTATTTATTTTTCAAACCTTTTCATCTTGTTTGATTGCAAAAGTTATGAAGAATAATGAGTGTATTTTTTTTCATCTTGATTGTTATTTTTTCTCATCTTAAAATTATATCACATTGTTAAAACATGTTTATAGCTTTTGAATTTTTAAATTGTATTTTTAATTTTTGAAATTGTATATTCAAAAATTTTATATGGCCAAACTCTATACTTATCGAATAATCCTTTTATAATGAATTCCTTCCTAACACTTTACAAGCAAAAACAAATTAAATTTTCATTTTAAAGATATTAAATAAAAATTATTGTAATGAATTTCATTCTATGGAAATAAATTAAATAATACACCGATTCAAAATTATATTCTATTTTTTATTTAAAAATATAAAAAATGAATTTTATTCCCTTCCTTTTAAAGTCATAATTCCAATTATGTAATTAGAAATAATGAATGAAATGACTAAACTTTCTCCTAACTATTTTTTTTGATCCTGTACCATCAACTATTTAGTTTTAATGCAATTTTTTCTTATTATAACATTTCGGACATTATTTTATAATGGTATTTATGAAAGATAAATTAATTTTGATGATAATAATGAAATTGTAACTATCATTATTTTGCAAAATATAATAATAAAATAATATTTTGCATAATAATGGACTAGCTCAATTGGTAAGACGTGCACACACTCTCTCGGTACTGGGGAGGTCACAAGTTCAAGCCTTTAGTCCTAAGGGGTTAGGCCAAGGTTTCGCCATCGTCTGGAAAAAAAAAATTGTCATTATTCTCTTATATGTACACTTTATACTCAATTATTTAAATCATATAGCATTTTGTTGAGTGAAATGATACTTTATATCAAGTAAACACTCATATAACATCCATTTTATTCTCTTTGAACCATAATCAATGACTGAACAATAGAAAAAAATATTTTCACTCAATCCCTAGAAAGTGTATCTCCTTATTTTTAAGAAAATTATCTTTTCATCTTCCAATTGCAACACCAACCTACTTCCCAATTTGGCCTTATTCTCCTTGAACCATAATTAATGGATGAACAAAAATCAAACTTTGCTATAGTTCAATTTTAGATTAGTAACACAACATGGTGATTTAATCATTTCTATTCCCTTGCCTAGGTTTCCCTTTAAGACATAAGTGTAGACATAAATATCAAAATGTAATATTTCGACAACACAAACCAGGAGTAATATTATTTATTGATATATATATATATATATATATATATATATAAACAACCATTTTGTGTGCTATCATTAAACTAGAAATTTTATAAATAAAAGAAGAGAGTGAGAATAATGTTAAACCCCAACAATATTATGAATATGATTATCATATATTTTGAAAGAGTTCAAACTTATGAATCGCTCTTTCAACTTATCTATATAAAACCCAAATAAAAGAAAAGAGTGAGAACAATGTTATGAATATGATCATTCTATATATTTTGAAAGAGTTCAAACTTACGAATCACTCTTTCAAAAAGTTCATCACAACCTTGTTAATATATCCTTTGGAATTTACAAGTGCCCTGGCTTTTAAATATAAGGATGCCCTCTGTCAAATGTCTTTAGAGGTCAACTAAACATGAAAACATTTTTTGTTTGTGTACCTTGGCTTTTTTTTGGGCATGATAGGTTATGGTTAAGTAGCTAACTAATCATATTTTGTTCGTCTTCTTGTCATGTAGAAGTAATCATATTTAAATCCTCTTATTCCTTCTTGATTGTTTAAGTGGGAATGGAATGTTTTTAATGATAAATACAATATTTAATTTTATAATTAATGATTGATACTTTTGACTAACCAGCTCCAAGGTTTTTTAAAAACATTAAAAACTTATATATATATATATATATATCCCTCCGTCATCATTACAACATTACAAAGAAACGGTTTCCTTCTTTAATTTCATCATATTTTTTATGAATAATTTTTTTTTATTTCAATATTTTAATCCAATTGAAAATTTTCATTGAAAATTTTCATGACTACCGCATCCTTATCCATATTCAAATATTCATAGCATCCTTATCCATATCCTCAAATCTTGATACTATGAAGTACGAACAATCATAACATATTGAAAAAATCTTACGAGTACATCGTTTGAAATCCAGGAGAAGTACTCAAGTTGAATAGATCACGACCGTCGCTAGGAACGTTGGGCTTTGGTGGACCGTGTAATCATATGCACTTAATTTTTCTGCAACATTCGTTGATTTGAAATTTAAAATTTGTCCACAACACCATCCATAACCGCACATACTTTTATCCACTATCTCACGTACATTAATCACTATTCCAAATCTTTACGTACTTTGGAGATTCATCTTCTTTATACCAGGAAATCATTTCTTGTTTCATTTTCAGCATTTACAAACCTTAATATACAATTTTTTATCCTACTATGAAAAAAAAAAATGCCAAATTTAGTGCAAGAAATTGAAAAATAACGTTACTCTCCATCTAAATGAATGAAAACAAGGATCAACAAATTTTTAGGGAATTACAACTGATAAACAAATTTTTAGCGCATTACAACATGTGTTGAAAGTTTATAGGCTTTTGTTCCTCAAGGTGGTAGTTGACAATAGATTGGAAAACCATGGATTCCTTGCAGCTTTCGATTTTGAAGCAATCAATTAAAATGAAATGTTTGAAAAAAATTAACTCCTTTTTGATCTCATTTCTATTATTAGAAGTTGAGTTAAGTTAAGTTAAAGCATGCATAAAGCATAAGGCACAAAGTATAAGCCAGGTTAGGGATTTAGCATATAGAAGTTTAATGTGAATAGAAGAACAACAACTTGTTCCCATAAAATTCATCATGATATTAAACCTGGCATAAGTCTCTTGAAGAGCATATTGATCCCAAAGTAACACATGCAACTACTTTAATGATGGCTCATAACTACATACAAACACGAACACCAATATATCCAAAATAACTTTGCGAACCGTGGATGATATGCCAATGACACCAAAGAACAAATTTTCTTTAGCAATCCACACACGACACAATTATCTAAAAACTTGTACACCTAATAAACAAAATTCATACTACATCTAAGATGTTTTCATTTTCCTAGGCTCTACCATGTTAATACCATGATACAAATTATGAAAAATACGTAGCGATAAAAGACGAAGAGATGCACGTAAAATATTTTTTCTCATCTTTACATCAATAGCTGTTTATATCCTAGAATTTGGGGTGGATTATCATTTATGCTTTTCCTAGAATGATAGGTGTTTATATCTTAGAATTTGGGGTGGACTACCATTTATGTTGTTCCTAAATTGAAGGAGGATGGGACACGTGTACTCTCTAGATTGATTTTATGATAGTACTTCAAAATAAGTGGTAGCTAATGCATGTATAACTCATAGCTCATGCATGGATAATAGGTAGTGAGACACAACCCATTTAACTAAAGAAGGTAACAGAACTGGTGATTACAACTAAGCATGGAGAACAAGTAACATATAACTTGTTCATAACACTTAAGTTGTGATCTATTAGTGTTCACGGGCCACAATTGAAGTGGTTGTGCTAGTTTCATGTTTTATTCATACACATGAACAAACTACTAACAAGTCTTACAATTCCCCATTAACCTATAGCTCACATATACATCCAAATTTCTAATCAATCTTGATATCTTAGTTGTTCACATACACAAAGCATTCTTATTTCCAATAACAACACTTCAATAAACTTATCTTATGTTATCTTTGAATTACTTCATATACAATATGATCTAAATGGATCAATACATATAGTTTGTATCTATTTTGGTGCTTTCTGGGTGGGTAGATTGGATGAATTAATTTGTAGATCCCATTTTAGGAGCATGTCTTTGTAGATTTGGGGTCCAGAAATTTTAGAGGCTCATTTGTGGACTTTCAAGAAAATTCTATAGGCTCCAAAAACCTAACCCTAAATGGGAGTTGAGCCATGCAAAACCGCTAAAAATAATCCTAATGGAATACTCGAGAGTGGATATTAGAGCATAATAGAGAAAGTAGGAGATCTTGTATAAGCCCTATAGGAAATAATGCCATAGGTAACTACATAGAGAGTACCAATTTCTTTGTATCTGCATTGCATTTTGCTAAAAATGGATAAAAATACATTTTTCAGGCCTACTTGGCAATTTTAGAATTTAAACACGTATAGCATGGCTTCATTCTATATTGACTCTCAAAGTAACAATTGATTGATGTATTTCTTAAAGATTGTTGATTGTTGTAGATTTGCCAAATTTTCCGAAGATCATACAAATTAAAGAGATGCAGCTAGAGAAATTCAATCACATATCTAATAGAAAACTAGAGGTAGAGTGAGAAATTCAATCACAGATCTACCAACAAAATAGAGGTAGATTGAGATTTCCCATCTAAGGAGTGAGTTATCTATACCATTCCTGACTTCCTGCTAATACCTTCTTCGAGGAGTTAGTCTACCAACCGATTGTGCTCTCGATAGATGTGCCTATAACAAACTAAACATAAGGATCCTAGAGTGTGATATCTTCGATCAACATCGAGTCGAATATCCACTGGATCGCTAGCAAGAAGAATTCTCCAAATATTTGCATTTCCTTAATTCCTTTTTGCCATGCGAGCTTTAGTAGATACCATAGGGCTGAGAGTTCAACAAGATTTTTTGTGCCAAGCTGAATATTTTGCAGAAAAGGAAACATACAGAGAATTGGACTTGTAAATTAATCCCATTAATGACAAAAAGATGGCTTTTTACCTTGACAAGCCCCTAAAAATACCCATTAGTATCTCTTATCAATGAGCAATTCCCCCACTAGACGAGGGACGACAAAGCTTGTATCTTCTTTATAAAAATGGATAAGAGCACCAATTCTTATTGTAGATTGAAAGGAAGCAATTTCAACATTTTAAAAAATGGTCGTGTCTCTAGCAAGCCATATACCCAAAAAATGAAGTAAGGAGTGCAACAGTAAAGTTTTAGCTCATCTGGTGTACCAGAGACACAAGTTCTTTTGAAGTTTTGAACTCAGCCACAGATCCTGGATATTCAAGCCCTATTCTATATCCTCCCATATATGTCTGGCATAAGAGCACTTGGAGAATAAGTGAGGAATGTTCTCTTTGGCTTCTCAACATAGGTAACATCTGTCAGGACCTTGGAAATGCATTTCCAAATCCAAAGGTTGTCCCAAGTAACAACCTTATTTTAAATTGAGGACCAACCACATAAAGATATAACTCTTGTGGGGGTTTTACTTTCCATAGCTTCTGCCACGACCACTGCCCATCACCCTTTGAGGCCATCTTATACTGGTATTCGAGCTTGATTGTATATCTCCCATCTTATTTATTTCCATTCTAGACGAGTTGATCTGAGATCCCTTGAATACAAATGTGGGCTTGTTGAAGTGACAATATATATCTTTCCCATTCTTCATCAAGATCCCGAGGCAAACCAAGTGCCTGGGGGGAGAGCCACCTTGCTGCCATATTGTGGAGCTAGCATCATCTTTCATATGCTAGAGGAATAGGGTGTTTATGTCCTTTAGAAAGGTGAGTAAGCTAGGAGATAAGCCAACTTATCGACCACATCCCATCAATGAGTCTTCCCCTATCCTGACTTAGTTGCCATCACCTAACTTCCAAGTGAGAAATGACCCGATTATGGGATATGCCTTCATCAAAGATGTCCAGTGAATGAAGTTTCCTCTAGAGGACTTTTTCTAACTACGAATCCAACTAAGAATGTTATCTAGATTCCAATATTTTTCCTCAATTATTTTTTCCACAAGCCTTTCTTTGAGATCAAGTTCTAGACAGACTTCGTAGGCAATGAAGCTCTGAAATGTTGAAATATTTGAGTCCCCAATCATCATCTGCCTTAGCCTTGGTGATGGATTTCTAGCTTGTCCAGATCATATCATGGTTCTCTTTCCCTGTCCACAAAATTTTGTTGTAGAGATTCTGAATTTTTTGGAGAAGCCCTTTGGGGATGTTGGTCAAGATGGTCCAATAGACCAAGAAGAGCCTCGAATACTGACTTGAAAAGTATGAGGTGGCCACCCCATGAGAACCATGTAGTGCACCATTGGTTTATACATGTCTCGAACTATGCTAAGAGCCAATCCGAATCTGACTTCCTGTATCCATTTGTTTTAAGCTTGAAACCTAAGTTCTTCATTTCTAAATTAAATTCTTCCATAGGAAACTCATATATAGTTTGGATAATGCATATCACTTAGGCGTCTACCTCATTAAAGTAACATGTCGACTTATCAAAATTAATTTGCATCGTTATAGCTTTGCATAAGAGATGAAGTATTTCCGTCGGTGCTCGGCCTTCATGTAGTGTTCCATTTATGATGAGAAAGATATCATCAATGAAAAGTAAATGGGTGACCTTTAGTGAAGAAAAAGATAATCCCTTGCAATCTCCTATGTCTCTTGGCTTCTTGTATGGATCGATTGAGACCTTCCACAACAAGGAGAAATAGATATAGCAAGAGGGGGGAACCTTGTCGCAATCCAAGGGATGGAGTGAAAAATGGGGATGCTTAAAGAAATTAATGAGCAGTTCATAAGAGACCGATGTTAACCACCCCAATATCCAATTTACAATATCAAGAGAGAAACCCACATGTATAGGGAAAAAATGAAGGTATAACGAACAAGTCTTGTCAAAATATTTTGAGAGATCAAGTTTGATTAGCCTAATATGAATATTTCCAACTTTTAAACTATGCATACACTCTTGTGCGTCATCTACCACCTCATGGATTTGGTGGCCTTTTAGGAAGTTGAATTGCTCGAGGCTAATGATATTTGACAGAAGAGACTTTAACATTTCCTCCAAGGTATTTGATATGATCTTATAAACAATGTTACATAAAGAGATAGGACAAAATTCTTTGAAAGTGAGGGGATTATCTAACTATGGAATGAGGACAATAAAAGTGGATTTAAAGAACGAAATCACTTTACCTATTATGCAAACCTCCTTGAATAATTTCAAAAAGTCCAATCCCATAAAATCAAAGAAACTGGTGAAAAGCTTGATTGTCCAACCATCAGGACATGGGGCTTTATTCTTTTTGAATCGATCCATTACGCTTTCCAACTAGGCAAGTGAGGTCGATTCAAAGAGTTTTTGGTTGTCTTCTGGAGAGACCAATTGTGGAAAGGAGAATAATTTAATAATTTCCACCAGTTTTTGACCTATAAGCTCCTTATATTTGTGAGAAATGATGGACTCCTAAAGTTTCCAAGTTCAAAATTTTTTTCTTGAACTCCCTAGATGAATCTTGGAGTTCCACAATAGTATTGAGACTTTTCCTTTGGTTTGCTACCTTACGAAAATATGTAGTATTTTCATCCCCAAGGGATAACCAAGTGGCTCTACTTTTCATTCTCTAGTATATTGCATGGTCACGAAGTTGTTCGACCTTACTGCGTTCAAGCTTGGTTAATCGAGATATGCCCTCTTGTGAGAGAAGTCCACTGGTTGGATCTTCTTGAAGGTGTTCGGTAACTTTTTTATGTGTTAAATACCCTGCTTATTTCTCCAGCGAAAACTATATCCACCATTGATCTCGTCGCTGCTTTGATCTGAACCATTGATCCACGAACCTCTTACAAAAACTTCCCTTTTACTGATTTCAAGACATTTTCATTTTATTGTCACAATTGCAAGAAATATATGTGAAAATCCTCACAACAGATCTAAGAGACAATCTATAACTCACAAGAAAGAATTTAGGAATAAGATTAAGAGTGGTCAATGCAGTAAGATGAGAAACATAATAATAATATAGTAGAACTCGGATAGAAGCAAAAATACTTCACACACACTAATTAATTAATCACAATATGGACAAATAAGTAGTACAATGCATGAGGATTCGAATGCCTAAGGTGGCAATTCGAATTATCCTTCATGGAGTGATCAAAGGATCACTGGAGTGTCATCGGGGCACAACTAGTAGTCTATCTCATCATTAGTAGAGTCATCAATGCTCAAGTAACTGTCAACCATCAGTCAAACTGAGTGTGGTAGGTGTAACTGAGTGTAACTAGAACTAACTGAATGAAGGAGGCTCAGTGGAGAGCACATGAGGAGCTAACTGAAGTCAGAATGGGCAGTCAAGTCTCACTGGAGGTCCATCGGAGTGATACAGTCAGTTGAGAGTCAGTCTAGCCTTTAATCAAGGAAAGAATTGAAAATAACTGAATGGTAGGTAAGGAAGGGCACCTTTCTCATGCAGTAGGTGAAAGGAGGGCATACTAAGCACTAGGAGGGATGAAACTGAGTGGAAAAAAGCTTCGGGGGCTAGCTAACTGAGGCCTAGGTGCTGGGACTGATGATTGGGATGCATGCAAATGCATGCAAACCCTAAAAATGCATGCATGACCTAAAATGAAAATAATGGAAATGTTGATAGGTTTAGGATGGAGTATAGGAATATCCTAACAGCCCCCCTTAATCCATCTTGGGCCCTGGTAACTAAGACCAAAGGTCACCCAATACAATGAATAATAATAACAGTCAATAAACTGAGGAAATGGGGAAAACCTCATGGGAAAAATACCCCCCCTCAAAATAGACTGTAAGGCACACACAAAAATAAATGCTCCAAACTCAAGCAGGTGTGATGCTTGGTCATATGTCTGGAGGTATCTTCTTCTTGGGAAGAAGTGGATCATGCTCAAAAGGCATGTGCTTGTAGTTGCTCTTCAGATCAAATGTGATGAAAACAAATCCAAAAGTATGAGGATGATCCTTGAACCTGTGATTCAAATCAGTTGAGGTAGGATCAAATCTATGAATGTGCAGATAGTCTTTTGTCTTCTCCTTCGAACCATCATGGGTGAGATTATTCCCAAAAGAACCATCAAATAATTGCTTGAAATCCAAATCAGATTTAAGACTTGATAAATGGTTTCTTGAGATCTCCTTTGAACCAGCAAGGGTGAGATCAAAACCATCATATGCATGAGAAATTATCCCAAGTAGTGATTGCTTAGAATCCAAATTAGATCCAAGACTTGAATCATGGTTTCTTGAGATCTCCTTTGAACCATAAGAGGTGAGATCAAAACCAGTAAATGCATGAGAATTTATCCCAAGCGAATGGCAAGGGTTTCTTGAGATCTCCTTTGAACCAGCAGGGGTGAGATCAAAACCATGATGTGCATGAGAAATTATCCCAAGTGAATGGCAATGGCCATATTCTTCAATAACCTTCTGAAAGCATGGAATAATGATCATATAGTAGTAAATAAGAGGTGATTTCTTGAGGAGAGCGAATTCATTACCTCCAATAGCTGATTTGACCTCCGAAACATTCAATAGATCACGATGCAGACCAACAGACTCTGGTGCAAGAGAGGATTTAGTACCTTCTACAATATCTAGAGTGTGAGCTGGCATAGAAAGAGAAGAAATTTGGAGCATGAGTGTAGAATCTGCAAGTTCTTCTTCTTTCTGAACAACTTCAATATGAGATGTGTTTGATACTGGTTCATGATCAATGAGATCATCAAGGAGGGCGAACGCATCACTTTTCTTGCTCTTGAAAGGGTTTGGACCAAATCCTTCATTCTATTTGCCGAATATTTCATCCAGATAGGCCCATAGATCTTTTGGAGTTTCAACAATATCAATGATTTGGTACATCATGTAACGAGGCATAGCAAGCATCATTCTTCCAAAGGCTTGGTCACCTTTATTCAACCAATCATCCTTCTCTTTAGAGGATTCGAACTCTCTTTCAAAATAATAATCAAAGAGATCATGGCTCTTCAAATATGCTATCATTTTTGGTTTCCATTCATCATAGTTGAATGGAGAAAGAGGAGGGATTTCTTCTGAATTCATGAAGCTGTAGAAGACCTACAAAAACAAAAGAGAATATCTGCAACTGCTACTGTTGCATAAATGCAGAAACTGCTGCACTCGAAATCTTGATAATAACCTGCAAAAAACTCTCAAGAATGGAGATAAACAATACCCTCAACATGCTCTGATACCATGTGAAAATCCTCACAGCAAATCTAAGAGATGATGTATACCTCACAAGAAAGAATTTAGGAATAAGATTAAGAGTGGTCAATGCAGTAAGATGAGCAACAGAATAATAATATAGTAGAACTTGGATAGAAGCAAAAATACTTCACGCACACTAATTAATTAATCACAATATGGACAAATAAGTAGTACAATGCATGAGGATTCAAATGCCTAAGGTGGAAATTCGAATTAGCCTTCATGGAGTGATCAAAGGATCACTGGAGTGTCATCGGAGCACAACTAGTAGTCTATCTCATCATCAGTGGAGTCATCAATGCTCAAGTAACTGTCAACCACCAGTCAAACTGAGTCTAACTAAGTGTGGTAGGTGTAACAGAGTGTAACTGGAACTAACTGAATGAAGGAGGCTCAATGGAGGGCACATGAGGAGCTAACTAAAGTCAGAATGGGCAGTCAAGTCTCACTAGAGGTCCATCAGAGTGATACAGTTAGTTGAGAGTCAGTCTAGCCTTAAATCAAGGAAATAACTGAAGATAACTGAATGGTAGGTAAGGAAGGGTGCCTTTCTCATGCAGTAGGTGAAAGGAGGACGCACTAAGCAATAGGAGGGCTGAAACTGAGTGGAAAGAAGCTCCAGGGGCTAGCTAATTGAGGGTTAGGTGCTGGGACTGATGACTGGGATGCATGCAAACCCTAAATAATGCATGCAAACCCTAAAAATGCATGCATGACCTAAAATGCAAATAATGGAAATGTTAATAGGTCTAGGATGGAGTATAAGAATATCCTAACAATATATTCCATTTGAAAATTTGCATTTATTCTTCTGAGTATTCCTCATTTCTTCATTTTCATGTGAGAACATAATGTAAAGCACATCTCATGTTATTTTAATTATGTTTATTTTCTTCACACAAGTGATACAAGCCATCATTTACCATTAGCGCCATTAGGATCACCGCCATGCCAACGTACAAACCATTTTTAAGGAATCGATTGGATTGATACATGTATGATTACTCCAACAAAAATTGTAGTCACTACAAATGATATCTATGGCCACCATCCCGCCATACTGTGATAATTATCATCCCCCATCCATCCCATCCCAGTCAATCCATCAACTTACTGACCACTCACTATATATAGGCTAACCATGCCCCATATAGTAGCAAACTGAAATCTTCGGGAAAGCAATGGCATTTTTATTTACTGCCTTTGTTCTTTGTCCTTTGTTGTTTTATCAGAAATGCTTGATTCTTATGATTGCTCCCCAGTTCTCCTCATGATATATGAGCATTTCAACATCGGCTCCTTGGAAAATCCTCACCACACCATGATATATGGGCAGTTCGAGCACTCTCGAAGTCCCAAGACCAAGATTTGTCATTATGTTCCTTGGCACCAATCACGTTTCCGTTACTCTTCTTTCAATAACTGATTGGTATGCAAGCCAGAGAGGACGTAGGAAGATCAGAAGTCTCTGACGCTTTCTTCTCTAAGACAACATGGGTTGCTGCGGTCGTCAACGTTAGGCTTACAGCAGTCATCGAATGTTGTTTTAGTACCAAACCATGTTGTTAGCTTTTTCTACCTGCATGGACATGTTTCCAGAATTGGCAACCCATTTCCAGCCAAGGGAGTAGCTGGTACCATATCAGAGTCATAATCTATATACACTTAGTTACGAGACAAACTGCAGTGAATTTCATCTGTTCATCCAGCTCCAGTTATTTTCAGATTTCTTCGGGATGAATAAAGGTCGTGTTCATGGGGGAGATGTTGGAGGAGCCTAGGTTGGCCGCGCGACTAGGTCTTATGTTCGACCACTTTGGAGAACATGTCGAACCGTCTTGTTGATCACCACATGTCGAGTCAGTTAGTCACATCGGTTAATGAATCGACGGGTCATTATGTAACAATCTGTAAACTATATATATAGGTTGTAGAGACGGATACAGGAGACACCGAGACATTGTATTGTACTTGGTCCTGAGTAATAGAAGACTTGTTGACTCTTCTACCATTACTTATCTTATGTTCCTATCTATATACTTGCTTGTTTATTATATATCATGTATCACTGGTAACTATGCAATCCACTTAACTACAACAAGGTGTTATAAAACTGTTTAAATATAGACTTTTATTTGCTTGAAGTATGAAACTTTCGGCTTTGCAATTATTTGATGGATAATTGATGTTATAGGACTATGTAATCAATGAAATCCCTTTCAGGGGCATTAAAATCTTCAAATTTTATGTGTTCTTTCTTTTCAAACAGTTCTCAAAATATTGATTGTTTGATCTAAGGGTTAAGAGTTAGTAGATTAATTCAGGATTAATTTACTTATAGAACCATAATGACTTTATTATATAATTAGTATTGTGCTTTAAATTTGAATAGTCAAACATACATATTATGGAATCAAATAACAGAGAAATCACAACATTACAATTAACAAAATATAAAATAATATTGCACTACATTTAAGAAACCAAATCAGAATCCCAACAAATAGTTACTAGTCTTATAGTCATTTGAATATTGAGAATTCATAATTCAATATTTCAATAGAAGTATCCATTTGTTACAAATTGGCTTTCTTCGTGAACCAACAACCCATGTGCAAACTATGAAACTAGTCATGCTTTACTTCTTAGCATTTGTAGGAAAGTGACAAGTGGAAGAAATAAGTAATCCTACAAATTACGACAGGGAAGAAGTTGGAAGAAGTTTAACCAAAGCGTTATACTTGCAGGGACAAAGTGTTTTTCTACTTATAGAAATAGATTTAAATGCCCAAGGAATATACACAAATCTTATATCCATTAATATATCTAGAATTTTTAGGGTAATATTTTGATAGAATCTGCCTTTACTTCTAAAGTAGTTTTTCTTGCTATGGGTAATTCTATGCTATCCTCTTGTCTAAATCTCTCTTCGTCTTCGCATTTCTTTTAAAAAACAATTTTATGGTCAGAGAGAGGTAATGAAACCCTGAAATGTATTTTTTTATGGATTTTTAGGTACAACCTCAATAACATGCAATGTGTTAAGAATAAAACTTAGGTGTAGTTGTGGTAAATTTTCAATAATTTACCACTAGACCGCAACCCAACCCACATATATTACTTAACACTCAATACTATGAATAATTCTAAATGAATATGATTTGTGCAATATGATGATATAATTCAATGCATTCTAATATGTTAGTAAAGCGGTCTCAATCTTACATAAGTTATTCCAAACTTGATCTCAAACATGGTGTTATATGTGAATTCATTTTTTCAATAAACAAAAACCTCAAATTTCATATTCTTGAAGGAAAAAATTGTACAGACACGAGAGATAATTATATTGCCAAAAATATATATATGAAAGATTTGATACCTATTACCGACCGACTTAGAACCTGGGTTTGATATATAACCCTTTGTGTAAACTAAAGTTTACAATTATAGATTTTACACAGCAATTCGACTCTTCATTGTTCAAAGAGATTTTACTGTTCATTATCGCTAAAGTGAGTGGGGAAGGCTTGAATATTTGAAGTTGAACAATAATAAGAGGTTTTGGAGGCATTCTCGGTAGGGATATTACAGAGGATATAAACTCATATGGCATCAAACCTCCAAATAGAGGGATTGCGGTCTAGAAGAATATCTATGGCCTATAGGTCTTTCGGGGGATACGACATAGAAGAATATTTATGGCCTATCAGTGTTTCAGTGGATATGACATAGAGAAGGATATTGTAACATTTTAAGTGTGATTTAAAAGGATCTATGAAGGCAGATGTGTTCTTACAGTTTGTCTTTGATAACGACCCCTTTTTTTATGTTTTTTTACATTAGGAAAAACACCATAATTTTTTCATAGCCTTATAGGTTACTGAAATCCTGAGGCCGAAGCTAGTGGCTTTGATAATTTTAATGTAAAATTCAAATGAACACAGGGGCACACCTAGAATCAAATCCTGGTCGCAGTAAACATTCATTAATTTACTCCTTCCCCACAATTCAACTAACTACAATTAGGCATCCCTGTCATTGTTACATGAACTTAGAAATAAGATGAGTATTAACAGTGGCAGCATTGACCACCGCAAGCGGAACATTGTCGATTATCATGACTGCGAAAGGCGCTTCCAATGGGTTTCCATGGCCAAAATAATGGATTCGCCTCATGCAATTTGGGGTTCAGATTAAGTAAGGGCTTGAAATAAGGGCAAACATGGTTTTTTTCAAAGAACCCACTGTCTACAGTTGTCTGCAAAATTGAATTCCTCTAGTATGAATACAAATACGAGAGGGGTATTTTATTCGAGGAATTTAAAAAAATATTTGATGAGTGGTTATGGGGTTGGATGCATAATTAGTTTTAATATCATTATTAGGATCCAGACATAAAATAGAGGAATTTCTTAATGTACTAACCATGCAAGGTTCAGTGAAGGAACATTGGGCGACGTGCAAATGGATTGTTCTCTCAAGTCTCTTGTGCTCTGTTGCAACCTGCTGCTAGCGTTCTCACAAGTCACGAGTCACGACCAGCTTTCCAGTTCCAGTTTTCTCTAGAGAGTCAAGACTAGTGTCTGCATTCCACTTCCACTTCCAGTTCCCACTTCCAACATGTTCCAATTTCCCCCTCTTTTTTTTCCCAATTTTGTATTGAATGAGAATCTATTGATGTGAAGGCATCGGGATCAGACTTCAGTGAGGCAAGTCTACGAGTAGGAAAGTCATTCCAAATCAAATCATGCATTAATCAATGGTATCTACTACCTAGGCATTAATTGGAAACCAACAACGCGTAGCCAACAAATTGCAAGCCATGGCGTGACACTGATGGACAAGCCTTTCCAATTTCCAATGATGCATTTACGATGGCACCTGGGAATTAAATGATACCCAACAACTTTGTAGCCAACCCTGATCTAGCCACGGGCCACGGCGTCGGGCGCACAATAACTCACTCCATACTTCAATGGAGTAAGTTATTGTGAATTTCAAACCAATTCCTTTTATTGCCACAATCAGATAATATATTTTCTGTTTGGAACTTAGTTCCTACTCTTCTATGCATTTTAATTTTCTCCATTTTCATATGGGAATAAATTGTAAAAGGCATAATTCCCATTACTACAATTCTATTTATCCAAATCTCTTTTTTATTTTTAACAAAAAAAATATTTGTGTCAACATAGATGATTAATTATGAAGTCCCCTCTGTGGAGCAATGGAAGACAGTTGAAAAGTTTGGGAGGATGAAGTACAAATTGCACCAATGAGGACACCTGTCAGTGATACTCAAACGAAGGTTATGCCAAATCCCACTTCAAACCCCAATTTTTACTTCGCCAAGGACTTCACTTTGACAGGCATTTACTTTGACAAGTAAACTTCACTTCGACGAGCATTTACTTTGACAAGTAAACTTCACTTCGGCGATCATTTACTTCGACAAGTAAACTTCACTTCGACGGACATTTACTTTGCCGAACACTTGACTTCGCGGACTCTTGACTTTGCGAAACTCTTAACTTCGCAGAACATTTACTTCGCCGGAATTCAACTTCGACGAGCCCACTCTTAAACAAGATTTATATTAAAATATTTCTTATTGAGACATAAGAATCACTTTTCATGGCTTAGTAACTTAAGGTGAACTTCGACGCAATAGAGTTAAGACAAGCCCACTATATAAAATAACTAAAACATTAAATGAAACTTATGTCGAAGTTATTCTGTGTTAAAACATAACTTTTACCACCGTGAATTTTTTGGGAAATCTTGATTTATTTTACAAACTGTAAATGTAAACAACATTCACAGAATTAAATCTCGAGAAGATGTGCGACATGTAATATTCAACATTCTTGAGAATGAATACATAAAACTATAGACTTATATATTACCGCGTTAAAACATGGCAAATTCCCTGCATTACACATAGATGGAATTTACTTCAATCTTTGACCGTTTACAGAGCTTGGGCTCTTAATACATTTCACGACTATGAGCTTGGGCTCCCAATTATGCAAAATGATGAATGGAAGACCCTTTGCAAAATAGGTCAGTTTGATATTATCCTTCCATTCTTCTATTGTCCCTCTAAAAGTACAACCCTTACAAAATCCCTGCCTATAGAAACTAAACAGAAGGGCCTTGGAAAATACAACAAAATCCCTCCCCTAAACTAACAGAAAACTAAAATCTAAAAACAGACAAGTAAACCTAATAGAAAATGAAAAAATAAAAGTTATCCTAAAAATATCAAGAGACCGTGGTGGGTGGGCCGCGTGGTTCCCTCAATCAACCTCCATTGATTTTGGCCCCGAGGGAGGCCTGTTAGCTGGAGGGAACTTTCCAGAACCTACTGAAGTCGTTGGGATCCTCTTGGCGTTACGTTGATCTCGAGTGGCTTCTTCACGTTCGTCAAGGATCCTTTGCATACATTCGATCAATTCCTCATTGATATTTTCAAACTTGTAGTCTATGGTATCCTTGATTCTCTTCTACATTGACTCCAAGTCCTCTTTGTTGCATTTCCCCTCCAGCTTTTGCCGAAGCTCTGCTATATTCTTTTCTAACTTCTCCATTCTTCGATTGTATGCATCAATTCCACTAGTCCTTCCAATAGGGAAACGAATTCTACCTTATGCCATTATATGACAAGGAGCTGGGCCTAAAGAACTATTGTAACAAAGCTTCTTGTACATGAGCTCACCACCACTAAGCAGAGCACTAGTTGGAATTTGGTGCCTTCCCTTTTCTGAAACTTCAACAACCAAACGATGAGGAGGGCCAATGGAGGGAGAAAACACCGAAGACAGAGCTAAGTTTGACAACATTTTTGGAAAACACCAAGGAACAGGGGCATATCCAATTTAAAGGAGCAAAAATGAACAAAAAACCTGAACATGAATCAGAAGAAATATCCACAACCATCGAAATTAAATATCAATTGAAAGAGGGTTATATGACATTATAAGTCAGATACCTTACGCGAGACCTTACCCTGAACGACCTTTGGATTAATTGATGGGATAGATTGATTGCTAGGGTTCGCCGATATAATCAAGGGTTGAAAGAGGGTTATATGACATTACGAGTCAAAGACCTTACCCTGACCGACCTTTGGAATAACTGATGGGATAGATTGATTCCTAGGGTTCGCAAATATTAATAATATATATTAGTTATATATATATATATATATATATATATATATATAATAGTTAATATATTATATATATATATTATCATAATTGTGTATATATATATATATTAATATGGTATAGAATATTGTATGTATAATATATATTAATATTTTATATATAATAGTAATATATATAAAATGATATATATTATATATATAATCAAGGGTAGGGTCCCATTTCACTTTGAAGGGCTATGAGATATTGAACCCTATGCTGAAATGTAAAAATAAATCATTATTTTCATTTGAAAATGTAATAGTACATCAAAATATCATTATAGATTCTACAAATTTCTTAATATAGTGACAATATTTGCATTGTTATTTTCTATGAAATTGAATAATCAATGTTATATTAATATGGCCTATTTAAATAACCCAAGAATCCATATAGAATAAATTTAAAAAACATAAAGACAAAAAAGCTAACAATATGAAGAAATCACTTGTTTGATCAATTATACCAATTCTAGACATTGTTTGTAGATGAGTTTGTAGAAGATATAGTGTAACACGAGAAAAAGTAGATGGAGAAGAGGGGGGGATGACCATAAGAGATAAGAGAAGTCTAAACAACAAGATCAATATTCCAAGATGGCATTGAGATGAAACATAATTAGGAAAAGAAGGAGAGATAACATGTCGTAGGAATAACATCTAAGGTTGGTGTTTATTTTTTACAAAACCCATTTCATATTATCTGCATAATTCTACCGTTCAAGGTTTGGAAATTGTGAAAATTGGCAGTGAGGTTGTACAATCTGGGAAGTGTGATTTTTTGTTGGTTCATTAGTGTGGATCATTTGATACTTTGCCTCCATAGATTAGTCGCATAATGCATTACAAATTTCAAACAATTTGGTTGTGGAAAGTTAAAACCCTACATCTAACTCTATTCTCCACATACAAAATGCTACACATCTTTGAAAATCCAACCCATAGTGCAAAATTCTACACATACTTGTAAATTCATAGTAGCCCAATAATATAAGGATCCCATTGGACAAATCAAGAATGCAAATGTTGCAGAAGATGTTTGTAAGGAGCCCATTGGATGAATCACAAATGCATAGTGAAGAAAAAGAGGTGGAAATGACAATGGGGACACATTACCCAAGATAAACTATGTTTCAAGTTTCACCCCTACGTAGTTGGAGTATTGGGCTTGGATGCATCCAATTTCTCAAAAAAACAAAAACATTTGCATCGTTCCACTCTATAGATTTTAAGAAGCAATGTCTAACCCAAATAAACCAAGAACCCATATAGAGGAATTTTAGAAACATAAAAAATACCTGACAATATGAAAAAAAACATTTGATAACTATTTCTAAACATGGATATTGAATTGACAAGTAATCAAACTTCTAATAGAAAAATCAAGGTTGGATGGAAATGAAATACAATCTATGCAATGTCCAATGAATATAGATATCGATAAATACAAAAGAGGGAGTGAATCTAAAAAATATGTTCATGAATACAAAAACTATTATCTTGAATCACTTCAATAACAAACTTCACTCCTTTGAAGGCCTCTGGCAACTTGAAAGTGGATGACAAAGTGCAAAGGTATTTGGCAAATGACTGCCATAGATTACCAATTGGGAATTGGTGTTCCCTTAAGTACTCTAATGTTATTTCAACATTAGCAATTTTCTCATAAGATATGGGATTTAATCTTTAAATTGGGTGTGATTTTAAGATTTATCCATATCTCAAGTTGTCTACCATTCCATCACCAATTATGATTCCTTCTAAATAATCAAAATATGCAACATCATCTCTCTTTTGACTTAATATATTGGATTTGTACTCATCCTTCTTATACATATCACCATTCCCATCCCATGGATGAGGTAAACCAAGGCTAATGCAAGACTTTTCTTTATAAAGACCTTTGAATCTAATAATCTCTTCAGCCAATGCTTTAGCTTTGTCTTGAGTTATGGACATCAAGACCTCCTTGGTAATCATTTGGTTGGCTATATTTATCATATGAGTCTTGTTTTCAACCTACAAGTCCTCCAATTGCTTCTTAGTTATACTAGTATTCAGGAAATTTATTATTTCAACATCCTACTCAATCATTTCTCCAAGCTGCTTTTCAACATCATTGATTTCCTTTTGACATGTTTCATAAATATCTAACTCATCTTGTATAAGATCAAAATAATCCCATCCATCTAGCATTCCAACTGATATTTTGTCCCAAAGGGTCTTTCTAGTTCTTCTCAACAACTCTTCACCTTGGACATTTAGTTGCATCTTGGTAATTTGACTTTTTAATTCATTTATCTCTGACTCCTTATCATCAGTACCTTTGCACTTTGTTGTTCACTTTCAAGTTCACGAGCAAGGGTCAAGACTTACTCAAGCTAAAGCTAAAGGATCTTAAAGGGTAACCATAAAATATTAAGCTAAATCATGCTCTTAGAGTAGTATAAATAGGAGAGAAATTTTTTCATCTTCATCATCCATAATTGAAGAGCTCAGATGTAAGAGTAGAGGGTCAAATTTAAGGGAAAGTTGAAGTGAAGAAGGTCGAAATTCTAGTGGAAGATGAAATCTTGCGATGATTTCTACTTGTTTTGTTTTGTTTTAGGTCACCTTGGAATTTTTAGTATATCTTTGTTTCTGGGATTTCTAGACCGTGGAATGTTTATGAGATGGAGACATGTCAATACTTGTGAGTTCCTATGGTAAATATTTGATATGTTGATTTGCTATAGTTCCGAAGATATGACCTCAGAAAGTTAGGGTTTTTGAATAATCTTCAAACATGCCAATTTGGAAATTTCCTTATAAGTTTTGATCCATAATGTTTTAGATAGTGCCCTTTGGAGGAGATGCAAAATAGATCTTTAAGAACATATGGTTAAAATTTCTGATCTTGGTTCGCTATATTTTTCGAAGATATGAACTTGGGAAGACATGGATTTTAAATGACTCAAAAATCATCTTTAAACAAGTTAGTTTGGAATTTTTACTATAACTTTTGATCCATGACGTTCCAGAGAATGACCCTTATAGGAGATGTTGTAGAGATATTGAAGAATATGTGGTAAACGTTTCATATATTTATTCATTACATGTTAAGAGTTATACTTGTTGAATGTTAGGGTTTGTGAAAATGACAGAGAAAATGAAAATTCAAGAGAAGAAGGTTGACAAAATCTTGCATAACTTTCTCATACGGTATCAGAATCACAAAATTATTGGCACATTGGATCAACATACTTAATGATGATCTTGGTAATTAACTTGGCACATTCTATGATGAATCATCTTGGCATAGATATTATTGGTGAGTGTATTGAAATATTCCATGGTAATTTTATTGTCATGAGATCCCTCTAAGATTTTGGAATGTACTATGAGGTATATGATGTAAGAGTTTGAAGGTGCAAATAGATGAAGTCTATTGGTGATTATTTCTAGGATTTTATTACACTCTTTGGAGGCATCTTTTTGGTCTTGCGATACATATGAAGTATATCTTAGAATAATTTTCTGGCATTCTTGGAGGACATATTTAAGGCATGTACATGTTGACATTGTGATAGAGATAGTTTTTGTGTCATTGTGACAGAGACAATGATTGTGTCATTGTGACGAATAGGGATTGTGATAGTGACAACAATACAATGATTGTGACAATGATAGATATAGGTACAGGGATAATGATACATGTACAATTACATAGATATAGGTATAGGTTGATGGAGATAGTGATACAATGGCAGTGGAATATTGTTCTTCTTATTCACATCAAGGTGGCGGGATGGGGAAAGGATAGGAGATTAAAGTCTCCTTAGGTTGGTGCTTGTGATCTCAGGGAGTTGGGGCTTGCTTCCAGTTGGTGCTAGTAAAACTATTGATTTGGAGTTTACTGAGGACTAGAGTCCTATCTATAGGTTGGAAATTATTAAAACCAAGGGGTTGTATCCTCCTTCTATTTGGATCTTGTAAACTGAGGAGTTTGAGCTTCCTTAAGGTTGGAGTGTATAAATTAGGGGGTTGGAGCCTCCTTCCAGTTGGTGCAAGTAAATCAAGGAGTTGGAGCTTCCTTCAAGTTGGATCATGTAAAATAGGGGTTTTGCGCATCATTCCAGTTGGTGTTGGGGTGCTTCCTATGAATGCAATCTTGTTATTTTTATATAATAAAATCATTATGTGGTTTTCCCTTGTTTGGGTTTTGGATCCACGTTAAATATCTTGTGCATTGTGTATGATGTCATGTGTTGGTTTTATGTGATGGTGAAAGACATTGTTAATGGTTAATGTTACATGTTGTACGTAAGGTTAAAAGTGTTAGAAAGTGATAAATACCAATTCACCCCCCTCTTACTATAATTTTCGAACAGTCAATTGGTATTAGAGTCAATTCCTTCACGAGATTCTGATAGCTAGAACAAAGATCTTTAGAGAAAATGGATGAACATGAAAGTCTCTACTCTGTAGATGGGGTTCGATTGTTCTATGGATCAAATTTTGATCATTGGATTATGAGAATGAGACTCCATTACATGCACAAGGTTTTGATATCTGGAAATCTGTTGTGAATGGTTACATCACTCCAAAAAGACCACAAAAAACTTCATCCATGAAGGAGCTAAGAAATAATAATGCAATGGAAATGGATATCATCTTGCATGGAATATATGATCATGTGAAAAATAAAGTTGGAAAGTGTTCATCAACTAAAGAGTTGTGGGACAAGGTACAAAATCTTTGCATAAAGGGACCCCCTTGTTAGAATTATTTTTTTCCCAAGTACCTAAGAAGATCGGGTAAATAGTTCATGAGTTTTGGAGTCCAAAGAAGGCTTAAAACGTATAAGGGAAGTAAGCTTACCTTAGGGAGCCTACAAATTTATGCCAATAGGCCCAACTGCTTAAAATATTAAGCAGTGGTGCTAGAGCATAAACTACACATGACCCTAGCCGATGACCAGGGCGCTATGCAGCGGGTGTTGGTTTATCCATCAATACTGAGAGGTGGGGGGGAGAATTAGTATTACCTTGTTCAAATATTTTATAAACAATTAGTATTAAGGAAAAGTTAAATAATCATAAGTAACATGAATAGGACAATTAAAAATTTGAACACACAGATTTATCGTGGAAACCTCAAAGGTAAAACCAGCAAAGATTTCTTATTAATAAGCTAATATTATACAAACT
Organism: Larix kaempferi; assembly: GCA_027924585.1. Lineage (NCBI taxonomy): Eukaryota > Viridiplantae > Streptophyta > Pinopsida > Pinales > Pinaceae > Larix > Larix kaempferi. The sequence goes on along the minus strand of BSBM01000217.1, from coordinate 12,288,678 downwards.
TGTTTTACAAGCACCAACTTGATGGAGAACTTAATCTCCTAGATTCTTATGCCACTACAGAAAGGATGCACCTACACCCCTAGTTTTCTACCTGTTGAAAAGACACAGATGCCCCAACACCCTAATTCTCCAGCCACGACTGGAAGGAGGCAACAACCCCCTTAGAAGGCCTCAACCTGCCCCAAGCACCACCCAACAACCCTCTAATTTATAATAGTTTTAACTTCATTTTTTCAGATCTTCAATGGCAGCTCGAGATTTTTTAATGCTTCATCTATATCACTGGCCTCTTTCTTGCTTCTGATATGCAATTACCAAAACTTCAGAGACACCTCTGGTCCTCTTCATACATTTGACTTGTATGGTTATATATCTTTCCAAATAACTTTATTATTTGAAACATTGTTTATTTTTAGGAAAATCATGCCTCTTCATAAAAAATATTGTATCCTTTTAATGGCATCAATTCATTATTGATCTTCATAGTCTTTCAATCTTGTTTTAATTAATAAGGAATTACTATTTTGTAGAGTTAACCAATTTTTGCATTTTCCAAAGTTGGAAATTTGGTCAAATTGTTCTCCAAATATATCATTTCCAAACTTCCGTTCAACAGAGTGGATGTCAAACGGGTGGCCAACTAAGATTTACAAATATTTCGCGTCCGATCCTTTTAATCAACCCTCGAGCATCTTTCAACAAGGAAATGATTCAAAACCGTTGGATATTCGTCAATCCACATCAACGATAGAATTCAACATGCACTTAGCTAGATTTCATACAGATTTCGTATCACATCCTATATTTAAACTCTGAACAACTTAACCTAGCGAAATTGTCTTGTACCATTAGATCGCCCCATCCAAGATCGACGGTGGACTTGAAAAGTGGATTCCAGGTCACATTCTTGGGTTGAACTTCGTGCACGTTAACCCAACGAAATGTGTGTGATTTGTTGGATTTGATTCCTCTTATATCAATGATGTTCTTTGCAATTCAACTTCATGGGCTTCATGATTGCATGCATGGGATTCAAATGCACGTAGGGGCTTCTAATGACCAAGGGAGAAGATGGAAAAGGCGCTAAACAATTGAACAAATCACACAAAAAGTTGCAAACATGTAATAACCCGCGGTGGAATAATCATGAAGACCAACCCAAAAGAAAATCGATGGTGGAAAGGAGTTTCGGCTCTAGAAAGTGCACAGTGGTTAAACTTGGAAATGTGGAGCGGAAATTAAACCACTTAGCATGTGGCAAGTGTTGGTGGAGTCGGCTGTGAAAAGCGGTAAAATTTAAACCGCTCATCGCAAGTTCTAAAACTACCTAATCATATGTTATAATATAAAAGGTTAATGTTCGAAGTTTGGAAAAAGACATTTGTTGATTATTGCCTAGAGGAGAAGAACCCGCTGAAAACACGTCACTTGTCTTCGTCAACATGCACAGAAGTCAACCCCAGCATTCTCCTGTTCGTAAGCTCACTTCATAGGTAGCTTGAAACCCTCATTTTTCATAGTTTGTTTCCCAAATGGAGAAAATTGAAGACCTTGTTCCATTCAATGAAAGTTTAGATGAAAATGAGGAGCTTGTAGTTAACAGGCAAAGGGATATTTTCGACCCTGTTTTTTCTGTGGGTATTATTTCGTAGTCTAAAGAGAAATTAATTGCATTTAAGTAGCACATAAATGATGTATTTAATGTTTTGGTTCTTTTCTATATTATTTTTGTGTCAAACATAACCTACACTTCCCCGAATTTGTTGGTTGGTGTGCGGTGAATTATTCGCAGGACTAAAGGGTAATCATTAATGTAAATACAACCAAAATTCTATGTCGATTCAATGCACAGACTGTCCGCGAGGTTCTAGGTTTATCTAAAAAAAATCTCGAAATCCCTGAGTCATTTAACGAAGAAATTTTGGTAAATTTTTATAGAAATTGCAGTCCAGAAGAAAAAGACAAGTTTTTATTACAAGTCTTTAAAGATGGCCAGTTGCATGAAAACCTATCGTTCCCTTTGAGTATTGATGTCTTTCAGTGAGATACCCGGTTAGTTTTGTCCTCGTTGAGTCAAATTTTAGGTCTAGATAGTGATAAGTAAATCACGGAAGTTATGTTAGGTTTCCTTCTACAAGACATTTCACCCAAGTTACAGTCGAGTCCAGTGTGTTATTTTAATTTTGATGAATTCCTAGCTGAAGCGATTCATGTCTAGTTGGTGAATTTCCATGAGTTGAGCGTTTCAAATATCAATCATATCTCCTGAACCTGTTCTTGTGTTCAAATATTTATGAATTGAAGTTTCCTGGTACCATGTTTTCTCATGACCTTCCTAAACAGATCAATATGTTTGATTTCACCAATACAATCATGGAAGATGTTTACATAATTATTTTTAATGCTGAATTGCCCCAAGTGTTAGAAGAAATGAAAGAAATGATGCAGCCTACACCAGAAGGACAAACAAGTGATTGGTTCTTGTATAAAGAACATACTATAATTAGAGTGTATGGTTTTACTGGAGCACCATATCTGTTGCCAGCCTTTTTAACATCAAGGATTTTTTCCTTAGAATTTATTAGAAAAAGGTTGCATTTTGAAGAAAAACATTTCGGTGTTTTCAAAAAATCATCAAATGTGAAATTCCCTCTTAAAGTTGGTCCATTCATCATTAATACCAAGGAAACCCTATCTATAGCAGAAAAATTATTGAAGATCATGGATTTCCAAGAGGATGAAAGGATTAATTATGATCCTCATCAAATTATATTGCAAAGGACACAGGAAAGTATAAACAATCATTTTGATCATCAAACAGTTAAAGGATTAAAAGAAATGGAAAATTTATTCAAATTTGAACAAGATAAGAAAGAAGTGAATATGGAACAAACAAGCAATTTGGCAATGTTGGTTTAGACATCCGCTAAATCTGATATCACCAATAAGAGAACTATTTCATAAGTTGATAGTATGGAATTCGATGAAGAAGTTTCAAGAAAGAAATCAAAAGTGGAACAAAAGAAGGAAATTATTAGTATGGAGGAACGAGATTTAATTGTTCCAGGAAAAACTACTTTGATTTTGCAACCACCTATAAATATGCAACAATATTCTTTTTTCACAAATAAAGGAATCTGGAAGTAATTCTCAGTATAATTCGAGATTTGATTTCCTTTCACAATATGCAGAAAAGAAGAAGCAATCTTTGGAAGAATCTCAAAAATTGTTCCCTCAAGTAATAAATTTGGCAGAACAAAAAGTTTCCCTTCTTACAGTTAAGGATCCAGAGAGAAACAATCTAAGGTTTGCAGTGGTGAACGATGAGAAAGTTTATGAAATGGAAGTTAAGCTTGATGAGATTAATATACCTGATAAGATTCAATTGCATAGACAAACATGAGATGTCTTGTATTCTGATTTATTATAATCCACTTTAAAATTTTCTAAATTGCAGTCTGTTATATCCAAGATGCAGAGTCCATTGACGAAAGAGAAGGAAGAAAACAAAGCAAATTTGATCCAGATTAAAATACTACAAATGGACCTTGTGACTATGGGATCCGAGCTAGGGAACACTCAGTGTACCAAAAGGCTCCTTGATGGAAAATAAAATACCATTCAAATGCTCAAGAAAAAATTGAAGGTGCCAAATAATTAACATGTGCAATCTCCAGAGTTGACAGCATTACAACAAGAAAAGGAATCCATATATCAATAAATGATGGATCACAAAGGTAAAATGTTAAAGTTACAATATGAAAAGAATGCTTGGGAAAAAGAAAGGATTGAATTGTTGTCACAAATTTCAGTGTTAAATACCAATCATATTGAAACTGTGCAAGTGCCAGAGAAACCAAGGGATCAATCTCTATGTACGGATGAAGGAAAAACATAAAATTACTCCACAGAGGAACTAACCAGTGCTATATCACAAATTATTCTAAAATATGTAGAGATAGAAGAGTTGAAAGCGGAAAACCAGAAGTTGAAACAAGAAGTAATTCAAAATTCTGAAGAAAAGAAAAACGCTTTGAGTGATAGAAAACAGTTGCAAAATAAAGTTGATGAATTAAAAGATAGAGCGATAGGTAAGATTCCATTAGAAGGATATAAACACCTTATATCGGATGCGATATCATTGGAATTCACCAAATTCTGGTCACATTTGAATTCTATGGAAGATAAAGATGCTATAGAAAACATAGCTCTCTAGAAGTGTAAAGTGCCAAACGAGACATTATGCAAAAGGCGTTTAGAAACAAATCAAAATACAATAATATTTTAAAACATTATAACTCAATTAGATATGCATAGATTTATAATCAAAGACAGAACATCAAACATCATTTGGGAAAGAAGAATTATCGGCAAGCATGATCGTGTTAAAGAAGTACATGACAAAGTGCAACAAATGGTCCTTGAAGTTCACAATTTTAAGGAATTATTTCTGGGGCTTTTTGAAAATGATCTACCTTCTTTTTGGAGTGATGATGGAAAATTAATTACTCAAGAAAATTATCACTGTTTGATAGTACAGGCTCCTATGGATCACTCGAAATTTGAAGGTTTGGTCAAAGGATTAACTAGAAAGACAATAATTGATAAATTGACTGATGATTTTGAAATACTTGAACAACTTCTAATGATTAAGAAGGATCTTCCAGCTAGATGTTACACATCATGCATAGAATTGGAGGTCATGGTGAAATAAATAATGGATTATGAAATCCCAAGTCAAGAGCAATGGAAAATTTTGGGAAAACAAAATACAGGTTATATCAAGAATGAATATACATGTGTCTTAATTTGAAATGAAGTTGCGGTTCCTTTGTTAAATGCCCGAGTGTTACATCAACCCAAATCAAAGCAACACAATACCAACTTGGTCGACAACAAAACAAATGTTCCTGAAGTTTAGAGATTTCTTTGAAATTTATATTTTTAGCGAAAAATCAGTTAGGGTTTATTCAAAGAACATTTTGTATAAATTTTTATTTTACAAAGTAATCGGGGTTGGATCCGAGAGAAAAAAATACAGTGATGTAATATTTTTTGAAGACTTTAATGAAGAGCAGAAGTACAAGTCTATCAGAAATAGAGATTCATATGTTGTCACTTTCTTCAGTATGTTAATTTCCCTTTTGTGAATGTATTTCGTGCTACACCATCTTATCGCTTTGCCTCTATTTGACTGAACTAAGTGAGTTAGAATTCATTTTATATGCTCTCATTCACACATTTAAATATTGTCAATGTTCTTTCTTCCAAATTAATGCATAATTCATCCTAGTTAGATGCTATCTCTTTTTTACCAGAAGAAAAAGAGCCTCTTGATATTCATATTATGAATCAAAGAAACTACACATATTCTTGTCCATAAAATTCAATGATTATGATAATCATTTGTTACATGTGAAACATACTTGTCTCCCAAATGGCCAATATTCCACATGTTACACAAATTTTTATCTCATAATAACCTTGTTTGTCATCTTCCATCCACATCAACATTTGGCATTCCATATCACAATCAATAAACCAAAAACTATTTATCTATGCAATTTAGCTAATATTCTGCCGTATTATACAACTATTTTAAGTAATGTATCAAAATAATATTGTCCAAAAAATTCTTCCCTGCTTAGTATATATTTATGTCAATTTCATCCAACACCTGTTTTTTATGAAAAAGGAAGATATGAGCCCTTCCTTCCTCCATAATGAGACCAATTTTTGACAGCCTGCATGCCTACATGTTATAGATCCTACTCGGATGTTTATGACATATATATATTCAAAAGTAAATTCCTGTCCTTTGATTACAACTGAGGATATGTTCTGTAAGAATACCCAAATGTTTCGTGCCCAGAATCCGATCTTTTCCAACCACAATCTGGAAACCATTTCCAGTTTTCCAGGAAATCCATCACTGAAGAAAAGGAATGGTTTCCACTAATCCCACCTAGATAACAGAGCTCTGATATTTTACCTTCTTCACCGATCGAAACCAACTAACCATCGTATTTGGATAAATATATTTTTCCCGAGTGAGATTTCCCGACTTCCGACTTCCGACTTCCGACAAGAAGGATCGGTCTCCCCTTCGTTTAGTAGAGAATTGTGAACACCTATATCCAGAATGGTGAACACAAGAAGGATCGGTTGACCCTTCTTGCAATCTATAACTATAATGAACAGAATACTGGGCACAAGAAGGGTCGATCGCCCCTTCATTTATGAGGGAATTTTAAAAATATTCAACCTACGAAGGCTAGGCCATCAATTCATGTATATGCATAATGGTGAACACTGGAAGAATACTGAGCACAAGAAGCGTTGGTCGACCCTTCATTTACGAGAGAAATGTAAAAATATTTAATCTACGAAGGCTAGGCCGAAAATTTCCGACTTCAGACTTCCATAGTAAATAGTAGGGATCGTGACATTGGCTAAGTTATAACATATAAAAAAATATTTATCCCGACTTCTGACATTCTAAATCCGAAAAGAAGGATCGACTGCCCCTTCGTTTAGTAGATAATTGTGAACACCTATATCCAACAATTCACCTGTATCCAGAATGATGAACACAAGAAGGATCAACCAACCCTTCTTGCAGTCTAAAACTATTATGAAAATAATACTAGGGAGAATATCACCCCTTCATTTATGAGGGAATGGTACAAATTTTCAACCTACGAAGGCTAGGCTGTCAATTCATGTATATCCAGATTGGTGAAAATTGGAAAAATATTGGGCACAAGAAGGGTCGGCCGACCCTTCATTTACAAGAGAAATGTAAAAATATTTAATCTACGAAGGCTGGGATGACAATTGCCGCCTTCCGAATTCCGCAGTAAATAGTAGGGATCGGTACATTAGCTAAGTTATAACATATAAAAAATATGTATCCCGACTTCCGACTTCCGACAAGAAGGATCGACCACCCCTTCATTTAGTAGATAATTGTGAACACCTATATCCAGCAATTCACCTGTATCTAGAATGGTGAACACAAGAAGGATTGACCGACCATTATTGCAGTCTAGAACTATTATGAAAATAATATTGAATACGAAGGCTAGGCCGTCAATTCATGTATATGCAGAATGGAGAACACTGGAAGAATATTGATCACAAGAAGGGTCGGCCGACCCTTCATTTAGGAGATAAATGTAAAAATATTTAATCTAAGAAGGGTCGGCCACCCCTTCATTTAGTAGCGAGTTATGAACACCTATATCCAGCAATTCACCTGTATCCTGAATGGTGAACAAAAGAAGGATCGACCGACCCTTCTTGCAGTCTATAACTATTATGAACAAAATATTGGGAAAAAGAAGGGTCGGTCGCCCCTTCATTTATGAGGGAATTGTAAAAATATTCTACCTATGAAGGTTAGGTCGTAAATTCATATATATGTATAATGGTGAACACTGGAAGAATACTGATCACAAGAAGGGTCGACCGACCCTTCATTTACAGGATATATGTAAAAATATTTAATCTACGAAGGCTAGGCCGACAATTTCTGACTTCCGACTTTTGCAGTAAATAGTAGGGATCGAGACATTGGCTAAGTTATAATGTATAAAAAATATTTATCCCAACTTCCGACTTCTGACTTCTGACAAGAAGGATCGGTCACCCCTTCATTTAATAGATAATTGTGAACACCTATATCCAACAATTCACCTGTATCCATAATGGTGAATGCAAGAAGGATCGACCGACACTTCTTGTAGTCTAGAACTATTATGAAAATAATACTGGGCAGAATAAGGGTCAACCCCACCCCTTCATTTATGAGGGAATTGTAAAAATAGTCAACCTACGAAGTCTAGGACGTCAATTCATGTATATCTAGAATGGTGAACACTGAAAAAATACTGAGCTCAAAAGGGTCAGCCGACCCTTCATTTACAAGATATATTTAAAAAATTTAATCTACAAAATTTTGGCCGACAATTCTCGACTTCTAACTTCCGCAGTAAATAGTATGGATCGGGACATTGGCTAAGTTATAACATATAAACAATATTTATCCCAAATTCTGATTTCCGACAAGAAGGATCGACCACCCCTTCTATGATGATTGCTCTTTCTATGATCGATTCTATCTCAAATGACTATATAAAATGCGCATTCGATCTCTGATGGATAATGCTAGCATATTTGTTTTTAATCAATCAATTGATTTTGGAAATGAGTGGCCGTTCCTTCTCCATCGATCATTCGCCTGAACATTTGCAAGTATAAATCTAATATTTAAACACTAATTGATAATTATAAACATTTATGCATTCTTATATTAACTACACAATATCTACTGTTTTTCAGATACAACATGTCTGTGTTGTTGAGCCTTAGTAAATACCAGGAAATCTCGTTCCTTGATTTGTTAAAATATCACAACCGTGGTTTATTCAAGCATGGATGGTATGTTGGGATGGATGAACCAAATAATTTGTACCCAGCTTTATATCTATTCTGCTTGGATGAGGAAGGAGCTTCAACACGAGATGGAATATTGACTTACGCAGATCCAATTTTTGATGATTTATTGCGTGTTCAAGTTGAAGTGGTCAAGAGAGATCGATGTTTCCTTCTACAAGTTGATCTTATGGTTTGTAATTTTCGACCGGATCTAATGAAAAGTGGTCCCTATCCAGATTTGGTTTCCTTTGCGAAGCAAGGGTGGGTTTTTTCCTCGTATGATGTTTGTAATTGGTCCGGAATTAATACCATGTCATCTTTGAAGAAAGCAATTTTTTCGGTATGGAAGAAAAGAATCCTGGCTGCAAAAAACTTGTATGTATTGCATTACATCAATATTGAAAATAAGTTGACAAATGTAGACCATGAAAAGATTATTTTCTACCTTAGAAGAATATTTCTCAATCATATTGAAAAAGATGTGACCAAATATTCCTTCAAAGCACTTAAATCAAGTCATTCTATAGCGATGATGCAGAAAGCGACTAAGAGCTTCAAAAATTCAAAAGAATTTCAATAAGAATAGATCAAATGCTTTTATTTCAATGAGAAAATTTTTCTATTGACGTAACAAGATGTGTTGTTGCGCCTCTGCATTTGCAATATCGAAAAGTTGATGAGGAGGTCGTGGAAAAGATGGTTTTATCTCTTCTCTCAAATTTTACAACAAAATTGAGAGATGCTATTCTATTGCCTTTCGATAAGGATACCACATTGGGATTTCTTCCTAGTAATGAAGACGAAATTAATTTGGCTTCAGTAAATTTTTATATATTGGATGGGCAGCATACTATTTCTGTGCAGAAAAAAATCATTGAAAATGATAAATATCAATCGGTCCATTCAAGGTATTGGAATCGAACAACTCGTATTCTACATAGAGATGTTCCTCGGCACATTATCAACAAATTATGCAAACAACAAAATTTATCAAACAATGAATTTGCAGACACTCCATTCATTTCTCAAGTTGTAAAAGCAAGGGAGAAATGGATATCCTGCAGTAGGCCATCCCTCCCGGGAAAGGGAAACACTTCCAGTGATGATTGGAAGGTATAGAATTTTTCTTCTTATCAATCAAAGTCTTTAGATTGTTGCTCATGTTATGAAATTTTCAAATTAAATATTATCTTTAATTTTATATGTTTGTAGTCTTTCCAAGGTGAATATATGGATATATTTGTTGTTCAAACAAAGGACAACCTTAAAGACAAGCTAACTCTTGTTTTGACATCGGATCTACTGTGGAGCAAATGGATGTCTATATTCGAGCTTTACAAAAGTGGTTCCTTGCCATGCTTACCCATTAGCATCACTCAAGTTGAATTTTTTAGACCATTGTGTGATCTTGATGAAGATGAATTGACCATTGTGGCGGCCAATATAATCAACGAATCGGATTGGATGAGCACATCGGTCAAAAAAAATGTTTGCGCAGAGAATTTATATCAATATTGCAAGCAAATCAAGGACGAGAGTTCAACGAGGCATTCGATCTTCGAATATCTCAAAGTTCATGATGTTAAATTTTTTTTATCATAGATTATCACTAATGATAATGTCATTGAAATCTATAAAATTGTACCAAATCATCTCCAACAACTGTGCAGTATTTTATGCTCCAAAAAGTAAGCAAAATATCCAGGTAAAAAGAGAAAGAAAGAATCTGAAGAGGATAATGGTACCAAATTACCAAATGATGCTGAGAAAATATTGAAAATATATATCAATAAAGAGGGGATGGGTATGTCCATTGACTCCGTCAAAGATAGTTCACAGTTTGCTTGTCAATGTTGTTATACTGCATCTTTGGTCAACACACTAAGATCCATTTCATTTTTTGTTGCGGCAATTTTAATTGTGATAGTCCCTGGACAAAAGAAGATATGGTTGTGTTGTTGTAGTACTTAGAATCAAATGAAGCGGAATGTACTTATATTGTTTTAGCTGATATGGAAAAATCTTATATGATTTCTAAAGCTTTCACACTTTTCCGCAAGAAATAAAGAAAAGTAACGCAGAGTCCAACCAAGGGAGTTTATAGATATTTCTCCAAGGACTTGTTTATAGGATTCTCTATTATATAGTGTTGGAGAATTTGAAGGGATGAGGATAAATTGTCTACTTTTAAAATGGATATGGATTGGAAGGATGAGGGCCTACCGATGATTGATTTACCTTTGCCTAAGGTTAACAATGATAGTTCAAGAAGCCATGTTTCAGCAAAATAAAGGCCACAAGAATTCTGGGATCACATAGTTTCTAGACTGGTCTCTTCTTAAGGTATAGTCCTTTCGTTGTACGCAGGAGGTAGAGTTCTTCATTCGTTGATCAGGTCACCAAATATAATAGTTATTTATATTGTGGAGATAGTACAACAAGAGCTGTTTATGAACAGTTTCTATCATGAATTGGGTGTAAACCAAGGTATTTGAATTAACATTTCTAGATGTCTTATTTCATTGTATTTTACTTTTCTCAGTCGGTTATGTTCAATAACTTCTTCAAATTCATATAATACTAAAACTTCAAATAAAGAGCACACTCAGGTATCGTCCAATAAAATTATACTATCCGATGACGACATTGAATATGATGGAGAATCCACAACGAACTACCAAACTGAAGAACAAGATGGACAAGAAGGTAAATTTTTTTTTTCAAAGATTCTGGTTAAATTAACTAAATTATGAATAGGGATAGTGACCTTGAATACTTGCAAAAATTTATATAAAATGTATACCTGGAAATTTCCAGGTCAAGATGATTGGATTGCTATTCAACGTGTGGATCATCCACAACCAGAGCTGGGATTGATGATGTCCGTGGATATTAGCCAACAAATCAAATTGGATAATAATGAACCAGGCGAGATCTTGGATAATAATGAACCGAGAGAGGGCTTGGTGTCAAAATGCAGTATCTCCAACAATGTTACTCACCACTCAAATGTTGGCCTGGCACTGACAGGTAAAAGACAAAGATTATTTTCTACTTAAATTGATGAAACAAATTTATTCTGAAATATATAATGACAAGCAATATTTCTGTGCAGCTCCCCATACAAAATTTTTATTGATATTAGAAATGGAAGGTTTTCTATTTCAAAAGAAAGTCACAGAAAATGACTCCAAACGAGAAAAAAAAAGAAATAAAAAAATACCGTTGGAGGGAAGAAAGTATTGTTGGTGAATTTGAATTTAAACACAAAGAAACTTCATGAGTCACGAACATATGCCATACAATTTTTTGTTTTATGTCTTTCCAAATTCAATGTTGGTATTTAGTAATCTAAATGTGGGGTCAATGAAGGGTAGTCATTGTTTACAAAATTTTTGAGGGCAGGTAGTGCAAAAAAAACATATGGGGAACAAATTTTATGTTTATGATTTCGAGAGAGATGTACCAACGATAAAGAAGGAAATACACAAAAAAATATGGAGAGTGTGTGGGAGGAGTTCCCAATGAAATATTCGCAAAGTAATACATCAATGATTGTTTTGGAGGGTGATGATGTGAAAGCACATCCATGTGAAAACTGTAGTAAGCCCTTTATTGCATCGTCCGCTAGGACAGATAGTGAATTGGTACATCGACTCTGGCACGGTTTTAGTAAAATGCATGAATCAACTGATATCAGAACCTTCAATCCCTTCTTCTAGTTGAGTGACAACCATCAAATGTAACCTATCATTGCCTCTTTCAAGAGCGGGAAACACTAGATGTAACCTATGGAGATTTTAAAACATTCAATGTGTTTTCTATTTTTTTCGGTGACAGTGCTATTTTCGTTTGAAACTAACATATTATTAGTTCATTGTGATGCTTTTATTAAATCATTTGAATCTGTGAAATTTTGGGTGATTTTTGTATTAATATTTGGAAATCAAAATCTTCATTTACATTTGCATATGTGTGATCATTAACTTCGTGAATGAGGTGTTGTTGTTGTGGTTATATATATAGTCATGGTTTTTGTATGCAGTCCGGATATCACCACAAAAGAAACTATTGGTCCTGAAAGCAGAGGGATTTATCTTTGGAGTTCGAATGTTATCCATCATTGAATATTTCTTCAAACAACCTCATTTTTTCCATAATTACTATCATTATTATGCACGAATGTTCAACCCCGATATTATCAGTGTTTCCAGAGAACATTTTGACATTGCTCTATGGTTTTCCTCACTCGACAACATGGAAATTAAAAAATTCGTTGGTATATTTGAATGGTTGAAGAATGAAGACTTTGTATTTATTTGGGGGCGAGAGCAATGTAAACATAGTACTATTTACTATTTATAATCACTCAATATCTGCATATTATAATGTTGGTGAAGTACTGCACATATACAAAAAGTCATCCAAGGATGTACTTATACAATATATATATATATATATATAAACGGACATGTTGTTTATAGATGAAGGGCAATATCATTCAACAAAACAAGGAAAACTGCCTGAAAATGCGAACTAGTTGGACATTTGACGGTTCACAAGAGAGACAAATAACTATAAAAACAATGTTGTGTTCTCTGTTGAATTATCTCGGGCCTCGTTCAAAAATGCGGCGTTGGTTAAAGACATTCAACTTCAAATGATCGTCATATTATATAGACAACAATTCATTTAGTGATTTGTATATTTTTTACAACTTCTACATTTAATTGATGTAAATTTTATTGGAAAATTCTCATATTATTTATGGACATCATATCATGTATCTGTTGATGTCTTTCAAAAATTGCAGAACATGAAAGAAGTATACTTAGAAACATTGAAACATAATATTTTATTGACTGGGTTGTGTGTGTGTTTTTTTTGTTTGCAGATACTGGAAGAAATGTTACCAGTAAACCATTGATTTTGTTTATTTCAATGGAGTTTTGTTACATGTAGTTCATACAAAAAAGAAATTTGTATTGCCACAAACACCATATATCGAATCAACCACAAAGTATTATTTTATATGTCCAAGGTTTAGGGAATTTTTTGAAAAATGCTTTAGTATATTTGAAGTTGGGGTATGGACATATGCACAACAACAAAAAAGTTGACGAGTTTTTTCCAACATTATTACAAAGAACATGATTGCAAAGGGAACAATTTAGAGTAATTTTAACACAAGAATATTGTTCTCGCATAGCCGAAGAGGGTTGTTAGGGTGATGGAAATCATTATGTTTTGATCCATGGTTGGCATGCTACAAATACAATGATTGTAGATGACTCGAAAAGAAAAACATGTTTGTAATGAGGAAGGGAACTGTATTATAACAAAAACGTATACTTGCCAAGATGTCAATGATACATTCTTGTTAGATTGATTATGGCCTTGCTTGCTGCACCTGAATGGCGTGAGTGATGTGAGGCTAATTGTGAATAAAATGAAAATGAAAGTATTTTGTTAAATAATACACTTGAATGTTTGTTTGTACTAGTATGTTCAATTTCACTGTGATTAGAATACTTGTAAAGTGTCGAGTTTGGATTTCGAAAATGAAAAATCAGAGCTTGAAAGTGCCAAAATCGGTTTTCAAAATTGCAAATTTAAGTATTGGAAGTGACAAAAGTAGCCGTCCAAAAGGGAAAAATTAGGTTCTAAAAGTGACATTATCATATCTAAAAAGCGCAAAAACCAATTTCAAAAGTGGCGATATCAAAAGAAAAAGTATGCTTTTGGAACATGGATATGGCACTTTTGGAACTGGATTTTGCACTTTTGGAACCATATTTTGCACTTTAGAAACCTTGATTTTGAGGTTTAGAAAGGTTTTTTTTTTTACCCATCTTCAAAGTGACTTGGACTAGAATATGTCCAAGTTTAATGAAATAGAGTGAGATTTCCCATCTAAGAAGTGAGTTATCTATACCATTCCTGACTGCCTGCTATTACCTTCTTTGGGGAGTTATTCTACCAATCGATTGTCCTATCGGCAGATGTGCCTAAAACAAACTGAACATAAGGATCCTAGAGTGTGATATCTTCTATCAACATCGATTCGAATATCCACTGGATCGCTATCAAGGAGACTTCTCCAAATCTTTGCATTTCCTTAATTCCTTTCTGCAATGCGATCTTTAGTAGATACCATAGGGCTAAGAGCTCAGTGATATTTTTTGTGCCAAGCTGAATATTTGCGGAAAAGGAAACATACTGAGAATTGAACTTGTAAAGTAATCTCATTGATGAAAAAAATACGGATTTTCCCTTGACAAGCCCCGCAAAAATACCCATTAGGATCACTTATCAATGAGCAATTCCCCCACTAGATGAGGGATGACAAAGCTTGTGTATTCTTTATAAAAATGGATAAGAGCACCAATTCTTGTTATAGATTGAAAGGAAGGAATTTCAACATTTTCAAATATGGTCGTGTTTCTAGCAAGCCATATACCCAAAAATGAAGTAAGGAGTGAAACAATAAATTTTTAGCTCATCTGGTGTACCAGAGACACAAGTTATATTGAAGGTCTGCACTCGGCCAGAGATCCTGAAAATGCAATCCCTATTCTATATCCTCCCATATATGTCTGGCATAAGAGCACCCGGAGAATAAGTGAGGAATGTTCTCTTTGGATTCTCGACATAGGTAACATCTGTCAGGGCCTTGGAAATGCATTTCCAAATCCAAAGGTTGTCCCAAGTAACAACCTTATTTTTTAAGACCAACCACATAAAGATACAGCTCTTGTGGGGGTTTTACTTTCCTTATATTCGACCACCACCACTTCCCATCATCATTTGAGGCCATCTAAGACTGGTATCTGAGATTGATTGTATATCTCACATCTTATTTATTACCATTCTAGACCAGTTGATCCAAGCTCCCTCGAATAAGGATGTGGGATTGTTGAAGTGACAATCTATATCTTTCCCACTCTTCATCAAGATCCTGAGGAAAACCAAGTTCCTGAGGGGAGAGCCATCCTTGCTGCCATATTGTGGAGCTAGCATCATCTTCGATATGCGAGAGGAATAGGATGTTTCTATCCTTTAGAAAGGTGAGTAAGCTAGGAGATAAGCCAACTTCTTGACCACATCCCATCAATGAGTCTTCCCCTATCCTGACTTTGGTACCATCACGTAAATTCCGAGTGAGAAATGAACCGATTATGAGATATGCCTTCATCAAATACTTCCAGTGAATGAAGTCTCCTCTAGAGGAATTTTGCTAACTACGAATCCAACTAAGAATGTTGGCTAGATTCCAATATTTTTCCTCAATTATTTTTTTCCACAAGCCTTTCTTTGAGATCAAGTTATAGACAAACTTTGTATCCAATGAAGCTCTGAAATTTTTAAATCTTTGAGTCCCCAATCACCATCTTCCTTAGCCTTGGTGATGGATTTCTATATTTTCCAGATCATACCATGGTTCTCTTTCCCTCTCCACAAAATTTTGTTGCAGAGCTTCTGAATTTTTTGGAGAATCCCTTTGGGGATGTTGGTCAAGATGTTCCAGTAGACCAAGAAGATCCTCTAATACTGACTTGACAAGTATGAGGTGATCACCCCATGAGATCCATATAGTGCACCATTGGTTTATACATGTCTCGAACTATGCTAAGAACCAATCCGAGTATGACTTCTTGTATCCATTTATTTTAAGCCCAAATCCTAACTTCTTCATTTCTAAATTAAATTCTTCCATAGGAAACTCATATATAGTTTGGATAATGCATATCACTTAGGCGTCTACCTCATTAAAGTAACATGTCAACTTATCAGAATTAATCTTCATCACTATGGATTTGCAGAAGAGATGAAGTATTTCCATTAGTGCTCGGCCTTCGTGTAGTGTTCCATTTATGATGAGAAAGATATCATCAATGAAAAGTAAATGGGTGAACTTCAGTGAAGCAAAACATAATCCCCTGCAATCTCATATGTCTCTTGGCTTCTTGTATGGCTCAATTGAGACCTTCCACAACAAGGAGAAATAGATATGGAAAGAGGGGGAAACCTTGTCGCACTCCAAGGGATGGAGTGAAAAATGGGGATGCTTAAAGCCATTAATGAGCATTACATAAGAGACCGATGTTAAGAACCCCAATATCCAATTTACAATATCAAGAGAGAAATCCACATGTATAAGGAAAACATGAAGGTATAACGAACAAGTCTTGTCAAAATATTTTGAGAGATCAAGTTTGATTAGCATAATATGAATATTTCCAACTTTTAAACTGTGCATACACTCTTGTGTGGCATCTACCACCTCATAGATTTGGTGGTATTTTAGGAAGTTGAATTGCTCGAGGCTAATCATATTTGAGAGAAGAGACTTTACCATTTCCTCCAAGGTATTTGATATGATCTTATAAACAATGTTACATAAATAGATAGGAAAAAAATCTCTGAAAGTGACAGGATTATCTAACTATGGAATGAGGACAATAAAAGTGGAGTCAAAGAACAAAATCACTTTACCTGTTATGCAAACCTCCTTGAATAATTTCAAAATGTCTAATCCCATAAAATCAAAGAAACTGGTGAAAAGTTTGATTGTCAAACCATCGAGACATGGGGCTTTATTCTGTTTGAATCTATCCATTACACTTTCCGACTTGGCAAGTGAGGTCGATTTAAAGAGTTTTTGGTTGTCTTTTGGAGAAATCAATTGTGGAAAGGAGCAAAATTTAATAATTTTCGCCAAGTCTTGACCTATAGGCTCCTTATATTTCTGAGAAATGATGGACTCGTAAATTTTCCAAGTTCGGAATTTTTTTCTTGAACTCCCTAGATGAATCTTGGAGTTCCAAAATAGTATTGAGACTTTTCCTTTGGTTTGATACCTTATGAAAATATGCGGTATTTTCATCCCCAAGGGCTAACCAAGTGGCTCTACTTTTCATTCTCTAGTCTATTGAATGGTCAATGGAGCAGTTCGCCTTACTGCATTCAAGCTTGGTTAATCGAGATATGCCCTCTTGTGAGAGAAGTCCCCTAGTTGGAACTTCTTGAAGGTGTTCATTTTCCTTTTTAGTGTCTTTTATAGAGCTATCCCTCTCCCTATAGTGCCGAGATGACCAAGCCACGTTTTTGAGGATTCTTAAAGAATTTCCAAAGTGCATCTTTGGAGAAATACCCAAGTTGGAATTGAACTGGGACCATTATTGTTTTCAAAGGCTAAATGAAGAAGAATGGGAATAAGGTCTGAGCGCCCCCCCACCCTCCCCCTCCCCCCAAGAGGTCCCCCAAGTTCTATAAGAGTTAACCCTGTTAGATAGATATTTTGAAACTATGAATATATATAATCACTTTGTGGCTCCATCTTGTCCGTCTCTTTTATTCCTCTAAATAGGTTGTAAAGAGACTGGTTCGATATAGACTAATTTGAGTTGATTTATGTTTTGATGAATATAGTCAACAATAGGTTCCAATCGGGGAGAGGCACCCCAGAATTCCTCCATTGCTAATGTAAAATTTAAGTCGCCACCCAAAATCAAGTTTTGTCTTTCATCAGAGACGATGCAACACTAGTAGAAAAAGAAAAATATATGACTAAAAAAACTACTAAAATTTGCATATAAATGACTAAGTTTAGTTGCATGACTAATAGTAGTTTATTTCCAATCACTTATAACATACCAAATTTATTACTAAAAAAATTAGTCATTTATTACTTGTTTTGACTGGTCAACTTGGTAGTATATTTAGTAGTTTTTTTAGTCATTAAGTGTTGTTATCTCATCATTTAGTTAGTAATTGTAATCATTCATTACTGTCAACAAGTAGTATATCTAGTCATTTAATCATTAATTGTTGTCAACTGATACTATATTTAGTAGTTTTCTTAGTCATTTATTATTGTTATCTTGTCACTTATTTAGTAGTTGTAGTCATTGATTGTCATCAACAAGTAGTATATTTATTCATTTTAATCATTAATTGCCATCAACTAGTAGTATATTTAGTCACTTTTATTCACTGATTCCTGTAGATAGGGAACAAAGAAATCGAACCACCAATCTCCTTCCTGTAAGATATGTGCTCTCCATTGAGATAACACCCTTAAATAAAATATATTATATAATTATGCATCAGTGATATAAGACATTGACATGATGACTTTTCCAAATATTACAATGGCAAACAAAAAAATCTAGTAAAGCTCTTTTTCAATAACAAAAGTTCAACAACAAAGGAAATGAAAATAAAAAAAAGGTAGCACATTATTGTTGGCCTAGTCCTTGGATAAATCCTCTGAATGTTTCAAATATGATGCAAAAGTCAAAGGAAACCATGAAAAGTTTCAAATATGATGCAAAAGTCAAAGGAAACCATGAAAAGTTTCAAATATGTAAACCTTATTTGACATGCTTAGTACAAAGAGACCACCAACAAGAAAGCAAAATGATTTAAAATATCCTTTAAAAATACATGGACAACAAAACACTCACAGTTAAGACTAAAACTAATGATGGCAATACTAATGGTGCAACCTTTTGGATTTCTAAAATAAGTATACTATGTTTTTTAACCAAAAAACGTCCGTGAGGGTACCAATCACAACAAGGAGGATCAATTACTCTTTGCAACATTTGATAGAAGCTTTAAATATCTAAGGCTTAAGTAATAAAAAATATGTTGAGATTCCTTGAGGATTACTCATTAGTTTATCTGCCAAGAAGAACTAGGGGGATTTGGTGTTTGTTTTCACTTGGTGTTTGTTTTCACTAGGAATATGTACTCAGTAATGGTGAGAAACATATATTACCATTTTCTAGGATCTTTCATGGTTATTAAGGCTACATCACAAAAATGGAAGACAATCTCAGGTCTGTCCAAAATTTAACTTTGTAAACTCTGAATCCTTTTGGATTTCTAATATAACTATACTATGTTTTTTAACCAAAAAAATTCCTTGAGTGTACAAATCACAAGAAGGGGGGTCAATTAATCTTTGCAGCATCTGATAGCAACTTTACATATCTAAGGCTTAAGCAATGAAAATATGTTGAGATTCCTTGAGGATGTCTCATTTGCTGATATGCTTGGAAGAACTAAGGGGATTTGGCATTTGTTGTCACTGGGTAGATGTACTCAGTAATGGTGAAAAAATATATTAGAATTTGCTAGGGTCTTCCTTGGATGAAGCTACAAGTGCACTATATTTGGAAAATGAGTCTCGATTGTATTCTTTATTAGAAATTAAGATTGAGACTATAATACCCCAATTTGACCCCACAATGTAAATTTGTAAATATTGATGTAACATGCTAAAAGTAGGAGACAAATGGTCAGGATGACCAAGACTATGTAAATGTGTATATTTTTTATATTAATATAAAAATCTCTAAATGACTGCACAGGAAGAAAGATGAACAAGAGATGGGGGGTGATGATTCCATAAGTGGGAAATTGATAAAGGGATTCAATTTTATATCCCTAGCCTTAGCCATTTAACCAAGTCATTAAACCATGATTAAGATCCATTATTGATTAAGCTTAATTATCCTAAGATGAGATTAGGAGGGAAAAGTGGTTCCATGTGGAGGGGCCACATGGCAATATAAAGTATGACTATAAAAGGGAGTTTTCAAGCTAGAGGGGGGTTCCATTCCTCATTATTTTTCCACCATGCCACCATTCGAATTCCATTCCACTTATTTTCCATTACCTTTGAACGACCATAGTTTGGTACCTATGATAGAGAACTCGAGGTGCCAATGTTGAATTGGAATTGTCCATACCATTAGCCCAGGGAGACTAGTGAATGAGAGAATCTTGGCTTGCAGTTCTTGCCCTGAAGTACCAATTTGGAGACTTCCTATCCAGCCTGTGTTGGAGCACTAAAAAGGAACTGTAGGATGCTCGAGGGACTGCTAAATCAAGAAGGGAGCTTGTTCCTAGCATTGTGCAAGTTGATGGGGAAGGAGAATTGAGGATAGGGATAGTTGTGGAGGGTAGTTCCTGCACCAGTGGGTTGCATGAATGATTGTGTGGAGTAGAGTGGCATTGGGAAAGAGCTTAGACCTTGGGAAAGAAGCTCCTCTGATGGCGATGCCTGCATCTTGAAATTGCTTCTGCACCCTGCAACAACAACGATCTACTTCTTTACAAGTTAGGTCATCTGATTGAAGTAAAATACTTGTTGAACCTATATTCGAGATGATAACATGAGCTCCACATTATTTAATTTGGTCTCGTACCACCAATTTTGTTTCCATGCATGCTGCTGCACGATTTATTCCCCGCCTGACAGAGATCTCAATTTTAGTTTTATATGTAAACCTTGCCCGATTCCCCTCGGGAATTTCTGCAAGGGACTCATGGTATATATATGTTTCTCTCGGTAATTCTTTAGTCTTTTCCATTCGTCGGTGGCTGGACAAATATATTTGTTTTGTGTATGAATTAGGAGCGATCACATATGCTGAGAGCTGTCGTTTATTGTTGTTTTGGCATGAAGGATGAATGGAGCTCATAGGAGCATTATCATTATTACCTTCGCCTCAAATAATTTGTGAAAAGTGAGCTGAATTACAAACAAACAATATATGAATAAGCTTTCGCTTGCACTTTTTTGCTTATTTTTGGGCAATATATGAATAAGCTTTCACTTGCACTTTTTTGCTTATTTTTTGGGGCTGATCCATGTAAATAATCAAGGTATGGCTAAAAATACAATAATTACAATAAGGGCTCAACAAGAATAACATGCCACTTACAAGAATTGAACTTGGGTGGGGAGGATAACAATCATTCCTCCCAACCACCCAAACTACAACCAAAATAGACATCCTAATACTTTAATATTATTAATGTGATTCTTACTAATAACAAATAAAAACATAAACCTATTTCCAAAATATTAATAAAATAATATTATTTAAATATTTATAATATAATACTTAATTAAAATTAATCTAATTTAATTATTTTTTAACAAAATATTAATGAAAACAATCTTATTTAATTGACTTAAAATATATTTTAACTTTTTTTTTTTAAATAATGAAAAAACCATGAAAAAATCATTAAACACCTATAATTTAATAAAAACAACTTATTTAACTTTCAAATTTGATATAAATTATATCATATTGTCATAGATAAAATTTCGGTCCGTGACTTCGACCAAAATTTGAAAACAAATGTATTGTTTTATTTTATTTGCTTTTCAATTTTATTGGGTAATTTTAAAATATTAACGAAACTTTTAAAATAATATTTCATAATAGATTTATATATTTTTATGATGAAATTATTTTCAAATAAAAATAAATAAAATATAAAATATAATAAAATAATTCTAAATCATCCCATTTAATTAAAATAGAAAAAGACCTATAAACCCATTTAAAATTCATAGTAAAATACTAAGTTTGAAAGGATTAGGAATATTAAATACTTAGAAATATTTGAAATTTTATTTCAAAAGCTAAAGTGAAGGGAAACTGGTCAATAATTCTGGATATAAAAAGAAGATATTAAAGGATTGAGCTTAAAAAGATAATACAAAATAGTAATTTGGGACACTCTAAGGTCTTTAATATATAAGATTTGTCTTGTAGTTGGTGTGGAATAAAATATATGAAGAATCTGCAATAATTAATTAATGAAAACACACGAAACAGCAAAAATAACAGAACTCAGAATCACTTTTATACTGATCACAAGCCATTCCGAGGGGGCAACCTCCTTTGAGCAAGCTCAATACAAATAACTTCATGGTACCTTCATTGGTCTCAACACAAACTTATATACTAAGTCTAGGCGCCAATACCATGGGTCAATACCATGTGTCAATACAAACCATGGGCCAATACAAACTATGGATCAACAATTACTATGAGACAACTTACAAAGCATATGCGTCCAACAACAATAAGACAAACTATGGATCAACAAATACTACGGGACGACTTACAAAGCATATGCGTCCAACAAAAATATACTAACAAAGTAAATAGAAGGGTTGACATGGGTTCCTAACATCCCCTCTCCCTTAGAAAAAGCTTTGTCCTCAAAGCTTTAGATGTGGAAATTGATGCAAAATCTAAAGGAGTGGTTCCCCTGTAGCATCCTCGGGTTGCATTCTGGGCCATGATGCCTTGTGAGTTTCAGGGAGGGTTGCTTGGAAGGCTGTAGATGAAGAAGAACAATATCAGCTGCGTGAAAAGTGCGCTCAGAACGGTGTTGATCGGCTTGTTGTTTCAGTTGAATTCTTTCCATGTGAAGATTGTCCTACAGAATGAGAAGAAGCTGATCGCGGTTTCGAAGAACTGAGTCAATTTCCTGAACTGGAGAGCTGCTGAGGGTGTATGGAAGAAGAATTGGCGGTGCCTGTCCATAGACTGCTTCATATGGTGTCCTTTTAGATGTGGTACTGTACCACTGGAGCGCTTCTAGGAAATCCATAGAAATAGTTGTCCAAATCTGTGTAGGGATGGGAAAGGGTTCAAGTAGTCCTGAAAGGAGTGGCGTTTCACCCTTGTTGACCTGGCAAGTATCATAGTCAGGCACCATCTTTTGAATTGTCATTTTCAGCCCCTACCAAAAGAAGTTACATTTTTCCCGGTCATACATTTTGAGGAACCCAGAGTGCCCTGTTGATGAAGAAGCATAGAGTTCATAGAAGAGAGGGCCCTATTGAACGGATTGCAACCAAGTTGGAACAAGCAGATAAATAGCTGTAAGAGAAACTGGGTCATCAAATGTGGGAGAAGGAGCATTTTCCATCATATTGTCCTTACCCTTCTTGTAAGTGATCGCATAGACATAACCCATGAGTTGGATAACCCATTTCAGGTGTGCTGGGGAGGAGACCCATTGTTCCAGGAAATCTTCCAGACTCGGGAGATTAGTCTTGATGCAGAAATAATTTCCTAATAGGTATGGCTTCCACTTATGTACTGCATGCAAAATAGCCATCATTGCCTGCTGAGATGTAGATGCAGATAAATTCTTACCGGAAAGGTCTCTTGAAGGTGACAAGCCCACTGGTTCAGCAAGGACACCTGCATATCTATCCAAGGAGGTAGGGGAGACGGTTGATGGGTGCATCTGAATGGAATGGAGTTGAGCGATGACATCATGTGAATTCTTCTTAAGGATATTTTCCAGACGATGCGAACTGATGATGCAGAGAGACCCTTCTTGTAAGCCCTTAAATTTGTGTTGTTTGCCATTGACTGAAAACTGCATCCAAAGTTCAGCAAAATCCCATAATATGGGGCCAAGTGTGCGTAACCATTGAACTCCCAAAACCACATCACATTCGCCTAGGGATAAGGCAAACATGTCAGAGCGCAGGTTATAATCTTCCAGAGAGATACGCACATTGTGACACTTCCGCTTGCAAGGTAAGGTGCCCCCATTGGAAACCATGACTTCAAAGTTGAAGTAAGGATGGACAAAACAATCAGCATGTTTGGCGATCTGAGGGTCAATGAAGTTATGAGTGCTACCATAATCAATGAGTATTGTAAGAGGAACCTTATTGAAGTAACCCCTGACCCGCATTGTTTGGGGGGTGGTGATGTCAGATAAAGCATGGAGAGATATCTCTGGTTGTTCATCCTGAGATGGGGGGTCAATAGGTGGCTCCTGAATGGCGACCTGATCATCCATTGTATCTCGAGTTTCTTCACCAATTGTAGAGGCAGGCGAAGAATCCATATCCAAGAGATAGAGATTTTGTTGAACACATCTATGTCCCTGAGTGAATTTCTCATCACAATTATAACAAATCCCTTTTTCTCTGCGTGCCTGCATCTCTGTTTCAGACAAATGCTTGATAGGAGTTGGTCGAGGAGCTAGCGGGATGGGAGGTCATTGAGAACCCATATTTTGAAAGGGAAAAAAAGGTGGGTTTGGAGCGTTGTTGGGCTGCAATATTGTCTTCTACCAACTTAGCCAACCCTAGGACTTCCATCATTGTGTTAGGACAAAATTATTTAACCTCTGACCGGATTTCATCCTTAAGACCACTGATAAAACAACTCCTGTAGAATTCATCAGACAATCCTTCTGCGTGATTGGCTAGTTTCTCAAATTCTATCTGATACTCTCTCACAGTGCCACCTTGACGAAGTTTAGTGAGTGCTCCGGTGAAGTCATCTAAAGCACTAGGACCAAATCGTTGCAAAAGGAGTTGGAAAAAATCTGTCCATTTTGGTTTGTCATGAGCCTTGATGTACCAACGGTACCATTGAAGGGATTCCTGTTCCAAATGAAAGGATGCAAGTGGAACTTTTTGGACATCAAAAGTATTATGCAGACTGAAATACTGTTCCACACGATAGATCCATCCAGTCGGATCAGTACCATTGAAGCAAGAAAATTCAAGCTTCGGACCACGAAAATTGCTGGAAGAAGAGAACCCATTGGTTGTAGAAGATTCTTGTTGTCGGTTATTGTTCATGGCTGAATGCTGAAGATGGAGACTGAGAAATTTTTCATCCAAATCTTGGAGTTTGGTTTGGATGGCTGCAAGTGCTTCCTCCATGTTTTTTGCTCTTGCGTGGGTGACAACCATAACTAGGAGTTTTTTTTTTTTTTTGGGGGGGGGGGGGGATGGATATAAAAACACAAACAAAATCTTATTTAGTAAAGAGAAATTTGGATTTGGGAAAAACGCAGAGGGGTAATTGCGGTTTGACTAGGTTGTGGACACTTTCTGATGGACAGGGAAGCAAAAAATGGGGATTTCAGAAGCGGGGTGAAAGAATGAGAAAATTTTTCAAAGAGGGACAAAGAAGCAGAAATAGGGAATAAACACGGTGGAAAAATTTGGAGGCGAGTGGGTGAAAATTGAAGAAGTTATGGCAAACCCTAAAAATAAACAAACATGGGATTTCTGGCTTTGGGAAGTGGAATTTGGGATAGGGTCCTTAAGAATGAAATATGCAGAATGGGATTGCAGGGGTGTCAGTGAAGTTTCAAGGAAAACAGAGTTGAAACAAGGGAGATATGGAGAAAAAAAAGAATTTTATACTCTTCAGAATGGATCTGAAACGACTTTCGGAATGGATCGAAAACGGCGTTATCTGGAACGGCTCAGAATGGGTCGAAAACGGCTGGATCTGAAACGACTTTTAGAATGGATCTGAATCGGCTTTCAGAATGGAACTGCAACGACGCGGAAGTGATCGGCAACATATGGATCTGCACTGGCGTGGAAGTGATCGGCAACAGTTCAGCTGAAAATAGATATGGACCCCAGGTATGTTCGGCTTCCTATCGGTTCAGGGGATTCACTCGGCCACCAATGCTGTCCGACGGCTTGCGTATTGGGGCAGTACCCCTCACTCCACCGCTCAGGTAAAACTAATAACCGCTTTGCCACAAATGACAGCTCTTGGTTTACCTCATGGGTGGGAACTAGTCAATCAGGTAGGGGTCATTGCCCTTTTCGCTAGCAGGTCCTCTCAATGGGCCAGCTAGTTTGGGGTTCCTGTGGTACTCCTCACAATGAGTTTTAGGGCTTATGCCCAAGTACTTCCCATAGTTAAGCGGATAGGGATTATTCCCAGATCCAAATCTTCAACAGATGCGAAAAAAACTTTTGGCAGAAAATTCACCCAGCGAGCCCAAGAAAGTGCTCTGATACCAGATGTGAAGAACCTGCAATAATTAATTGATGAAAACACACGAAATAACAAAATTCATAATCACTTTTATATTGATCGTAGGCCACTTCGAGGGGAAAACCTCCTTTGAGCAAGCTCAATACAAATAACTTCACGGTACCTTCATTGGTCTCAACACAAACTTATATACTAAGTCTAGGCGCCAATACCGTTTGTCAATACAAACCATGGGCCAATACAAACTATGGATCAACAATTACTACAGGACGACTTACAAATGATATGCGCCCAACAACAATAAGACAAACTATATATCAACAAATACTACAGGATGAATTACAAAGCATATGTGTCCAACAACAATATACTAACAAAGTAAATAGAAGGGTTGACATGGGTTCCTAACAAAAGACCCTATACAAAAGATCTATACAGAAGGATCTGAAACATAGTTAGTTACATAAAGAAGAATATATTTCCTCATATCACAAGAAAGATCATACCTATTATAAGAAGCACAATTTAGGTAAAAATTGTCTTTACAATGACTTCGAACATTATATTTTCAACCTATGAAATGAAGGCAATGTCATCTTGCTTGGAGATTTAATGCTAGAATAGCAACTAACGAGTCTATTATCTTAAGCAATGATTCTAACCCCAAGCTTGCATGGCTAAATGAGGAACTTGTTTTAGCTAGCTCATATATAAAATAAACTTTGAAGATTTGGTTGAGAGTTTGTTTGGTACCGAGCTAATTAAGCTTTGTAGTTCTCAAGATCTAATAATTTGCAATGGCCTTATGAAGTGGCTGAAATCCAACCAAATGACTTGTATCCATGGATTTTGTAACTTAGTGTGGTAGATTATGTGATATCTAATATCCTCATTTACAACCAAATAGTAAACTTTGACATCTTAAATGACCATGATCTCGAATCTGACCATAAGCCTTTAACCCTAATTCTAATAAGTGATAAGCACACAAGCCCCACAAGAGAGAATTATAATATAAGCAAAAGCAATTATCTTAAATAAAAATAAAATTGATATATATTTTAAGGGATTTAAATCATGAATGAAATATACTATTAACTAAAAACAATATTGAAGAACTCTATCATAATTTTACCACAACCCTCTCTACTTCCATTAACAAGTTCTCTACCATGATGTCATGTAAAAAGGAGGATAGAACGACCAACTCTTTGTATGATAAAGAATGAAAGCATGCTAGAAAATCCATTAGGGATGTTTCTAACGAGTCCTTAAAAACTAACAACATCTCTAGGTGTAAATCCCTAATTAAAAGGAAACAATGTGTTATGAAAATAGAAAGCACGAGAATATTTTGCACCTCTCTAAGGTAGATCCTAAGAAATTACAAAGGCAAATTCTAAGTCGTAATGAACTAATGAAAAAAATATGACTCCCTTGAGGGACTAGAATTTCTACCTTAAAAATCTTTATGAATCCCCTAATGCCATGACCAACATTCAAATCCTTTCTACAAAGGAATAAGTTTTCTCTTTAGAAGATGAGTTTGGGGTTAAGTGACTCGTAAAAGGGAAAGCCAAGGACATTGAAAGATACCAAGTAGAAAACTTAAAAATTAGTGGGCCTATCCTCATCCCTCGCATCCACGTGCTCTTCAATCTAGCAGTTAAGCAAGGTTTCCCTATAGAAAGCCTTATTATTCCTATTTTTTAAAGTGGAGATAAAAGAAACAAGCTAATTATAGGACCATTGTGATTAGAACTCTTTTAACCAAATTATTTGGAATTATTCTAGAAAAGAGAATCAACATATGGCTATAAAAGAATGGAAAAAGAGCTAAAGGGCGGACAGGATTTCGGGGCTATAATCCAATTTTTTACCACCTTGTTACTCTTAGGACCATTGCTAAGGAGCGTCACAATAATAAACCTAATTTTATATGTTGCTTCATTGACTTTAGAGAAACATTTAACACAGTGCCTAAAGCTAACATATGGAATAGATTATAAGAGATAAAAGTCCCTTGTGAGTTGAAAGTTGGTTTGATAAGATTGTATGAGAAGGTTATTTCCAAGTTCAAAAAATATGAGGGGTAAGCTTTCGCTTGCACTCTTTTGCTTATTTTGGACTCTTTTGCTTATTTTGGACGGAATGTCATTTTTAAAATTTTATTGGCAATGGGTGTTTACAATATGCTTTTTCCTTTTGCAGTTATAAGCTTTACTATTAATATATTTTTTAAACTATTTTTTAAGAAAAGTGTCAATGGAAAAAGTCTTATTTAATTGACTTAAAAATATGTTTTAACATTTTAAAAAAATAATGAAAAATAAAATAAAACACACATATAAAGCATATATAATTTAATAAAAATAACTTATTTGAAAACATATAAAGCGATGACAATATTTTTTTAACTTTGAATTTGATACATACTGTCATAGATAAAATATGACAAAATATAATCCTTGACTTCGACCAAAATGTGGAAATAAATGTATTATTTTATTTATTTTTTCTATAACATCCATTGCTTTTTCCATTTTACTGGGTAATTTTTAAAATTGGATTAAACCTTAAAAATAATGTTTTCTAAAAAAATAATGTTTTCTAAAATAGTTTTATATTTGTTAATGAAATTATTTTTCAAGTAATATAATAAAACAATTTTAAATCATCTCATTTAATTAAGAGAGAAAAAGACCTATAAAGCTATTTGAAATTTAAAGTAAAATCCCGAGTTTAAAAGGATCTTATGAATATTAAATACTCAAAACTCCCAAGTCACTTCAGAATATTTATAAAATAAGATCTCGTTCCAAAAGCTAGAGTTGAAGGAAACTAATAAAAGTCCCCTTTGAGTTAAAAGTTGTTGCGATAAGGTTGTATGAAAAGGTTATTGCAAAGTTTAAGAACTCTGAGGGATGGTTAGAAGAAAATAATAGTAATATAGGAGTCTAGCAAGGTTGTCTCCTATCCCGAACCCTTTTTGGTATTTACAATGACAAGGTAAAGGGTTGTTTGGAAGAGCCAAGTTGTGCTGGCATGAGTTTGGCTAGTATAGTCATCATCTTTTTTCTCTATATAGATGATATTATTCGTATGGCGATGAGTCTCTATGATCTCAAAAAGCAACTAAAATTTTTGAAGGATGTGTGCTCGAATATGGGTATGACTATTAACATTATCAAAATAAAGGTTATGATAATCAAATTCAAAAATATCACTCATGATAATTTCATATATGACAATAACAACTTGGAGGAAGTGAATTCATATAAATATCTTCGAATCAATCTTCATCATAAGCTTAACTAGAACTAGCATTGAGAAAATGATTAATGGAGAGTGGAAATCTTATTATGGACTTGAAAAAAATTGTAAATCAACATACCTCTGGCTTTGGGATAGGAAGAAAATCCTCTTTGAGACTCTTGTCACTCCTATTATCTTATATGGTTGTAAATTTTGGGGCTGCAACATCTCTGGAGAATCATGGAGAAGGATAGATTAAATCCAAAAATTCTTTATAATATATAATCTCAAAATTAAAGGAAATACAACATATCCTATGCTCCTCATAGAAGTGGGTCTCTCCCCGATTGAGATCATGTATATGACTAGGTACCTAATGTACAAGAACAAGTTAAACAACATGGGAGACAAGAGGCTTCCTACTATTTCTTCATACTCCAGTCAAAACCATATATGACTTAAGCAAGGTTGGTAAAAAGAGCCAAGTTTTGGCTAAATCATCCCGGGAGTCAAGGAAGAAGCCACTCTACAGAATAATGATAATACTAAAAGTATTATTACATATAAATTTAAGGATAATATGTGGTGAGATAAAGAGTTAGAGGATAAGAGAAAATTAAGATATTATAAAGAGGTAATCAACCCTAATCTAGAAGATCAAAAGTATCTCTCTATTTTAACTAGCGTAAAGAAGAAAATCAACAATGTTAAAATAAGAATGAACTGTCACAAGCTACATAGTAAAACAGGGCACTAGAAAATTCCTAAAACTCCATGGGATGAAATAATGTTCATCTTTCTAACATAAAGAGAGTTGAAGATGACAATTACTTTCTCTTGAAATGTCCTACGCACACCCACATTAGGGTGCAATTTCAAAATATTTGCTAGAACACTGATTGTCCTAACTTTTTAACTCATCACATCACAACTATGAAGTTTTATGAATGTTTCTTTTAAATATTTTTGAGCATAGAAATAAAATTATAAATCTAAAATCAAGTGACTTCTTAGTTTTTTAAGGTTTGATAGACCAAAGTTAGTCTCATTGGACATTAATAACTATCATCATTATCACCATCGTATACATAAAAGTATTTTAAACAAATTTCAAAGAAGATAAAAATTAACAAAATAATATTTGAGTTATTCAAAATGAAGTGATTATTTATCTTTAGAAAATTTCCATGGAAAAGAGAGAAATCCGCTACAATGTTGAAGTGTTAAGTTCTTAAGTAGATCAAGATAAGATACCAAGTCAAATATTGACAATTAATCACAAATAGATTTAACACAAAAAAAAAAAGCCACACCCTTGAGATCATTTTTGTTTGGATATTATATAAAAATGTATAAGTATCATTTAATCACAAATACATTTAACACCAAAAAAACCATACCCTTGAGATCATAACCATAGGTCCTTGAGATCATTTTTGTTGGGATATTATATAAAACTTCATAAGTAAAATTTCATTTTTCTAAATTGAAATAGGATATCAAGTTAAATATTGTTAAATAATCACAAATACAGTTAACACAAAAAAAACTATATTAGAGAATAATTATTTTTTTTAAATATTATATATAAGTAGAATTTTTATTTTTTTTAAATTTAAGATTAAATGAAATGTTACTTTGTTATTTAATATCATTTCATTTTTATATTTTTATTTATATTATTAAATTTCATTTTTTCTTAAGAATTAAAAACAAATACTGAAAATCAAGTAAATTTTTTAAAAGTTAAAAGGCAAATAGTGATAATTAAGTATTTAAAGTTAAAGATAATATAATTTTCTCCTCCACTAGATCAATATCAACCATAATAGCATAATTCGAGTATGAATACAGATACGAATACGATTCAGTACGGAAAAAATACGTAACGTAAAATTTCAATACGGATAAAATACGGAAATAGTCTTCTTATATGAATAATAATTTTATTGAAATATGCATGGATATATCATAAATGTGCATTTAAAATCATTGGTTTATTTCTAGACATGTTATTTACAATCAAAATTACTATTTAAAAACAAAAATATAAAATCTCAATGTAGTAAGAAAGAGAGTGTGAAAGATAACAAGTAGTTAGTAATAATTATTTTATAAGAAAGTATGAAATAGAATATTATTTACATTTTATAGTTATTAAATAATTAAAATGTGGTATTTTAAAAATAGTTTTTCAAAATTCAATTTCCCAATGTATTCGTATTTTACCTACACCGAATATTTGACGAATTCGAATTGTTCCGATTTCCGTACATGAAAGTCCAATACGGCCGAATTATGCTACTATGATATCAACTCCTTCAAATACGGCCGAATTATGCTACTATGATATCAACTCCTTCAAATACGGCCGAATTATGCTACTATGATATCAACTCCTTCAAAACATTCAAATCTCAAAATTTATCTTCACCACTTAACCATCGTTGATTGCTTCATTTCCTCCCCATTTTGAAAGATGTGGTTCCATTTCCCATCATATAAATAGTCTTTAGTTGTTTTCTAACATACATTTATTTTATTTTTCAAATTCCTCCATCTTCTTTGACTGCAAAAATTACGAAAAATATTAAATGCTATTTTTTCTCAACTTAAATGTTAATTTTTTTCATCTTAAATTTATATAACACTCTTAATCATATTAATATGTTTTAAATTTAACACTTATATATTCAAATATCTCAGATTGCTATATTCCATTTTCAAACCATATCCTAAACTCAAACCTCACCAAATATGTTATAGTTCAATTCTCTCATAACACATCCCAAACACAAACAAAAACAAAAATTAAATTCTAATTTAAAAATATGAAATAAATTTTATTATAATAAATTTTATTTGATAGAAAAAGAAATTTAAAAAGGAAAAACGTTGAATAAAATACTTAGAATAAATAATACACATATCCAAAATTATGTTTTATTTTTTTATAAAAAAATATGAATTGTATTCCCTTCTTTTTAAAGTAATAATTCCATGTAATTAGAACGAATGACGAAAACTCCTTCCACCTGCATTTAAGTTTTTTTATCCTCCACAATCAACCATTCCGTTTTCATGCAAAATTTTACTCATTATAGCATTTTACACTTTCTTGTGTAATAACTACTATACACATTCTTTTATTTATAATAACATGCTGGCTATGTAAGACAAACTCTTTCAGAATCACTTTTCAATTGTTAGTCTTCTTTTATTTATATTCACTACATCAATTTTCCTAAACATATTGTTTTCCTCTTCCATGTAAGTCGTAAACACCCAACCTATGGCTAAAGTGATGTAATTCGTAAACACCCAACCTATAGCTAAAGTGATTCACCAATAGGAATGTATTTCAAATTTTAATACGAGGAATATGTTTATTTTACCTTGCTATGCTCTCGTTAAAACAAATTACTAGTATGTATTATCATATATTTTGGGCTGGTAAGTTTTTTATGACTTAGTTTTACATATATTTTGGGTGTGTAAGTGTTTTACGACATAGTTTTACATATATTTTGGGTTTGTAATTTTTTATGACTTAGTATTTTTATTTTCATATTTTATTATTTATTTAGGCAATCAATACAAAACAACAAATTCAAACAATTATTTATATTATATAACACAAGAATTTACCCTAGAAAGAAGAAGACCAACCACAAGGGGAAGGCTTGCTTGGATCCAAATAATATCATGAAACAATAGATTGTAAATTAGACTTAACTAGAGTGTTGCTAAGTCAAGAAAAAGGTAACACCCTTATAGATACTCTTTAAAAGATTCATCTTGAAAAACATTACTGTACAACACCACTACACTTCTCTAGTGATTAAATGCCATGACAACAATGATCTCTTCTCTTATGTCCCTAAACTTGGGCTTTGGCAATAGCTTCAGTTCTTGTAACATCCCAAAACTTACAAAAATTTAAAATTTTTCGATATAGCTATTAATGCATAATCTAACTATGCGGAAATATAATAAATGCTTAAATGTCGTCTTGTTGTACTAAATGTTGTGTTGGTCAAAAGTGTAATGTTTGCGACAAGATGATTAATATCTATGTTTCGATGTTATTCTTACTCAACTGTATTTTCACAATTCTTTTGTTGTTGATCCAACGATATAAAGTTTATAAATGTTAACTATTGTTCTTTTGTTTGATGATGAAGGGGTCCCATGGATGCCCCGAGGCTTACTTAGCATTTGTGTTAAAGCATTTGAATCGTCCTCTTTCATAGATTACAAGTAAGAGCTTTAGTGTTTACGACATGTGACCGAAGAGTTTCTAACCAGTTTCAGTAATCTCCAAGTCTTAATGGTTTTAGAGACAAAGTGTCAAAGTTGCCATTGGGTGAGAAACTTCAGTTAGCCTAGCTTATAAAACAGAAGCATGTCAGTTGTACAATTTATAACCCTATACTAGCCATTTTATTACTTTGTACAATCACTAGATAGGATCCAAATATTAATATTGTGAGATTCTATTTCATGCAAACTATAAGGATAAACCAATTCTATATGTAATGGCTAAGTACAATTAGCATGCAATATCTATATGCAATTCCTTGTATGCTCTAGAGAATAAGAATTACATGCAATTTTTTATTTAACTTCTAACTTAGCAACTTTTTGCGAAATCATAGTCAAATTCTAGCCTAGGAACTATATACAAATTCATGATCAATTTCTAGCCTAGGAACTAATTGCAAATTCATATTTAAATCTTATCTTAGGAATTATATACAAATTCCTATTTAAAATATAGTGTAGGGACTATATGCAATGACTTAAAACTTATCATATGAATAATGAATAATTACATATTTGTGTGTGCATCGCGTGACCCTTTTTCATTATGGAATCCTAGCAACGAAAACGAATACAACCTTGTCGTATCACAAGGTGTATAACATGACATAGTTGTGCATTTTACCAAGGAATTGATACATTACAAGGATGGTTAAGAATTAACATTATGATGGTTTTGTGCTGGCAGGAACTTTGGTTTCCTTTTGCATTTAATAAATTCAACCACCAAGTTAGTGGAATGTCTCCGTGGACATCGTCGTGGTGCTAGGCACATGATAGTATGGTGATGGGTCATTCATCGTGACGAGCTGTATGTGTTTTGGTTCGAAGATATCCGAGTTGTCCTCCTTGGTGGCTAAGGGTATTAATGGTGTCTTTACTATGGTTGTTGCTTGGGATTACGTGAAACCGTTCGGGTGATCTCCACCGTTGAT
Organism: Larix kaempferi; assembly: GCA_027924585.1. NCBI lineage: Eukaryota > Viridiplantae > Streptophyta > Pinopsida > Pinales > Pinaceae > Larix > Larix kaempferi. The sequence goes on along the minus strand of BSBM01000217.1, from coordinate 12,254,123 downwards.
CTAGCAATGTTTTGGGCTTTGGGATCTAACCCTAACAACCACTATGTTCTACAAAGTTATTGTTCCTTGGCATTCGGTGTAATGGCTCTGAGGAGAGGCCGACAGGCCGAGAGCCTTCAGGGTTTCGTAGCAGGTGCTTTGTGGAGTGTCCACGATTCGAAACCGTGACCTGTTGATATTTTAACTGGAACCCGTTGATAGCTTTTAGGGACCGATACTCCAGTGAGGGTTTTGCAATAGCAGCATGGGGTTGCGAAGGTTCCAGGGTGATTAACAGTTCTACCTGTAGGTTGCTTCAATACTCGGCTTTCCTCGTTTGTTAAGTGATAATTTCTCAGAGTTGTTCTTCCATCCTTCTTTGCATTTGGCGATGGAGTAATGAGTATAGTTTGCAGTGTCTTTAGCGTTCTGCTCCGGTGATAATTTAAAAAGTAATGTTTCTCGAGTTCGAACCTTGTACCTTCCATTCTATTTTGAGAGTTTCAGTTATTGTTATTTCACATGAAATGACTTCTGTCAAATGCTTGTTTTAACCACACTTGTTTCAAATGGCAGGTTCCTTTGTCAACCGGCACCCATACTCAAATTTCGATAATTGGCAGCTGCGAAGAGATAATGGTAAGCCTCGGTGGTTACCCTGTTGCTTCGGTTAGGTGACTTATGGACCTTCTTGTATTATTGCCGAGACTTCAAATTTTCTTGGGCTCTGAGGAGTGATCTTCATCGAAATGCCTGTGAGCCATTTGACAGCTTGGGGAGGATGAAATCCTCAACCCCTTCGTCATTGTTTCTGTAGAGTTTGTTTTTCAAGTAAAACTGTAATAGAAAATAATCAGAGGAGAGGGTTTTACCCTTCTACCTTCTTTGGTAAATGAAAGAATTTGTGTTTCATATGACATGTGTTTGTGTGGATGATACCGTGAGCATTGCTCCATTTTGTGTAAAGAAAGCAAAACTTATCGTTTGCAATCTACTGTGTTTTTGTGGAATAATGGGAGCCAAGGGTTTAGCCTTGTGCTGAGAAGTCAAACCCTAACACGCTGTTCTTTGATAGTAGTTTTCTTTTGTTGTAATGATAACAAATGTTTAACTCTGAAGGTGGATAATCGTATGGTTTTACTGTTAATGGTTTTCAATTGAAACATGATATGGTAGTCCCATGTTGATGCCGAGATGCTCCTATTTTCAGTCTTAAGGAATATATATGATAATCGTTTTTGTGCCTAAACTCATTGAAAGCGTCACTTGTTGTTCATGTCTGTCGAATTTAAGTGTTGGCCGAGAGCCGAGAGTCAATGTTTTCTATTCGCAGTTATGTAATGAGATTGTAAATATTTTTTTATTCTATTTTAAATGACGATGTTGAAAGGATTTGTATATGTGTAAGCTATCTGTCCAGATGACTCATGCTATGTTTTCTCTATTTGGTTTGTTAGTTGAAAAACACAATAGAAAAACAATACTCATTTTGTTATTGAAATAGGGCATGATACAGAATAAAATATGAGTCTTTTTCGAAAACTTAGAAGAACCTAGATTCTAGTTTTTACTATTCATGTCCAAGGTAGAAATGAAATAAAAATGTTGTAGTTTCTTTTACGTGTATCCTTGCAGCTATTTAAGATGTAATTATTTAACAAAAGGAGATAAAAATGAAGTGTAATATTGTACTGTTCTTGAGAGAGAAAATAATCTAAGAATACCTATCAAGTGTATCCTATAACAGGACTGCTACAATGTCTACTTTAGGAATACCGTGCATAAAAAATTTAGTGTTAAATAATCATGCATTTGTTTGAAATAGAAAGAGTTCTGTTTGTTTTTGTGATTATATATACTTGCTAGCAACAATGGATAACAGTACTGTGTACTTAGGAAATAATTATTTTGCAGCTGTTATTTCAATAAAAACTGGTGAAAGAAAAGTATAATGAACCTTAAACACTTAACTGATGAAGGGAATGATAAGTGAAATGAATGATAAGTGAAAGACATAGAATTTATCTTTAAATCAAGAATAATTATAGTTCCTGTGATGCTATATACCTTTAAAATTTATGAACCTAAGCATATATTATTTATGGTAAGAAAAACTAATAAAATACAACAGTATTAATCTTCTCATTCATTTGGCAATCTGCCTATCAATTTATCTACCTTAATCTTCTTCTCTGTACTAGAGTACGATGCAGAAACATTAGCATGGGGATAAATGCAGAGAAATATTTTTATTCAATTCATCTTACATAATCATTAGTATACAAAATCCTAATTAGGTCAGAAACTAAAATAAATGCATTAGTATAATAATATCGTTGAAACAGTAAATCAATAATTGCAGATAGAAATTTTAACTATTTAGGATAAAAAAAAAGACAATTAGAACCTGTAAATGAAGATAGGGCCGACAAACACCCAAGGAGGCATGTTCCTCCCAACCTTTTCCAGCAGAAGCAGCCAAACTACTTGCTTCCTTTGGACCCCCGAACTTGCTTACTGAACCACTAAGTAGATGGAATCTGTGTAGAAGCAAGGCACTCAGTAATATAACTTCTGCACTCAATAGTATAACTCCTGCACTCAATAGTATATCTTTTGCACTCAACAATGTAACTTCTGCACTCACTAGTATAATAGGATGACTTACAACATGATCATAAACTCAGCATATCCCCTTATCGAATCTCTTGGGTGCAAGCACAACAAAACCCCAAGGTAAATTTCCTCGTTAGAAAAAGGGATGAACCTCAGTTCATAATTCGATGGCTCTTATATAGACTGCCTAGGTCTTTAGTGGTCAGTTTTGAATAAATGAACTTCAACCTCCAGTCCCACCTTCCAAGGCACTGTGACCACAATTCAAGGGAGTTTTCCCATACCAACAGCTAGTTAGTTGCATCATGATGCTGCCACTTGTCCATTGCTTTCTACCCCAGATTCCATTCCACCTAGTGGGTCAGTAAACACTCTTTCAACAGTCCCCTTAGGTGTTTGTCTCCTATTTAATTTATTAAATAATAAAATATTGTCCAATTACAGTCATCCTTGGACACTTGTCCAATATAAAACTTTACAATAAAAGTTAACATAATGTTTCCAACATAAAATGTTTTTCAGCAAAAAGAATATGTTACAGTTCTAGAAAAACATATTTTCATTTAATCCTTAGAAAGTGTATCTCCTTCTTTTTAAGAAGCTTATCTTTTCATCTTCCAATTGCAACACCAACATACTTCCCAATTTGGCCTTATTCTCCTTGAACCATAATCAATGACTTCAAAAATCAAACTTTACTATAGCTCAACTTTCACATTAATAACACAACATGATAATAATCATTTCTATTCCCTTGCTTAGGTTTCCCTTTAAAACATGAGTATCAAGGTATAATATTTTAATAACAATAATTTCCATAAATATTATCATTTATTTACAAAAACAATATATATATGATTACATCATTTACTAAACAACCATCTTGTACTCCCATTGAACTAGAGATTGAGATTTCAATTTATCTATACAGAACCCAAATAAAGAGGAAAGCTGAGAACAATGTTAAACCCACAATATTATGATCATCTATATTTCTTGAAAGAGTTCAAACTCGACCAATCACTCTGTCAAAGAGTTTCCTCACAACCTGCATAACATATCCTTTGGAATTTGCAAGTACCAAAGCCTTCAAATATAAAGATGGCCTGAATCAAATGTCCTTAGAAGTCAACAAAACACGAAAACATTTTGTTTGTGTACCTTGGCTTTTTATTTGGCATAATATAGTTATGGTTGAGTGGCTAACTAATCATTTATGATTTGCTCTGATTCTTGTCACGTAGAAGTAATCGCATTTAATTCCTCTTCTCGATTGTTTAAGTGGGAATCGAGTGTTTTTAATGATAAATATAATATTTAATTTTTTATGATTAAAATTAATATCGATTAAATTTTTAAAATTGTTACTATGTATGATTGATACTTTTGACTAACCAAGTCGAAGGCTTTTTCAAAAACATTAATTTTTTTTTTTAAAACTTATATATATCCCCATCATCATTACAAGAAATCGGTTTCTTCTTTAATCTCATCATATTTTCTATCAATAAAATCTTTATTTCAATATTTTAATCCAATTGAATATTTTCTCATATAAATTTTTTACTATCGTATCCTTTTCCATATTCAAATCTTCATAGTATCCTTATCCATATTCTCGAATCTTAATACTATGAAGTACGAACAATCATAATATATTGAAATCCATGAGAAGTAAAGAAATATGACGAGTACATAATTTGAAATCCAGGAGAAGTCTTCAAGTTGAATAGATCACCACCGTCGCTAGGAACGTTGGGCTTTGGTGGACCGTGTAATCATATGCGCTTAATTTTTCTGCAACATTCGTTGATTTGAAATTTAAAATTTGTCCACAACACCATCCATAACCGCACAAACTTTTATCCACTATCTCACGTACATTAACCACTATTCCAAATCTTTACGTACTGTTTCTTAACTGTGCTTGCGTTTGGATATTGAATTATTTTTTTGTACTTTTTATGTCTGAAACTTCACCTGTACAGCTATAAATTCAAATAAGGGAGGCAAAACTTCAAATTTGACGACAATTCAAAATATCTTTGTACTTTTATGTCTGAAACTTCAGCTCTATAGCTATAAAATCAAATAAGAAAGGTAAAACTTCAAATTCGACGACAATTCAGACGGTGTAGAAAATTTTGCTTTCAGTACATGTGATTCCGATGATTCGATTTGCGATTGGTATTTGGTCAAACCTGTAATTTTCTTTTCTTGGGTGGGACAGAACAGGTACAATACAAAATCGTCAACAGTAAAACCGTGGCTTACGGAACTTGAAGCCTTCGGACAAATCAAAAGTCAAATTATTACAAGGAAGCCTGAAGTCATCTAACGTCGTCATCGGCTCTGTCTTCGAGGCCTACATCGCAGATGGCGGGCTGGCTCTCTTGGAGGGGGAGCAGGGATCAAATTTGAATGGCTGTTCATAATTTCAATGTGAAGGGCATATGTTCAACTAACCCTTCAATAATGAAGGGTTATATACATGATTATATTTTTACTGGCAAGTGTGAATTAAGTAAACCTTTTATAAAAAGATGTGACTAAAATTTTATCTTTTCAAATCTTTACAATTTTCTAAATGCTAAATAGAATGATAGAGATTAATTTATTTGTAATCCATATATTAAACCTTGAATTAAAAAGGGTAAATTTAACCCACCAAATTTAGTTCCCTCGATTTGTAGCAACATTCATCCACAAAACAATAGCAACATGAATCCATTAGGTTGCCACCAAAATTAGCAGTGAAAGACCCCAATCAATACACAGATCCTAATAAAAACTAAAAATATTGTTGCATTCAAATTTAAAGGAAAAAATAAGGATTTGCTTACCATCCCTCCAAGGATTGAAATAAGAACAATTTGCATTTACTTGCATGATGCTGTGAGTTTTTTTCCTGGTCCAAAATAGAGGTTGAGATTGAGACATATTCCAAAATCTATGAGCAGTATTCTCAACATGCCTAGACAATGCAACAACATTTTTCACAGACATTTGCTCAAACACTTGGCATGCAATATCCATACTGCTGGAAGAACCCGTTCTCAAAACGCCTAGAAATCATGGCAGTCAATGCAACAAATTTTTTCGCAAACATTTGCAAAAACACTTGGCATGCAATATCCATACTACCGCACTTAGCATACATGTTTATAAGTGTTGTTCCTACATAAACACCCAAATCAACCCCTAACAATGAAATCATGGATTTCTTTGGCTTGCTCAATACCCCCTAACTGCCCACATGCCATAAGCTTACAAATCACGGTAAATGAATTAGGCATCAAACTTGCCAGATGCAATTGGTGGTAGAGCACCAAATCTTTTTCTCCATGTCCACTATGTGCATACTCTGCAATCATTGCACTCCATCAAACAACATCTCTAGTACACATTTTGTCAAACACTTGACATGCATTATCTATGTACCCCCATTTAGCAAACATGTCTATAAGGGTAGATCCTACAATTAAATGCAACTAAAGCCCACTATCTAAAATCTGATCATGAATCCTCTTTCCCTCATATAGAACCAACAACCCAACACAAGCCTTAAGCACAAACGTAAACAAAAAGGTATCTCGCTATAAACCTGTCCCTTGCATTTGATAATACAATTCAAGGGCTTCCTCATATTTCCCAATAATGGCACACCCTTTAATCATAATTTCCATAATGTGACATTTTGTTTTTCCAATCTACCAAACATTAGACACACATCTCCCATATTCCCAGAGGCAGCATAAAGATTAACAATTTGGGTTCCCAGATTTATAGAGGAATAGAACAAGGAACTATAGAGGCTTTGTATCTCAATGGATAAAGATGATAAAGAACTGGTTATATAAAATCTCTATTAAATCGAGCTGCTTTACTCATGCTAGCGGTCAATGCTTCTATGCTTCCACCTTTAGAGGGATAAGAATTATTGAGAAGGCTTGATCAATTTATTGGAGTTGATACCTTATATATAGCCTGTAAGCTTATATATAATGAATGGATAGTTTCATATATAAGTATTTGTATAAGGTTTGGGACGATCTCAAATAGACCTTACCTTATCCTTTTAGGAGTGACGGCTCGTCTCCCTCCATCTATTAGGCTGCATCTATAAGGGTAATGGAGCTCCAACAAAATCCTTCTTTCCTTCGAGAATGTCCAGTGATGAAGATGTGGGCATGAATCTGCTTTCACTCTATCATGGATTTTATTTTGATGGACTCCTGCAACAAAGATGATGTGTGTCTGAGCCCATCCTGATGGCTTCCTGTTGCATGACCATTGAAATCTCCAATGCTTCTTCAATCTGTTATCCTTGCATAGGCTATTGATATGACGGGAATAATTATTTAACCTTTGTGAATCTGGAATGCTTTTCTTATTGTTGTTGGGTTTTCCCTTAGCAGCAGAGGTGTGAGTGCCAATGCCATCAGTGGGTTTACAATTTTTGAAATTGGTAGAATATGTTTTCCATAACTTTTATATTGCTCTTATATTTTGATGCTGAGGGAAACTACTGACACATTTAATTACAACAGCACACGGTTTTAAATGGCCTTATTCAACGTTGTACCATCACTTTTGGAGGCCTTAGATTTCTTCCATCTCATCCTACTGGCATGCGGTTTAACTAAGTTTTGTTTACAAATATTATTGGGTTCGTAGGTGTCACCCAAGCAATTTAGCTACCCCGCCCATTCCTCTCTCAAACGCCCCCTAGATTAGAAATGTATTAATAAATGTTTGACTATCAATTTTGCACCTAACCCTTCAAATGAAATTTTAAAATAAATATTACACTTCTTGAAAAGCGGTCAAAATAAAAAATCATCTTTTCCTCTGACGGGCAATATTTTAATGCCACTTCTAGGACGGGCTTGGAGGCCTTTGACGGGCAATGACGGGTTCAATTTTGATCCCTGAGGGGGAGCCAAACTTCGTCACTCGAATCCCGATCAAGAAGATGGCTTGGCCTTACCCTACAGGGCATCCCAATGCCAGCCAAGGTCCGCGACGGCCAACACTATTCAGCCTGCTGTAGGCCATTTAATGCAGTTGCAGTGGGTTTGTTGATCGTTGGATCTTACGCTATGTCACCTCAAGGACACGGAGGACACGAAAATACGAGTATCCGACACGGACACGGTGAACCCAGAATTATGACACAGAGGACACGTTTTATATGCATATATATATATTTTTTAATATATTAAAATTTAAAATATAGACATATAGATCCAATTTTTTTTAGAAGCTATAACATTTACAAATATTCAATAGAAATTAGAATCAATACACATTAATGATTACACATTTTGAATTCACAAATCACAATGAGACACATAGATGCATTGATAGGCAATAGCTCAAGATGTATCTATACTAACAACTAAACTAAAACACAACATATACTAAAACACAACATACCCAATTGCCAAACCCATATACTTTGGTCATAGATGGGTTGAAAAACATGGTAAAAGTTGTCGTTCCAGGAATACAAACCCACATACTTACTTTGCACATAGATGGCTTGAAAAACGTTGTAAAAGTTGTTGTTGTGATATTTTGGGTTGAAGCATAAAGCAACAAAAAAAAGTATCATCCAAAATATCATGAAATCAAAATGATAGAGATAGAGCAAAGACACCTACAGGCTACAACTATCATGAATTTTTTTGTTTTCCTTCTGTCATCATAAAATTTTCAGCCAATAAACAAATCAATATGCACAGACAATGTCACTCAAAACAAAGTTATTACCTTCCTCTCTCACATGTTTTCAAAATTCAAGATATTTTAAAGATATTTTTTGAGAACAACATTGTCTTTAAGATAGAAATTCAAGATATCATGTCCTAGAATCAGGACATGATCTGCACAGTGCGGGACACGGAACCGACGGTAGCTACTATTGCTGCGATGACTAATGCAAATAAGAAGGCCCTCAATGAAAGCAAATATCGGGATCTCACTGCGAAGTGGTTGATCCAAAGTTGCATTGAGGAGTCCATTTTCCCGCGGATTGTTGGACCTACGACCGCACACCAGGCATGGAATCTCCTCCAATCTGCATACAAAGGTAGAGATCGAGTTAAAACGGTAAGACTCTAAACCCTTCGACTCCAATTTGAAAGTCTTAAGATGAAAGACACATAGACTGTCGATCAGTTTATGACTAGGGTTTTTGGGATTGTCATGCAATTCCAAACCTATGGCGAAGCCCTAGAGCAAAAGGGTATTGTTGAAAAGGTACTTCGATGCCTCACTAAGAAATTATCTATGGTGGTTACTACCATAGAAGAATCTAAGGATCTGTCGACGTTTACTGTAGAAGAGTTAACAGGGTCCCTTTTGTCTCATGAAGCTAGACTCAGTCAGGAAGACGAGTCTCTATCTCATGCATTTAGCACTCAGACTTCTTTCAATAGAGGTCGAGGTCGAGAAGCCAGAGGACGAGGTAGAATAGGAAGGAGTTCTAATTCCACAGAGGATAGAACTGCCCATGAACACCATGAACACACAGATCACTGTGAGCACATTCATAACCCTCCGAACCAGAGAGGAAGAGGAGGCAAGGGATGGACTAATAAGTCCAATATCCAATGTAACTACTGCAATGAACATGGCCACTATGAACGTGACTGCAGAATGAAGCAAGCAGATCAGAATAGTGGTAGAGCAAATGTCTCAAATGTTGAAGAAAATTCATCAGAAGTCATGTTTCTGTCATATCAAGCAACTGAAGAAGAACATCAATCAGATGTGTGGTTACTAGATAGTGGATGCAACAATTATATGACAGGTAACAAATCATTATTTTCTGATATAGATCCATCTGTTAATTCAAAGATCAAACTGGGTGATCATTATCTCGTTCCAGCTCAAGGCAAAGGTATTGTTCCTATACTTACCAAACATAATGAGAAGAAGTACATAACTTGCTACGAACATAATGTAAAATCTCAAGCACAGCTGAATCTAGCTACTGTGGATTCCTCACTGGTGAAAGATTGCACAACATTTGCAAGAATGGCATAAAAAAATTTAAATGAATGAAGAACAATACACATGAAATGGTGAATAATGTCAATATTATTAACTGTCCAACCTTAACAAAGGTTAAGAACACCCATATATACAAATCTGGAAGAATTTGAATCCATCTGGAGTGTTCACACTGATCTAGCTTAGAAAAAGCTCAAACCCCCCTAGGTTGACCAAAATATCCCAAACCATCCCAAACTGGTTCGAATCTGCAGTGTGAATGCTGGGAATGACTGGACAGGCCCATGTGACCTCACACATGTGAAGAAACTGGTTGGTTAGAGGTTTGGAGTCTAAAATTGGTCAAAAATGTGACAAAACAAGGCAAGATTGTCCACAAAGAGAGCAAATGCGCCCTAGGTAGAAGAGAAGCATGCTGAGTGCATTAAATGACCTGAGGAGGGCGCTCTAGGCATGTTGAGTGCATTAATTGCCTTGGGGAGCGCTCCACTTAGCTGGTTTGACTCAGCACTTGTTCACATTTGCTATCTAGTTCATGATAATTGACCATTTAGTAGCTAATCAACTTAGGGATGTAATCATTAATCACTTGGGCTAATTAATCATCATTAATAAATGATTAATGTACATAGGTGGAAAAATGTTCTAACACCCCCCCTTAAGCTAGACTTAGTGAAATATCAAAAAATTAAGGCCTTGGCAACTAGACTCAAGTCACCTTTTACATCATAAAATTTATTTGTCCATGTAACCAAGGTAAGGAGGAAAACCACATGGGAAATAAAACCTCCCCTCTAAAATGGACATGTGGAATATATCAAAATACACCAATCATCACCATGCATCACTCACCCCAAGCAAAGATCTAAGGTGAGTGAAGGTCTTCTCGGTAAAACACTTGGTGAAGATATCAGCAGTTTGCTCACTGGATGGGCAATACTGCAATGCTATGATCCGGTCATGCACCAAACCCCGAATGTAATGCATGTGTATCTCTATGTGCTTGGTCCTCTGTCTCTGTACTGGATCGGTAGAAATCTTGATTGTACTTTGATTATCACACCAAAGAATAGTGGGTGAATCAAAGACAATCCCGAACTCTGCAAGAATACCTTGCAACCAAACACATTGTGTGGCTGCATTGACTGCTCCCCTGTACTCGGCCTCAGCTGAAGATAAGGAAATAGTGCTTTGTTTCTTGCTTGACCAGCATATAGGTCCATGTGCAAGCATAAAGACATAACTGGAAGTTGACTTCCGATCAATACAATCACCGGCCCAATCAGAATCTGTAAATCCTACTAGTTCAAGGGATGAACCAGCAGCATAATGGATACCAAAGGACTTAGTACCCTGAACATAATGAAGGATCCTCTTGGCTGCCTTCCAATGGATCTCATGAGGCTCTTGCATGTGCCTTGCAACAGCCCCAACAGCATATGACAAATCTGGTCTAGAATGAGTAAGATAAAGCAAACTCCCAACTAGTTGTCTATACAACGAACTGTCAACTAGTGGTGAAGAACCCCATTCTGTAAGCTTAACTCCTGAAAGAAATGGAAATTTTGCAGACTTACATTCAGCCATCTTAAATTTCTGTAGCAAATCTGAAGCATACCTTGACTGACATACAGAAATTCCATTCACAGATTGATCAATCTCCAAACCCAGAAATTGTTTTAGCAATCCTAGATCGGTCATGGAGAATGCACTGTGCAATGCTCTCTTAACTGAGTCAAGTTCTTTGGTGCAGCTACCAGTGATCAAAAGATCATCAACATATAGTACAATAATCAATATCAGATCACTAACATGCTGCATATACACATTTGGATCAGACTTACACCTCTCAAACCCCAAAGATAGCAGAAAATTGTCCATTTTTGCATACCATGCTCTAGGAGCTTGCTTGAGCCCATAGAGTGACTTGTTCAACCTGCAAACAAGTGTATGATCAGAAATAAAACCTTCAGGCTGCTGCATATAAATCTCCTCATTCAGATCCCCATGAAGAAAGGCACTTTTTACATCCATGTGATGAATCTCCCAGCGCTTGGAAGCCCCAATTGCCAAAACTAGTCTTATGGAGTCCATCTTTGCCACCGGTGCAAATGTCTCTGTATAGTCCACTCCTTGGACCTGAGAGTAACCCTTAGCTACCAACCTGGCCTTATACTTCAGATCAGAGCAATCAGATCCAATTTTGGTTCTATAAATCCACTTGCATTGCACTAGTTTCCTCTTGGGAGGAAGAGGGACCAAATCCCAAGTTTTGTTCTCATGGAGTGAGTTCATCTCCTCTTGCATGGCTGATTGCCACCTTGGGTCTGTACATGCTTCTGAATATGACATTGGATCAGATCCAACCATCAAATAACATGCCTCACTCAGATCAGAATTATTATATGCAAAGGAATTGTGAAATTGAGATCTAGTTTTCCTAGCATTTTGGGGATCTCCCACTAGCTCTCCGGCACTTTGAATTGTTTTCTCTACCCACTTGGGACTTGAGGGAGGGATATGTTCAGAATCCATATCAACATCATCTTCAGCAATATCAGAATCAGAAATATCAGAGAATGAATCACTACTTACTTCATCATCAAGACGAGGGAATGAGCATTCCCCATCACCTTGTTCACTAGCTTGCAAAAATTCTTCCTCTTCGAATTTGACACTTCTTTCAATGAAATTTTTGTGAGTGGATGGATCAAAGAGCTTGTAGCCCTTGGAATCCTCTGCATACCCAACCATGATTGACTCCTTGCTTTGGGGCTGCAATGCCTTTCTCTTCTCCGGTGGAATTCTGGCCCAAGCCCTTGAGCCAAAAATTCTGAAATGTGAGACATTTGGCTTGTGGCCCATCCAAGCTTCAAATGGAGTGATTCCTTGCAATGCTTTGTGTGGTGCCCTGTTCTGAACATATGCTGCACAATTCATAGCTTCAGCCCATAATTTAGGAGACAAATCCCTTGCTTGCAACATGCAAGTTGCCATCTCTTTCAGTGCTCTATTTTTGCGCTCTGCAACACCATTTTGCTGAGGTGTGTAGGGCACTGAGTGTTGCATCTGAATGCCATGATCTTGACAGAGCTGCTGCAAATTGTTATTGACATACTCTCTGCCATTATCAGTCCTCAAAACCTTCATGGCCTTCCCACTGAAGTTCTCAACCATGCTCTTAAAAATTTTGAAACATTCAAAGACTTCAGATTTTTGCTTAAGGAAAAATAACCAGCAGTACCTTGAGTAGTCATCGATGAAGGTGAGCACATATTTGCTGCAGCCATAGGAGGGTGTGGGGAGTGGCCCTATGAGATCAGAATGCACTATCCCAAGAGGTTGATCAGCCCTCCTTGCCTTCCCTTTGTCATACTTCCTTTCAGGATGCTTCCCAACCATGCAACCCTTGCATGTTCCACTCGAAAATCTGATTTGGGGCAGCCCTTCTACCATATTTTCTTTGCTTAAAACTTGAAGATATCTGTAGTTTAGGTGCCCATACCTTTGATGCCATAGCTTGCTGGTCTCATTCCCATGTGACAGAAGCACACTTGGTGAAGAGAATTCGAGGAAGTGGGAGAACTTGTACATCTTCATGTCATGGTCTGCAACGCCCTTTGCAACAATTTTCCCGGTGGAAACTTCTGATATCTCCACATCATCCTGAGTGAAGACCACCTTCTTTGCTGCTCCAGTATGAGTCATTTGATATACAGAGAGCAAGTTTGCTGCAAGATTTGGCACATACAGCACATTGGAGAAGAAGCCATTCTCCATAGAGATTTTCCCAATGCCATGAGCAGGGATTTCTGAGTAATCTCCCATTCGAATTGAGAGACCACTGTAGGGAGCAAGTTTAGAAAACGAGTCTCTTGAGGAAGCCATGTGCCTTGAGGCACCTGAATCAATGATGAAAAAAGGTGAATGAGATGAGCTAGCCACCAAAGCATGGCAGCTCTCCTTGTCTTCAGAAACGCACTCCTTCTTCTTGGAACTTTCAGGAAGAGGAATGTTATTTTTCTGTAGGAGATGGGTCATGGTGTCTATGGTTTTCTTCATGCATGAGCTCTCTGGATGAAAACCTCTTTGACAGTAGCTACATTTTTTCTTCTCAGCCTTCTTTCCCTTGTTCTTGACAGGATTCGAAACCCCCTCAGAGGATTTGGGCCTCTCATCCTTCTTCTTCTTCTCTTGAGGTTTCGACCCCCTGGGTTTTTGCTTGCCTCTTCCACATTTCGAATCTCCAGCTGCAAGAACTTGATCTTTTTGTTTGATGGAGCCCATCAATACCAGCTTGTCTTGCTCTTGAGTTAGCATCTCCATGAAGTCAGCCAAGGATGGCATCTTCCAACCTCTAACTGTGAGCCTTGTGGAGTTGAAGGAAGACACAAAAACTGAGTATTCAGAACCCAATTTGGAGAGAATGGACAACACCAACTGTTCTTCTTTCTTCTCTATGCCACATTGTCTGATCTGCAAGACCAAGTTCTTGAACTTGGTGAAGAAGTCCTGGATGGAATCGAAATTCCCTGGGCTCAGTGAGACAAGCTCATTTTCGAGCTGGTGGCCTCTCATCTCATCAGTCTTTCCAAACAGTGTCTCAAGCTTGAGCCACACTTCATTTGGAGTTGCTAGACTTTCTACATGAAACAGGAGGTCTCTCGAAATGCTGAGACAAAGGAGGCCAAATGCCTCATCCATTCTGTTAAAAAACTTGGATTTCTCCACAGCTGAGTTTGGCTCAACCTCAGTGCCCATCGTGATTCTGTAGAGACCCTTGGATCTCAGCAAAATCACCATTTCTGCCTTCCAATCGAAATAGTTGAAAGGAGTGAGCACGTTTGGGTGAGATGGCTCCATTCTCTCTGCTGCAATTCGCACTTGCTGACAATGCTGATCTTCAGTACCTGCAAACAACTCTCAAATCACTCTGGAGGGATCTACACTAACAGATTCGAACCCTGTATGGATAGTGGGTGCATTCGGGAGAGCATCACACCTGAGAGGAGCCACTAGATTTCTCCAGTAAGCTCAAGGCAATGGCCTCAGGAATTATGTGGTTTCTCCACTGCTTCTGGCAATCCACTACAACAGTCTTGCTGGTTCGAATTCTAGCTCCAAGAGCTCTGATACCATGTAAAATCTCAAGCACAGCTGAATCTAGCTACTGTGGATTCCTCACTGGTGAAAGATTGCACAACATTTGCAAGAATGGCATAAAAAAATTTAAATGAATGAAGAACAATACACATGAAATGGTGAATAATGTCAATATTATTAACTGTCCAACCTTAACAAAGGTTAAGAACACCCATATATACAAATCTGGAAGAATTTGAATCCATCTGGAGTGTTCACACTGATCTAGCTTAGAAAAAGCTCAAACCCCCCTAGGTTGACCAAAATATCCCAAACCATCCCAAACTGGTTCGAATCTGCAGTGTGAATGCTGGGAATGACTGGACAGGCCCATGTGACCTCACACATGTGAAGAAACTGGTTGGTTAGAGGTTTGGAGTCTAAAATTGGTCAAAAATGTGACAAAACAAGGCAAGATTGTCCACAAAGAGAGCAAATGCGCCCTAGGTAGAAGAGAAGCATGCTGAGTGCATTAAATGACCTGAGGAGGGTGCTCTAGGCATGCTGAGTGCATTAATTGCCCTGGGGAGCGCTCCACTTAGCTGGTTTGACTCAGCACTTGTTCACATTTGCTATCTAGTTCATGATAATTGACCATTTAGTAGCTAATCAACTTAGGGATGTAATCATTAATCACTTGGGCTAATTAATCATCATTAATAAATGATTAATGTACATAGGTGGAAAAATGT
Source organism: Larix kaempferi (assembly GCA_027924585.1). Taxonomy (NCBI): domain Eukaryota; kingdom Viridiplantae; phylum Streptophyta; class Pinopsida; order Pinales; family Pinaceae; genus Larix; species Larix kaempferi. Next base: position 12,238,674 of record BSBM01000217.1, on the reverse strand, counting down.
TCTAACACATAAAATAAGATAATAATTAAATAATTAATAATTAGGTTAACTAAAGTTAGGCTATGAAATGAGGCATCTTCTCAACATCAAATGCCCAAGCCATATTTAAGGCAGGGCCATCATTGTAACATATCATCTTTTATCCTATCATCTAATATATTATTCTTACTTATTATCCAATATGAGAGTCGGATTCGACTATTCGTTCACTACATTTGGTATCAGAGCCAGCTTTCCTCAGGCCTCACTGATCTTGGTTTTACCAAGACTATCAGAGTTTCTCTAAAACAAGGCCAGTGGCCATCAAAATTAGACTTTCTGAAAGATCTCCCCAAGTTCAACATCCCTCTCCTGCCCCCCTATACCATACTCCCATTCATTCCCGCGGACAGGTCATCTCCACCTATTCCACACTGCCATCCACCCTCTCCACCGTCTCCCATCTCTGTCGCTCCCTTCTTCATCCCCGTCAATTGCTCCACCATTGTGATCCTGCCCCACACTACTGTCACTAACACCTTCCGCCTGCACTCTCCTCTCAACACTCGGAATCACGTCCATTGCATCTGCAAACTCCCCCACTCCTGCGAACACTCCACCATCACCCCCGCTCCTCCAGCTCTTCTCCGTTGCTGTTCCCATTCCCCTCGCGCTCCCTGCTCATTGCTCCCTGCTCCCTCATGAATGCACCTTGGTCCCATCTCCCTCTCCCTCTCACAAGAATGCCTAGTCCGTGCCCTACCTCCGCCAATCCCGCACCTGCAAATCGTCCCTCCTTCCATCCTGTGATCCTCCCTTCCACACTGCCTCTTGACCCCGTCCCCTGCGCGTGCCATCTTGCTGCGTTTTCCTCACAGCCTCCACTCCCACATTCCCCAGCTCCTCTCCTACGCTGCACCACGTTGCATTCTACTGCCTCCCTTCCATACCACCTTCACGTCGTTGCTGCGCCATACTCACACTACCTCCATCTTCTCCCTTCCCTCCACGACTCTCCTAATCAAAAATCTTAAACCCTAATTCCATATACTTTTCTTAAAAAAAAATTAAAAAAATATTATAGTAGTATTATTATAATATTCAAAGCCAATACTCCAAAATTTTATTCTCTACAATTACAAAAAAATATTATAATAATAATATTATTATATTGTTATAATATAATAATAATAAAAAAAATTATTACTTATTTTTGGAAAAAGAAGAAGAAGAGCAAAAAAAAAAAAATAGAGTCAAAAGAAGTCGAAGTAAAAAAAAAGAAGAGAAATAATATTATTATTTTATTAAAATAATAATTACTTAAAAAAAAAGAAAAAAAAAAGAAAGAGATAAGAAGTATTGAAGAAGACAAAACAAAGAAGACAAATCGAAGAAAAAAGACAACAAGTGAAGATCCAGCAAAGACTATCCATCATTGGATAAGTCAAGTCAAAGAAAGACGACCAAGTTTAAGAAAGATTCATCAAAGAAATCAAAGAAGATCATCCCACCGTCGAAGAAGTCAGAAACCATGGAAGCCAATTTGCGAGAAAAATTAGAAGCCACGTTAAAACGTTATCGAAAAGACAATGAAGAATTGCGCGACATAAATAACAGTTCAGAAATAAGAATTGAATTACAAGAAAGGTACAATGAAATAAAAATATCTGACCAGGAAAGGCGTATAGAAAAATTGTATGCGCAAATTGATGAATTAAAAGCCGAAAATAAATTCAATCAGAGGTTAGGAAATCAAGATATAAAGAAGGAAATAAATAATTACGAAGCAGAAATAATGCGCTTGAAAATCGTTAGCGACAAAGATGAAGAACTAATGCAGTTACGACATAAATTAGAAAGTCAAGAATCAGAGGTTGGCCAGTGTCAACAACAGATAAAAGTTCTTCAACAGCAAAATGACGACTCTAAAAAGACACATAAGTCAGAGATCGCGAAGAGTAATAAAGCATTATCTAACAATGTTGAAGAAAATTTTAGACTAAGAAATCATAACAAGATACTAGTCACAAAAATTAATAAGTTGAAAAATAGCCGAAAGATAGAACAATCTATGGACGACATTGAAGGGAAACTTCTAGACAAGCAGGAAGAAAATAGTTGTATCAGAAGTCATAATGAAGATGTTAAGGAACAACTTAAGACATCTAAAGATGACAGAAAATCGCAAGTCGAATTGATTAAGAAGTTTCAAAATGATAACAGGTAGTTAGAAAACAAGTTGGAAAAGATACAAAACAAAAACTTAAATCCTCAAGAGACGAAAATACGACTTCCAACTCAGATCAATGCTCTAAAGGCAACATTCGTAAAAGAAAATGATATCGTGAAAGTTCCCTATCGACACCCCAACCATAAAAACCAATATTTGAAAAAGTGGGAAATGTCGAAAGATAATGGTACTAATGTGATCAAATCTCCTGACGACACATCAGTAGGGAATCCCATCAGTCCACAACAAATCAATTTGGGATGGATTGATCCGTCGAGATATCAGAAGTTATGTTAGACTCTTAGCAATTCGTATTGACATGTTTCGTCATCTACGACACCACATAAAATGATGCAGAAACATTATAAGGCTTTGAGGACAAAGCCTTTCTAAGAGAGTGGCAATGCTATGAACATAAAATAAGATAATAATTAGGTTAACTAAAGTTAGGTTATGAAATGAGGCGTCTCCTCAACATCAAATGCCCAAGCCATATTTAAGGCAGGGCCATCATTGTAACATATCATCTTTTATCCTATCATCTAATATATTATTCTTACTTATTATCCAATATGAGAGTCAGATTCGACTATTAACTTAGTGAACGGATATGTAAAAGGTGACTATTAACCATCAGTACACCACTAGATACACTCCACAACAGAATGGAGTTGTAGAACCGAAGAATCGGACCATCATGAACATGGCCCGAAGTATGCTGTCATACAAGAAGTTATCCGATGATTATTGGGCAAAAGCAGTTGCATGTTCAACATATCTACTGAACAGGTCTCCCACAGTAACTGTCAAAGACAAGATACCTGAAGAAGCATGGAGTGGCACTCAGATTAGTGTATCACATCTCAGGATATTTGGATGTGTTGCATTCACACACATACCTGATGAGTTAAGAAATAAGTTGGACAAGAAGAGTGAAAGGTGTATTTTCACAGGCTATAGTGAACAGCAGAAAGCCTATAAGCTGTATAATCTTGTCACCAAGAAAGTAGTGGTGAGAAGATATGTCAAATTTATGGAAGATAAATGTTGGACTGATATAATAGACATTCATCAGAAAGATAGTCCAGTACCACCAGAGCCACTCAGAATGCCTAGACTTGAAGTACAGCAGCAACAACAACAAGAAGGGACACCAATAGACAGTCCACTACAGAAACAGAGAACCAGAAGCTTAAGGGATTTATATGACCAGACTCCTGTCCTTGATGAGTAGCTACAGTATGCACTATTTTCATGTCCAAGCAATGAATGAAGAGATTGATTCTATTGAGAGGAAGTAGACAAGGGATCTAGTTGATCTCCCATCAGATAAAAGTTCAATTGGTGTAAAATGGGTCTATAAGACCAAGTTGAATGAAAAATCAGAGATAGAAAAATACAAAGCAAGGCTTGTTGCAAGAGGTTTTGCTCAGCAATATGGTGTAGACTATGATGATACCTTTGCTCCAGTAGCAAGGATGGACACCATCAGAGTTGTACTTGCAATAGAAGCTCAAAAGCAGTGGCATGTTTATCAAATGGATGTAAAATCTGCCTTTCTCAATGGCACACTTGAAGAAGAAGTCTATGTAGATTAGCCAACTGGTTATGCTGTCAAAGGTCAAGAACACAAGGTATGTAAGTTGAAAAAGGCCTTGTATGGTCTCAAACAAGCTCCACGAGCTTGGTACAACATAATTGATTCTTACCTATTCAAAAATGGATTCAATAGGAGCAGTAATGAACACACTATATATGTCAAAACAGATCAGGAAGGTAACATTTTACTTGTTTGTCTTTATGTTGATGATATGATCTATACTAGAAATTTGATGCTAGAAGAGTTTAAGACAGTCATGAAAAAGGAGTTTGAGATGATTGATCTTGGTCTTATGAAGTTTTTCCGTGGTCTGGAAGTTGATCAAAGTGAAAATGGGATCTTCATCTGTCAGCATAAGTTTACTACTGACATTCTGCAGAGATTCAAAATGGATAAATGTAAATCAATAGAAACTCTCATTGCTACAGGAACCAAGTTAAGCAAGAATGATGAAGGACCAACAGTAAATTCTACACTTTACAAAAGATTAGTAGGCAGTTTAATGTATTGGACTACTACTAGACTTGATTTGATGTATGTTGTCAGTCTTATTTCTAGATTCATGGAATCTCCCAAAGAATCTCACTGGAAAGTTGGGAAAAGAATACTGAGATATGTTGCAAGTACAATTGATTATGGACTTTGGTACACTCATTCACAGGACTGTACTCTCACAGGGTGCACAGACAGTGATTTTACAGGTAGTATTGATGATAGGAAAAGCACATCCAGTTATGCTTTCCATCTTGGTACCAGTCTTATTTCTTGGGCTTCTAAGAAACAACCTATTGTGAGCATGTATTCAGCAGAAGCAGAATATATTGCAGCAACTACAGCAACATGCCATGCAGTTTGGCTTAGAAGACTCTTGAAGGACATGGGACATACAGAAACAGAACCAACAGCCATATATTGTGACAACAGTTCTGCTATATAGTTGTCTAAACATAATGTATTTCGTAGGAAGAGTAAACACGTTGACACTCGCTATCACTTCATACGTGAGTTAGTCAATAATGGAGAAATCAGTTTGATGTTTTGTGGCTCTAAGGAGCAGCTAGTTGATATGTTTACCAAACCTTTGGGTACATCTGCATTTGAGTTTCAGAGGAAGCACTTAGGCATTGATAGTGCTGACCACACCATCCCACTTGAGATTAAGGGGGTGTGTTAAGAGTTGTAATCTCATATGTCAAGTTGGTTAGTTAGTTGATTCAATGGTACAAAGTTAGTTGAGTTAGTTGTTGACTAAGACATTAGTTGACCCATGGTATTCACTGTTCCATAGTATTAGCCAGTTGTTTTGAGTCTTATGAGAAACTATATATGTGTGTGTTTAATAATGAGAAGGCAATCAATATGCCCTTTGTGTTTCCGCTCTATTCTGTGTCTCTGCAAACTTTATCAATATCATAGTCTTGCGACTTCTATGCGGTACGTGTGATGTGAATGTTGTGTTTAACAGATGATTTAGAAAAAAAAAGAAAAACACACAGGTTGCAGTAACTATGACGAAGAGATACATACAAAATATTTCTACTAAATACTAAATATTAGGTGTGGGTTGAATGGATGAGGACATCTGTTTTCTCTTAAAAGATTCAAGGGTATGTATACTTCTATAGGTTTTAGTAGTTACATCATTACCTATTCAGATCCCTTGCACATACATCATTCAGCGTGGTCATCTTTGCTCTTTCACCATTTGAGAACTCTATCAAATTGTCTTCCATTCCTTTGAAAAGTTCTCAGTTGTGATCCAATTTTCTCAATATCATTGGATACCATTAACACTTATAAATATCTCATAAGGTATAGTTTTTTTATCCAACAGCAACCATCTGTCTTGACCTGACCTTCAAATTTACTATCTAGATTTGGAGATTCATCTTCTTCATACCATGAAATCATTTCTTGTTTCATTATTAGCATTTACAAACCTTAATATAGAATTTTTTATCCTACTATGAAATAAAAAAATGCCAAATTTAGTGCAAGAAATTGAAAAATAACATTAATCTCCATCTAAATGAATGAAAACAAGGATCAACAAATTTTTAGTGCATTACAACTGATAAACAATTTTTTAGCGCATTACAACATGTGTTGAAAGTTTATAGGCTTTTGTTCCTCAATGTGGTAGTTGACAACAGATTGGAAAACCATGGATTCCTTGCAGCTTTCGATTTTGAAGCAATCAATTAAAATGAAATGTTAGAAAAAGTAATTAACTCCCACTTGATCTCAAAACCATGGATTCCTTGCAGCTTTCGATTTTGAAGCAATCAATTAAAATGAAATGTTAGAAAAAGTAATCAACTCCCACTTGATCTCATTTCTATTATTAGGAGTAGAGTTAAGTTTAGTTAAAGCATGTATAAAGCATAAGGCATAAAGCATGAGCTAGGTTAGGGATTTAACATATAGAAGTGTTTAAATACAAACTTTCAAGGTCCATTGTAATTATGAAGTTTAATGTGAATAGAAGAGCAACAGCTCGTTCCCATAAAATTCATCATGATATCAAAGCTGGCATAAGTATCTTGGAGAGCATATTTATCCAAAAGTAACATATGCAACTACCCTCATGATGACTCATACCTACATACAAACATGAACACCAATATATCCAAAATAACTTTGCGAACCATGGATGATATGCGAACGACACCAAAGAACAAATTTTCTTTAGCAATCCACACATAACACAGTTATCTACTAACTTGTACACCTAATAAACAAAATTCATACTACATCTAATATGTTTTCATTTTCCTGGGCTCTACCATGTTAATACCACGATAAAAATGATGAAAAACAGGTAGAGATTCCAGCGATAAAAGACGAAGAGGTGCACATAAAATATTTTTTCTCATCTTTACACCGATAGGTGTTTATATCCTAGAATTTGGGGTGGGCTACCATTTATGCTTTTCCTAGATTGATAGGTGTTTATATCTTAGAATTTGGGGTGGACTACCATTTATACTTTTCCTAAATTGAAGGAGGATGGGACAAGCGTACTCTCTAGATTGCTTTTATGGTAGTACTTCAAAATAAGTAGTAGCTAATGCAGGGATGCCTCATAGCTCATGCATGGATAATAGGTAGTGAGAGACAACCCATTTAACTAAAGAAGTGTTGATGCCTCGGATATCGTAGCATCAATCAGAAAGGGATTCTCCCCGATAGATTATCCCAACTAGATTATCTACCATTTGGTATAGGGAATCCGTCTGGTTAACGGTTCCGGCAACCGTGGGTTTGGAGTTTAATTCCAATTATACCGGTTATGGCCCGATCCACCTTTCTTTTGGATTTTATGTTTTATAATGATATGCAAGTGCCTAGTCTATAATTAATCTAGATGCGAGACTGAGAAAACAGATCTAAGTATAAAACTGAAATACACCTAACTATCCTTGCAAGGACCACATTTAAAGCATGAGCAATGAGCTGTAAACGTTATCTTTAAAGAATAAACAGGCAGCCATTAAATCTTAAAGAGAAATCTACAGCAAGGTAAAAGCTCTCAGAAGATAGCTTCTAATTACAAATAACACATTTTCATTACTCATCAAAGAGAGAAGCAAGATTATTTAATCTAGATGCAAAACTGAAAGAACAGATCTAAGTCTAAAAAAAAACACATGAAATAAATCTAATTGTCCCTGCAAGGAGCCAAATTAAAGCATGGGCAATGAGCTAGAACAGTTATCTTAAAGAAAGAACAGCTAGCCATTAAATCTGAAAGAGAATGCTACAGCAGAGATGAGAGATAACAGAAGATAGCTTCTGATTTAATGTAACACATTCATTACTCATGAAACAAAGAATTCGATTGCACAAAAAGGAGTAAAATCATTTGTTGCAAAAGAAATAATTCAGATAACAAGAAAGATCTCACGTTAAAGTATGGAAGCCACCAGAGTAATCCAATACACATCCATTCTTTATTCCCATGCAAAACGTCCTCTCCCTGGCTTTTATTAGAAGATTTTTACTTTCATAGAACGTACACAAGATAGCTCGTACAAGTCTGAAAATTAAATCCCTGCCAAAAGTCCTGATCCCTACTTCCTAACTTCTATTTATAATTACAAAAATGCCCTTTGGGCTGCCACCTGGCCTCTTCCACTTGTCATCTACAGGAATTTTCTTCTATAATAGACAGAATGTGACTTCCCTTTTTCATTACAGAAATTATTATAAAAGAAAAAATAGGGACAGCTCTCCCATAGTTCGACGTTTTTACATATCTGAAAAGCCCCAAAAAACAGAAGAATCAAAATTAATGCTCCAACTCAGTGCCTTCACTCCTGTGTGTGTGCTTGTGCTTGAAGAGGAGCACTCAATCCATCAGTTGCTGCTGCTGATGCCTTAGGGGAGGCATTCGAACCTATTGGAGCTTCTGTCACTGCTGGGAAAGAGGGGATCGAGCTCACTGTTGCTGCTGGAATGGTTTGGGAAGGAGGAGTTGAACCTACTGTCATTTCTGCTGCTGTAGGGAGAGAGGAAAATGAGCTAGCTGCTATAGCTGTTGCTTCTGGGAGAGAAGATTCCGGGTTCTCTGTCACAGCTGTTGCTTCTGCTTTTTTCTCCACCTCTGCAATATAACTATACCAAATACCGGTGTCCCTTATGACTATGTTTGCGGAAGCAGGGAGCAAGATTTTATGGGAGGTCACATTTTTTCTAAGCTCTGCTCCAATGCTTTGAAGTTCTGCTACTGCAGCTTGATGCACTTCTTTAAGCAAATGGCTATGGACTGATGACATTCCAATATAATCTTGTAAGTCATTAATTGCTAGGACATCAATTTTCTTCACGTATTCGGTTTGGATGCCCAGCTCTTCCTTTAGCTCAGCCAAGCGTTGTTCTTCACTCGAGAAGTCATTGAGGGATTGCAGGAAATTCAATTTTCACCTGTCATGCACTCCCTGGATTCTTTGATACAGACCGTTGATCCTATCCCTTGTCCCTTGCACAATGGCCATTAGCTTACTGCCACAGCTTCTGCAGAATTCCAAAAGGGCTATGTCTTCATTAAAACCTTCCACAGAGTTAAATGGGAGATGTGTGGGGAAATCCCCCTTTCTTTCTTTCCATTCTATCTGGCTCAAGATATTTTCCTTGACACGGGTATGCTTAGCTTTGAGATTGTGGGCCTCCGCATTAATTTCTTTTAACCTGAACACCATGGCCTTGAGCTTGCAAACTTCATTAGTGATTAGCCCCTGATTCTCATGCATTTGCTTCAGGATGTTGCAAGACAGCTCATGGAAGGGAGACATGTCCATCGTTCTGCTCTCAGCTTGCTCTAGTTGCTAAGTGAATGCCAACTTGTCTATTTCTAGCTGGGATACTTTATCTTCCGCTTCGTTCTTCTCTGCTTCCACAATCATCATCTGGAGTGTTAGTTGGTCCTTTTCCTCCTCCAGCTGGTTATACTTTCCTGATAGCTCTTTATGCTCGACATACAGGAAATTATACTTGTTCACCACAAGATCTATGTAGGCTTGCTCATTAGCCACAGACTGTTGTAGCGTACGAGCTCTCCTCTTTGTCAATTAATTTTCTCTAACTATAACACCTACATTGTCCAGTGATGCTTTTGTTGTTTCTACAACTGCGGATGCCATATCTAAGGGATCCTTATCTGTATTCCGCATTACAGTGATCTCCCGGTGGGTAATGATATCCTCCTGGAAGGGTCTTTTGATCCTTTCTTCCGATTTAAGGACCATTGCTTTCCTTTTCTTATCATAAACAATATCATTCCACCTAGACACCGTATGTTTTCCTGATGTAGTGTACGGGACAATTGGTAGGTCCATGATGTCTATTTCTTCTTCACCTGGTGGGGTCTGGACTACCTGAGCTGGATCTGTTCCCACATTTTGGGTACCAGAGCCACCTGCTTGGGCTGCGTCCGTCTCCACAATTTGAATGCTGGAGATACTTGTTTGAGGCATGTCAATCTCCATGTCCTGTGCACCGGAGCCACCTGCCTGGGCATCCTCACCTGCTTTAAGCTCTTCTTCTGCTTTTTTCTCTACCTCATCTTGTTCAGCTTGCAGCTGATCTTCATTCTCCTTCCGTTGCCTTTCATCTACATCCTCTTTCTGCTGCTGGGCTTCCTCAGCCTCTTTCTGCAGCCTTTCACTTTCTGCTTCTTGCTGCAATCTGGCAACTTCAGCCTCTTGTAGTAACCTTGCTTCCTCAACTTCCTACTGTGCCCTTGCTTCCTCCCTCAACCTTTGTTCTTCTTGGGCTCGGGCATCATCAGCTTCTTTCTCCTTCTGCTGGCTAGTCTCCTGGGTCTTGGTGGAGCTAGAACTTGCTCCACTGCCTTGGCGAAAGGTTCGCAGCTCAGCCATGTTGCTGATGCCCCTGAATACCTCCTCCTCGGCATCATTATAATGAGAGTACTCGAAATGAGCATAAATCTCCCTACAGTGCTCAGCAAATTTTCCCTTCCTGTCATTTCTATGGAAGATTACCTCACCGAAATGGAAGGCTTTCAGCTCCTGAACAAACTCTTCGGCTGAGGAAACCCCCGAGAACGTGTAAGCTCCTATGCAGAAAGGTAAAGGGGGAAAGGAGGCCTTATGTTTTTTGTTGAGCACGGCTCCAATTCCATCCAGGAACATCTGTCTTACTGCCTCTTTAAGGACCACATAGTCAGTGGCATACCTAGGAAAAATATAGGGAGCTTTAGTTCCTCCAAACATTCTGAGGTAGGTGCCCTGCTCTGAACAATAAAAATCCACGTAGTTTTCAAGGACTTCCATAGCATTCTCCGATAGGAAGTTGGGTTCTTCCTTGAATATCTTCTCATATAGGGGCATGATGAACCCCTCACAGATGAGTTTGTGGTTAGGTTTGTAATTCTGGGCCCACATCATCCTAAAAGCGGTATAAACCGGAGTGATGGCCTTGTCCCATGTGCAGCCTAAGTTAGGAAAGGATAACTTGGCCAAAATACAATCAATGAGGTATGAGGACATGTAGAATTCTGCCTTCTTTAAGGCCAGTCCTTCTCTTGCAGTAACTATCATTGAGGCCAAACTGTCTGACAGGAGAGTGGCCCAGTCAAACACAGTTCCTTTAAATGCCACGAAGTGGATGATGGGGACCCACTGAATCTTATACACGGTGCCATCAGGCATGCCGAAGATTCTGCATAGCATCAAGGCGAATAGCCTGAATGGAGGTCTTAGATTCTGGACGTCGTATTCGTCATTACCTTTCTTTCTTAGATGCTTGCCTGCGAGCAGTAATTTTTTGGCCATGTCAATGTTGTTCATTTTGCCCAACCATTCATCGGTCAGAGCTTGCTGGGAGTGGGGAAATTTATAGGCTGTGGCAATGTATGCTGGGTGGAACGAGGCAATGGCTACTTTCCCACTGCCATTTATCACCCTTGACTCCACATCGGTATGTTGGAGAATCCATCCGTTTACTTCAGCGCATGGGAACAGTTCAAGGTGGGTAGCAGCCCTGGCTATGCCTGAAGTCCTGATATTAATATAGATCTGCTCTTCTTCTAGCAACATATCCGGGATCTCTTGGTCTCGGATCATCCTATAGATGTCACCCCATCGGTTTTCAGGAGGAATACCGGTGGTGCACCTAGTATCCTGGAGTGTGGTCTCAGTTTTAAGTGGTGTAGGATTTTTCTCTGTCATCTTAGCCTTCTTCCTACCACCTTTTGGCATTTTGACTTATCCTTGATAGCAACCAAATACAAGTCATTATAAAAATGTGCAACATACTGTGAGATCACCATTTTAACATGCTAATGATATATATGCACAAATTATGGAGCTGCATGTTGGGAAACAAAATACACCATTCCAAACAAGCAATCTAGATTTAATCATCCTAATTCTTTTAAAGGGGCGGGTTTGAAATGCTCCTGAGAGGATCAACATGTTGCGGAAACAACCTGCTGTCGGTCCAACTCTAGGAGGGATGGCGTCCTTTGCCATGATGCTTTTAAATGGTTAGTGGCGGGGAAGTTCGGGTTGAAATGACTCTACGACGAAATAGGGGGGCGTTTTCATATTTATGAGCCAACGGAAGCTTCGACCGCTATGGTTACCTGACGGCACCTTGGCGAGGCATTCTACGGTAGGTTTTGAAACTTGGACAGGGGTTGACGACGCCGGGAATGTGGGTGATGACAAAGTCGGGTGGCTATGGTTTCGGGTTTCGGCTGGTGTAATCGAGATATTCACGGGGCTTGGCGGCTTTAAACGCAAAGAAATAACAACGTATGCAGCCAGGGTAGGAGCTTGGAAAACTCCACCCGTTCAAACTGACAGTCTTTACATAGTCTACAAACGTTTTACGGTTTCTTTGTTTTATATGACGGAAAAAATGAAATTTAAACTGTATTTGACGGGCAAAGTAGCCCATGACGGGCATTTTGCCCGCCAAAATCCAACCTAGACCAATCATCTTCAAAAAAGGACAACCCAACAGTAATCTGACGCGTAGAAGAGGCAAATTTAATGGTTAAAAATCCTACCTGGCACTGTGAAGATATCTGAATGAGGTGGCTGTGAACGTGGGTGAGTGAGCTGAGCTGGAGCGGTTTTGCGGCGTCCAACAAATTTGTCAATCGAAAAATAACAACGTGTTTGGCTCGAGCCCCCACCGTTTATTTAAATGGACGGGGCACGTGCGAGGTCTTAATACGGTGGGTGGCACATTAAAAATGCGGCTTTAATATTGGTACGTCGGCGTCATATCAAACAGTCTCGATTCACGTGCGACCGCCTCCTGCAGGACAAACTTGTGAATTTCACCCGCCGTTGCGGAAGGATATAATGGAGGCTTCCGTGGTTTCGAAGGAAATTGTCGAACGTTTTCCACAAAAATATTGTGAACGTGAAATTCTTTTGGCGGCCCTTTTCGGGATGCTAACATGAAAGCCTCCGAAATTGTGGAAAGCTTTCGCCAATGGCTTCCGCAGTTTCGGAAGGCTTCCACCAATGCTTCCGCAGAAGACTCTCGTGAACTTTCTCGGAGAGGTTTCGGAATGAAAACCGCCAAGGCTCCCGTAGTTGCGGAAGGATAACTTGAACGGCTCCGCGAGAGTGCCTCGGCGTTTCATAACGATAAGTTGAAAGGTTCCGCTATTTCGGGAAGAAACAATCAAAGGCTCCGCAAAGCTTTCTCGGTGATGTTTCGGAACGATTCCGCGAAGGGTTCCACAGTTGCGGAAGGCTTTGATGAATGGCTTCCGTGACTTCGAGACTTCAAAAAATTTTCTTAAACTAAGTCACTTAGTGGCCCCGGGGAAGGTTGGTGGATGGCTCCCGCAAGTTTTGGGCAGCTTCCCCGAATTCCTCCGCCATTTCGGAAGGATTTCGACAATAGCTTCCGCAATTTTAACCATAAATCCTAAATCTTTTTGGGAGATTTATGTAAAAGACTTCCGCCGCTTCGGGAGAAAAGACTGAATGGCTCTGCGGAGCTTCCTTCTTACATCCCACAAACGCTCAAAATTTTCTAAGTCATTTTCGAGAAGCTTATGTGATTGGCTTCCGCAAGTTTTGAGAGGATAGCCCAAAAGACTCCGCAGTTTCGGGAGACTTTCCCAAAAGATTTTCGCAACCGCAAAAAAAAATCTAAGTCTTTTCAGGAGGCTTACGCTAAAGGTTCCCGCCATTTCGGGCGGAAAAGTTGAGTGCTTCCGCAACTGCGGGGCTTTTTGAAATCGTTCCGCGATTTCCAGGAAGACTTCATGAATTTGACTCTTAGAGGAAGGAAGACTTGGAGTGGTTCAGGGCAAGATTTTCAATTGAGAAACAAAGCATTTTTTGGAAATGGCCTCTTAAGACATCCTTTCTAAAAAATTGAAGGAGGGGCCCCAATATGTGCAAAAATTTTGGGGGGGATGTTGCTGCAACAACAATGGCGAGTCGTTGGCGAACATAGATCTCTGAAAAATTCTTCTTCATGGTCCTAAACCTCATCAAAGACATCCATCTTAGGTGCAATACTCAGCTGAGAATTTAAACTCATGTGAGGGGAAGAAGACACCTTACCTGCTAGTCATTGGGGAAAGGGGAGCTTTGACCGAGACATATTTACCACTCTCAAAGGGCCGACATATGAGGTTCATTTTAGAAGGGTCATCTTTCAGACGGTTACTATTATCGGACTCCACAGGATTTGCAACACTTTCTCATGGACATTATTGCTCTTGTTCCTCATTCCCATGCTGCTTGCATCCTTTTGGATGTTAGTACTTTGGACAGCTTAGCTGTTTGAGCCTTCCAGAGATATTTTCTTTTGGACATGATCTTTGATTTGGGCTCCTCAATCCATAATGTCCTTTTGTGTGAGTTAGAAATTCTATTGATTTGATCAAGCCTCACGGACGGAGAGGAGCCTATTTTGGGCTGAGCCTTTTGGACAGCCTTCTTGATTTTACATGTCTTTTGCTTTTGTCTCGGCCATGCTTTAATTGAGGCGAGAATCTCTGGAAAATAGACTCTTGAGGATAGGCCATTTTGGCTGTTAAATTTGCAGCATGGAGTCATTTCAATACCCTATGTCCTCGAGATGTGCTACTTTCCATGGGTCCAACTTTAATAGCCTTCTTGAGATGCCTTTAAGTGTGAGAGTGAGTGGAGCCCAACGATAGTAGTGAAGATGGTCATAGGTCTCTGCTATTAAACAGGATTAGTGTGACCAGCAGAGTAGGCTTCCTTCCTTCTGAACATTTCAGCGAGAGCACAATAGACAGGATTTATTCGAGCATAGTTCCGGAATCATGGGTTGCGAGATTTCTTTGAGAGACTTATCCTCAACGGGGAACTCAACCAAAAGGGCTTTCAGAAAACAAAACTTGTTGCAAAGGTTCAAATGACAATGAAAGAAACAAAATGGCCGAAAAAATAAAGCAACTAAAGGCTAAGGCAACAATAAAAGAAAAGTTTATTTATGTACAGGAAGTCTCAACGAGACTATGCAAAGTATTGTTTCAGAGCAAGGCCATTGAGAGGAAGGGTTACTTCTTCTCCCTCGAGATTTGTCAATTTGTAAGTGGATGGGCCTAATTTTGTCGAAATTTGGTACGGGCCTACCCATAGATGTTGAAATTTCGTATGCATTCCTTTGCCTTCGTGATTATGGTCCCATTTCAGGACTAAGTCCCCAACTTCAAAGCTTCTCTTGCCGGACTTCCTCTTATCGAACCATCTCTTAACTATGTCTTGATGTTGATGGAATCGATCTTTAGCTTTCTGTCGGGCTTCTTCAAGTTGAAGCAGGGTATTGATCCTGGATTGTAAAGCTTGGCTACCAGAACCGCGAGAGGCTTGGGATAACCGTAAGGATGGAAGTAAGATGTTTGGGGGAAGGATGGCTTCCCTGCCATATACAAGAGTGAAAGGGGAAACTCCTAAAGAGTTCTTCGGGGTCACCCTATCTGCCCACAAGGCGTTTGGGAGAGCTATATGCCAACTTCTCTGGTTCTCTATCACAGTCTTCTTAAGAATTCGAATCAGATTCTTGTTTGAGGATTCAGCTAATCTGTTCCCCTAAGGATAGTAATTGGCTGAATAATGCAACTTAATTCCCCATTCATAAACAAATTCATTTATCTTGCAAGACGAAAAATAAGTAGCATTATCAAAAACAAGGGAAATTGGAACCCCAAACCTGGTTATGATGTTCTCCTTTAAGGAGTTGATGACTGCGTCTTCATTGATCTTGCGCAAAGGGATGGCCTCCGTCCATCTAGTGAAGTAGTCAGTAGCCGTCAGGATGTATCGATGTTGCAACGAAGAATTTGGATTTATCTCTCCGATAACATCTATACCCCACTGCTCAAAAGGCTCAGAGATGATGACCGGCTGCAATGGTCCCGCCGCCTTAGGTAACTTCTCAGCACTTCTTTGACATACATCACAGTTTCGTGCATATGTGTGAGCATCTTGGAACAGAGTGGGCCAATAATATCCGTCTCTCAGTATCTTGTGTGCTGTTGTCTCTCCTGAATAATGTCCACCTGCGGGGCCATCATGTAATTCTTTGACGACTTTACTTGCATCTTCCTTTTCTAGGCATCTAAGAAGAACTCCATCATAATTCTTTCTGAACAGTATCCCATCAATGATTTGATAGGGTGCTGATTTCAAACGGAGTTCCCTTCTTTGCTTAGAGTTCCAGTGCTTAGGTAGATATCCCTGCTGTAAATAGTGCACCAGATCCCTATACCATGATTGGGGAGTTGTGAAGATATGACACACTTCAACCGAATTTAACTCAGCTTCATTCTTCCAATGTTGCTCTTCATCCGCTGAGTTTTCTACAAGTAATTTGCACAGGCCTTGCCCTTTGATGATCGTGGCTGGTTTAAATTCTAAATCATATTCCTGCAGAGCTGTGACCTAGTTCTCCCTCCTTTCTCCCAATTCCTTTTGAACAAAAAGGGACCTAACAGCCGGGTGAGGAACTATAACTTTCGTTTTGTTCTTCAGAATATATGGCCTAAACTGCTTGACTTCTTTGAAGACGGCATATGCATGCTTGTCAACCATAGGATAATTTAGCTCATCCCCTTGCAGACCAGTGCTCATAAATGAAATTGGGTACTCGTCTCCCAGCTCCACCTTTTGCATGAGTACCGCTGCGAGGGAGTCATCCGAAGCGAAGGTATACAAGATGAAATCCTTATCAAAATCTGGGCTCCTTAAAGAAGGAGCCTTAGCTATAGCTGCCTTGATATCTCTAAACGCGTCCTTTTCCAAATCTGTCCACTTGAATTGTATGCTTTGCTTAACCATCTGTTGCAATGGCTTAACAATTTGTGCGAAATATGGAACAAATCTGCGGACAAAATTGATAGTGCCCATAAAATACTATATAGATTTCTTGTTGTAAGGCATTGGAATTTTATTAATAGCTTGGACTCTTTCTTGATCTATTGACACTCCCCCTTTAGAAATGATATGGCCCAAGAGTTTACCTTCGGGAACAGCAAATACGCTCTTCTTGGGATTCAAAGAAATACCGTATTTTTGACAACGATCAAAGATATGCCTCAGATGAACAACATGATCTTCCCTTTTCTTTGAAAAGACTGTCACATCATCTAAGTAAACAACAACACATCGCCCACCCAATCCTCGGAAGGCGATATCCATCGCCCTTTGGAATGTAGCTCCTGCATTTATCAGACCAAATGGCATCCTTCGGTATGCGAAAGTTCCCCATTTAGTTTGGAAAGTAGTCTTGAGACGATCTTCTTCGGCTACTAACACTTGATTGTAGCCAGAGAAACCATCGAGAAGAGAAAACAATTCGGATCCTGACACCATTTGAAGGATTTGTTCCATTGAAGGGACGAGGTAGTTGTCTTTATCCGAAGCTCTGTTTAAATTTCTGAAATCTACACATAGCCTTATCTCTCCCGACTTCTTTCTTACGGGAACCAAGTTTGCAACCCATTCAGAATGCCGGACTTTAAAGATTATCTTAGCGTCCAGGAGCTTCTTTAGTTCCTTTTGGATCAGCAGTTCTAGAGTGGGATGCATTCTTCTTAACTGCTGCTGAAATGGTTTGACGCCCACTTTCATTGGTATAACATGCTGAATAATGCGGACGTCATACGTTTTCAGATCTTCATAGGTCCATGCAAAAACATCCTTGTATTGTTTAAACAATTTGATGAACCTGTCTCTTTCTCCTGGTGAACAACATTTGCCAAGGTTGACAAATTTTGGTTCTGCCTCAGTACCCAAATCAACTAACTCATGTTGCATTGATGAGCTGTTAGTTTTGGTATTAGCTGGCATTTTGAATTTATTTTGAAGATCAAACAACATTTCGAGGGACCTTACCCCCTTGGGAATGAAATTTCCTTTCTCCTCATCCTTCTTCATCAAATCAACATCGTGTTCTTCTTCATCTATTGCAGCTCCTTGAAAGCTGTCTTCGTTTGTTAGGAAGCTGATAATTTGTTCATCATCATCGAAGACTCTGAAGTTTGTGATGTTATCGGGAATGGAAGGCCTGAAAATAAATTCAATTGAGCATTTATTATTTGACGGTACCAATCTAGAAGCAGATGTTGCTAACAAATCAGCTGCAGAATTTTGCAATCTAGGAATTGATTTTATATTGAAAGCGTCAAAATGCATAATTAAATCCCATACCTCAGCCTGATAACCCTTCAAATGAGGTGAGAGACAATCAATGGTGTCCCTTACCTATCTTACAACTATCTCGGAGTCACCAAAGACCTTCAGGTACTTAACATTTAAGCCAATGGCCTTCTTTAGTCCATGTACCAAAGCTTCATATTCAGCGGTGTTGTTAGTACAATCGAATTCTAATCTACAAGACAAAAAATACTTGTTTCTTTTTGGATCCATTAGAACACAACCGGCTCCAGATCCTTCCAGAGTCTTAGAACCATCAAAGTATAATGTCCAAAAAGTATCTTTAGATTCAACTAAGTTAGTTTCTCTGTGATCTACGTCAGCAACTAAATTAACTATGTTACAATCAATGTCATCAGTCCGAGAGAAATGAAGGATATCAAACTATTTGTCTGATTCATGGCTAATGGATTCAGACTGATAATTACCCGGACCCATTTCTAAGAAATAATTCCCTAGCACAGAGGATGAGAAAGCTACAGCCTCATTTTTTTCTTCTAACTGAGTTACGTTTTGCTTCATATGAGGTTCCCTAAGGACTTTAATCTGATTCTGCCTGTTTTGATAAGGCAGCCATAGGTGGGACCAATCAGTAGCAAAGTAGCCACTCAGCCTGGTAGACCAATCCCTACTTAAAATCAACCCATAGGCTTCAGGAATATCGACCACCATTATGTCAATGAATTGACAGACTCTAGGGTCAGCTGACAGTCTAATGAGAACGTCTTTCATCTCCCCAATTACTTTGACAGCAGTCCTATCTAATTGGATAATTTGGGCTGGAGATGGCACGGGCTGCCCGTTAATCCTTTTACAAATTGACAGTGGCATAACGTTTAAGGATGCCCCAGAATCTACCAAACAATAGTGAACATTGTGGTTGAAAATTTCAAAAGTTAATAGGAAAGGCAACGTTTGAGATTTAGACTTCCCACCGATGCTAGCTTCATTAATTTCGGGATTGTCTTGAGAGTCCGTTAATGGAGTGTTCGTCTGGGGTTGTAGAACATGAAGCAGTTTGTCTCGTTGATGGGGCAAGCTGCACATGTCAAATATTGACACATTTGATTTGACCTTCTTGATATCTTCGATAATATTGTATCCTATGTCAGATTCGTTCCCAATTCGAGCGGGCTGATCTGTTTTGCTCGTTGTGACCTTAGGTGGCTGAACTATGGTGTCAGCATTTGGCTGTTTGGTCACTATTTGGCTAACTTTGGGCTGTGGTGGGATAATTGTTATATGCCTCCTAGGCGGTTCTTTTGAAACTTTAGGCTTATGAGGAGCTGCGCTTGGCACAGGCTCGGCAATTGGGCCTTTGCTGCGAGTAGCAACGTTTACAGTAGAGGGAGAGCTATCTATGGGATCCTCTTCTGCTAATTCAGTCATAGGTACCGAATCCCATAGCACCATAGTAGTGTCCGGGGTTGGTTCCTCTAACTCAGGGTTCGATTCCTCTAGAGAATCATCTTGGTCTGGGATTTGTGAATCTAGAATTTGGTTCATGACTAAGCTCATGGAATTAATCCATTGCGGGCAGCTCTTTTCCGAATGTGGTTCTTGATGAAAAGTGCAGAAATTTTCCATCTTGATTTCATTCAAGTTTAACACAGGGGAAGTATTCATTGGTGGATGAGTTTGATCACCATCTTCCCTTCTTTTATAAAATGGCTTGAAAGGTTTCCTAGATGTGCTAGCAGCCTTGTCTTTCTCGAGATCTACAATTTTATTAGATAATTTCTGCATCATCTTGACTACATTTTCCATGTCTGTAGATGGCTCTTCTTTACCTCTAGTGAGCAGCAAAGGTTTTTTGCTAGCTGCTGGTTTTGGTTCTACATCTAAGGCATGTTTAGCAATGTTATCAGCTTCTTCTTCTACCTTTCTAGCTTCCACAAAGTTCTCTATCAAGGTAGTTTTCTTGGATCTTTTTACGAACATTGCTATTGGTCCTTCAAGAGCTGTTGTATAGTATTCAATCAGAGATTCCTCTGCTGGTTTATTAGCTTCACTGAAGTTATTTGACAGCGTTGTGAATCTTTGATTGAAATCTTGAACCTTTTCCTTCTTTTCCATTCTCATGGATAAGAGTTCTTTCATAAGCGTTGCCACAGTATTTTGGTTTCCGTATTTCTTTAAGAAACAATTTTCGAATTCATCCCAACTAGAGATCGAGCTGGGTTGTAGGCTAAAGTACCAGGATGATACTTTTGGCTCGAATGTATATGGAAACAGCCTGCAAACTACGTCTTCATGTTGTACGTTCAAAAGGTTCAAAGCTAAGTAAAAACTCTTGAGATGGTCTTCCGCTGAAATGGCTTTCCCTGGATCGAACTTAGGCAAGACCTTTTCTGGGTTTTTCGGAAGATCATGGAATGGTCTAGCTAGGTTCAGTGCTCCCCTTACTCTCCAAGCAGGTACAACCATGTTTGGATGTGGAGACCCTGGCGGAGAATTGTATGGTGAATTCTGAGGAGTACTCTTTGGAGTAATCAGTTCTTCAAGGTTTTCTTGGTCTGAAATTTTTTCTGAGTTTTCAAGATCTGCCTCGTTAAAAGTGTTTGAAATTTCTTCCAAAGTCAAATTCACAAGTTCTTCAAAACTTTGAACAATAATCGAATCTCGAGTATATTGTGGCTCTTTTCGAGGGGTAGTTTTCTTAGGGAGAAAATTCACAGCGTTTAAACCACCTAGCTGCCTAACGTAGGATCTTGTATGCCTTCTCAAATCCTCTATTTCTGTAAAAGGAACAGCGTATAAAGCTTCTTGAGGTTCAGGATCAGAAATGAGGCGTTCTTGATTTAATAATTCAAGATCTGGGCTGTTTGAAATGCTTTCTTTAAGCGGGTTTTCAGTGACATCTATGACAGTGGGGGATTTTCCTCTATCAGCCATGCACTTTCAGGCCCTCCTTCTAGCTCCAAAAACTGTTGATGCCTCAGATATCGTAGCATCAATCAGAAAGGGATTCTCCCCGATAGATTATCCCAACTAGATTATCTACCATTTGGTATAGGGAATCCGTCTGGTTAACGGTTCCGGCAACCGTGGGTTTGGAGTTTAATTCCAATTATACCGGTTATGGCCCGATCCACCTTTCTTTTGGATTTTATGTTTTATAATGATATGCAAGTGCCTAGTCTATAATTAATCTAGATGCGAGACTGAGAAAATAGATCTAAGTATAAAACTGAAATACACCTAACTATCCTTGCAAGGACCACATTTAAAGCATGAGCAATGAGCTGTAAACGTTATCTTTAAAGAATAAACAGGAAGCCATTAAATCTTAAAGAGAAAGCTACAGCAAGGTAAAAGATCTCAGAAGATAGCTTCTAATTACAAATAACACATTTTCATTACTCATCAAAGAGAGAAGCAAGATTATTTAATCTAGATGCAAAACTGAAAGAACAGATCTAAGTCTAAAAAAAAACACATGAAATAAATCTAATTGTCCCTGCAAGGAGCCAAATTAAAGCATGAGCAATGAGCTGGAACAGTTATCTTAAAGAAAGAACAGCTAGTCATTAAATCTGAAAGAGAATGCTACAGCAGAGATGAGAGATAGCAGAAGATAGCTTCTGATTTAATGTAACACATTCATTACTCATGAAACAAAGAATTCGTTTGCACAGAAAGGAGTAAAATCATTTGTTGCAAAAGAAATAATTCAGATAACAAGAAAGATCTCACATTAAAGTATGGAAGCCACCAGAGTAATCCAATACACATCCATTCTTTATTCCCATGCAAAACGTCCTCTCCCTGGATTTCATTAGAAGATTTTTACTTTCATAGAACATACACAAGATAGCTCGTACAAGTCTGAAAATTAAATCCCTGCCAAAAGTCCTGATCCCTACTTCCTAACTTCTATTTATAATTACAAAAATGCTCTTTGGGCTGCCACCTGGCCTCTTCCACTTGTCATCTACAGGAATTTTCTTCTATAACAGACAGAATGTGACTTCCCTTTTTCATTACAGAAATTATTATAAAAGAAAAAATAGGGACAGCTGTCCCATAGTTCCATGTTTTTACATATCTGAAAAGCCCCAAAAAACAGAAAAATCAAAATTAACGCTCCAACTCAGCGCCTTCACTCCTGTGCGTGTGCTTGTACTTGAAGAGGAGCACTCGATCCATCAGTTGCTGATGCTGATGCCTTAGGGGAGGCATTCGAACCTACTGGCGCTTCTGTCACTGCTGGGAAAGAGGGGATCGAGCTCACTGCTACTGCTGGAATGGTTTGGGAAGGAGGAGTTGAACCTACTGTCATTTTTGCTGCTGTAGGGAGAGAGGAAAACGAGCTAGCTGCTATAGCTGTTGCTTCCGGGAGAGAAGATTCCGGGTTCTCTGTCACAGTTGTTGCTTCTTCTTTTTTCTCCACCTCTGCAATATAACTATACCAAATACCAGTGTCCCTTATGACTATGTTTGCGGAAGCAGGGAGCAAGATTTTCTGGGAGGTCACATTTTTTCTAAGCTCTGCTCCAATGCTTTGATGTTCCGCTACTGTAGCTTGATGCACTTCTTTAAGCAAATGGCTATGGATTGATGACATTCCAATATAATGTTGTAAGTCATCAATTGCTAGGACATCAATTTTCTTCATGTATTCGGTTTGGATGCCCAACTCTTCCTTTAGCTCAGCCAAGTGTTGTTCTTCACTCGGGAAGTCATCGAGGGATTGCGGGAAATTCAATTTGCACCTGTCATGCACTCCCTGGATTCTTTGATACAGACCGTTGATCCTATCCCTTGTTCCTTGCACACTGGCCATTAGCTTACTGCCACAACTTCTGCAGAATTCCAAAAGGGCTATGTCTTCATTAAAACCTTCCACAGACTTTAATGGGAGAGGTGTGGGGAAATTCCCCTTTCCTTCTTGCCATTCTATCTAGCTCAAGATATTTGCCTTGACATGGGTATGCTTAGCTTTGAGCCTGTGGGCCTCCGCATTAATTTCTTTTAACCTGAACACCATGGCCTTGAGCTTGCAAACTTCATTAGTGATTAGCCCCTGAGTCTCATGCATTTGCTTCAAGATGCTGCAAGACAGCTCATGGAAGGGAGACATGTCCATCATTCTGCTCTCAGCTTGCTCTAGTTGCTCAGCTAATGCCAGCTTGTCTGTTTCTAGCTGGGATACTTTATCTTCTGCTTCGTTCTTCTCTGCTTCCACAATCATCATCTGGAGTGTTAGTTGGTCCTTTTCCTCCTCCAGCTGGTTATACTTGCCTGATAGCTCTTTATGCTCGACATACAGGCAATTATACTTGTTCACCACAAGATCTATGTAGGCTTGCTCATTAGCCACAGTCTATTGTAGCGTACGAGCTCTCCTCTTTGTCAATTCATTTTCTCTAACTATAACACCTACATTGTCCATTGATGCTTTTGCTGTTTCTACAACTACGGATGCCATAGCGAAGGGATCCTTATCTGTATTCCGCATTACAGTGATCTCCCGGTGGGTAATGATATCCTCCTGGAAGGGTCTTTTGATCCTTTCTTCTGATTTAAGGACCATTACTTTCCTTTTCTTATCATAAACAAATTCATTCCACCTGGACACCGTATGTTTTCCTAATGGAGTGTACGGGACAATTGGGAGGTCCATGATGTCTATTTCTTCTTCAGCTGGTGGTGTCTGGACTACCTGAACTGGATCTGTTCCCAAATTTTGTGTACCAGAGCCACCTGCTTGGGCTGCGTCCGTCTCCACAGTTTGAATACTGGATATACTTGTTTGAGGCATGTCAATCTCCATGTCCTGTGCACTGGAGCCACCTGCCTGGGCATCCTCACCTGCTTTAAGCTCTTCTTCTGCTTTCTGCTCTACCTCAGCTTGTTCAGCTTACAACTGATCTTAATTCTTCTTCCGTTGCCTTTCATCTTTAGCCTCTTTCTGCTGTTGGGCTTCCTCAGCCTCTTTCTGCAGCCTTTCACTTTCTGCTTCTTGATGCAATCTGGCAACTTCAGCCTCTTGTAGTAACCTTGCTTCCTCAGCTTCCTGCTGTGCCCTTGCTTCCTCCCTCAACCTTTGTTCTTCTTGGGCTCGGGCGTCATCAGCTTCTTTCTCCTTCTGCTGGCTAGTCTCCTGGGTCTTGGTGGAGCTAGAACTTGCTCCACTACCTTGGCGAAAGGTTCGCAGCTCAGCCATGTTGCTGATGCCCCTGAATACCTCCTCCTTGGCATCATGATAATGAGAGTACTCGAAATGAGCATAAATCTCCCTACAGTGCTCAACAACTTTTCCCTTCCTGTCATTCCTATGGAAGATTACCTCACCGGAGTGGAAGGCTTTCAGCTCTTGAACAAACTCTTCGGCTGAGGCAACCCCCAAGAACTTGTAAGATCCTATGCAGAAAGGTAGAGGGTGAAAGGAGGCCTTATGTTGTTTGTTGAGCACGACTCCAATTCCATCCAGGAACATCTGTCTTACTGCCTATTTAAGGACCACATAGTCAGTGGCATACCTCAACAAAATATAGGGAGCTTTAGTTCCTCCAAACATTCTGAGGTAGGTGCCTTGCTCTGAACAATAAAAATCCCCGTAGTTTTCAATGACTTCCATAGCATTCTGCGATAGGCAGTTGGGTTCTTCCTTGAATATCTTCTCATATACGGGCA
This sequence comes from Larix kaempferi, assembly GCA_027924585.1. Taxonomy (NCBI): domain Eukaryota; kingdom Viridiplantae; phylum Streptophyta; class Pinopsida; order Pinales; family Pinaceae; genus Larix; species Larix kaempferi. The sequence continues at coordinate 12,214,040 of BSBM01000217.1, read as the reverse complement.
TGATGAACCCCTCACAGATGATTTTGTAGTTAGGTTTGTAATTCTGGGCCCACATCATCCTAAAAGCGGTATAAACCGGAGTGATGGCCTTGTCCCATGTGTAGCCTAAGTTAGGAAAGGATAACTTGGCCAAAATACAATCAATGAGGTATGAGGACATGTAGAATTCTGCCTTCTTTAAGGCCAGTCCTTCTCTTGCAGTAACTATCATTGAGGCCAAATTGTCTGACAGGAGAGTGGCCCAGTCAAACACAGTTACTTTAAATGCCACGAAGTGGATGATGGGGACCCACTGAATCTTATACACGGTGCCATCAGGCATGCCTAAGATTCTACACAGCATCAAGGCGATCAGCCTGAATGGAGGTCTCAGATTCTGGACGTCGTATTCGTCATTACCTTTCTTTCTTAGATGCTTTCCTGCGACCAGTAATTTTTTGTCCATGTCAATGTTGTTCATTTTGCCCAACCATTCATCAGTCAGAGCTTGCCGGGAGCGGGGAAATTTATAGGATGCAGCAATGTATGCTGGGTGGAATTAGGCAATGGCTACTTTCCCGCTGTCATTTATCACCCTTGACTCCGCATTGGTATGTTGGAGAATCCATCCGATTACTTCAGCGCATGGGAACAGTTCAGGGCGGGTAGCAGCCCTATCTATGCCTGAAGTCCTGATATTAATATAGATCTGCTCCTCTTCTAGCAACATATTCGGGATCTCTTGGTATTGGATCATCCTATAGATGTCACCCCATCGGTTTTCAGGAGGAATACCGGTGGTGCACCTAGTATCCTGGAGTGTGGTCTCAGTTTTAAGTGGTGTAGGCTTTTTCTCTGTCATCTTAGCCTTCTTCCTACCACCTTTTGGCATTTTTACTTATCCCTGATAGCAACCAAATACAAGTCATTATAAAAATGTGCAACATACTGTGAGATCACCATTTTAACATGCTAATGATATATATGCACAAATTGTGGAGCTGCATGTTGGGAAACAAAATACACCATTCCAAACAAGCAATCTAGATTTAATCATCCTAATTCTTTTAAAGGGGCAGGTTTGAAATGCTCCTGAGAGGATCAACATGTTGCGGAAACAACCTGCTCTCGGTCCAGCTCTAGGAGGGATGGCGTCCTTTGCAATGATGCTTTTAAATGGTTAGTGGCAGGGAAGTTCGGGTTGAAATGACTCTACGACGAAATAGGGGGGCGTTTTCATATTTATGAGCTGACGGAAGCTTCGACCGCAATGGTTACCTGACGGCACCTTGGCGAGGCGTTCTATGGTAGGTTTTGAAACTTGGACAGGGGTTGACGACGCCGGGAATGTGGGTGATGACAAACTCGGGTGGTTATGGTTTCGGGTTTCGGCTGGTGTAATGGAGATATTCACAGGGCTCGACGGCTTTAAACGCAAAGAAATAACAACGTATGCAGCCAGGGTAGGAGCTTGGAAAACTCCACCCGTTCAAACTGACAGTCTTTACATAGTCTACAAACGTTTTACGATTTCTTTGTTTTATATGACGGAAAAAATGAAATTTAAACCGTATTTGACGGGCAAAGTAGCCCATGATGGGCATTTTGCCTGTCAAAATCCAACCTAGACCAATCGTCTTCAAAAAAGGACAACCCAACAGTAATCTGACGCGTAGAAGATGCAAATTTAATGGTTAAAAATCCTACCTGGCACTGTGAAGATAGCTTAATGAGGTGGCCATGAACGTGGGCAAGTGAGCTAAGCTGGAGCGGTTTTGCAGCGTCCAACAAATTTGTCAATCGAAAAATAACAACGTGTTTGGCTCGAGCCCCCACCATTTATTTAAATGGACGGGGCACGTGTGAGGTCTTAATACGGTGGGTGGCGCATTAAAAATGCGTCTTTAATATTGGTACGTCGGCGTCATATCAAACAGTCTCGATTCGCGCGCGACCGCCTCCTGTGGGACAAACTTGTGAATTTCACCCGCCGTTGCGGAAGGATATAATGGAGGCTTCCGTGGTTTCGAACGAAATTGTCGAACGTTTTTTGCAAAAAGATTGTGAACGTGAAATTCTTTTGGCGGCCCTTTTCGGGATGCTAACATGAAAGCCTCCGAAATTGCGGAAAGCTTTCGCCAATGGCTTCCGTAGTTTTGGAAGGCTTCCACCAATGCTTCCGCAGAAGACTCTCGTGAACTTTCTCGGAGAGGTTTCAGAATGAAAACCGCAAAGGTTCCCGCAGTTGCGGAAGGATAACTCGAACGGCTCCGCGAGAGTGCCTCGGCATTTCAGAATGATAAGTTGAAGAGTTCAGCTGTTTCGGGAAGAAACAATCAAAGGCTCCACAAAGCTTTCTCGTTGATGTTTCGGAACGATTCCGCAAAGGTTTCCGCAGTCGCGGAAGGCTTTGGTGAATGGCTTCCGCGACTTCGAGACTTCAAAATTTTTTCAAAAACTAAGTCACTTAGCGGCCCCGGGGAAGGTTGGCGGATGGCTCCTGCAAGTTTCGGGTGGCTTCCTCGAATTCCTCCGCCATTTCGGAAGGATTTCGACAATAGCTTCCACAATTTTAACCATAACTCCTAAATCTTTTCGGGAGAGTTATGTAAAAGACTTCCGCCGTTTCAGGAGAAAAGACTGAATGGCTCCGCGGAGCTTCCTTCTTACGTCCCACAAATGCTCAAAATTTTCTAAGTCATTTTCGAGAAGCTTATGTGATTGGCTTCCGCAAGTTTCGAGAGGATAGCCTGAAAGACTCCGCAGTTTCGGGAGACTTTCCCAAAAGATTTTCGCAACCGCAAAAAAAAATCTAAGTCTTTTCGGGAGGCTTACGCTAAAGGTTCTCGCCATTTCAGGAGGAAAAGTTGAGTGCTTCCGCAACTGTAGGGATTTCTGAAATCGTTCCGCGATTTCCAGGAAGACTTCATGAATTTGACTCTTAGAGGAAGGAAGACTTGGAGTGGTTCAGGGCAAGATTTTCAATTGAGAAACAAAGCATTTTTTGGAAATGGCCTCTTAAGACATCCTTTCTAAAAAATTGGAGGGGCCCCAATATGTGCAAAAATTTTGGGGGGGATGTTGCTGCAACAACAAGAAGATAACAAACAATTGGTGATTACAACTAAGAATGGAGAACAACTAATAGATAGCTTGTTCATAACACTTAAGTTGTGATCTATCAGTATTCACGGACCACAAGGGAAGTGGATGTGCTGGTTTTATGTTTTATTCATACACATGAACAAACTACTAACAAGTCTTACAAATTCCCCATTAACCTACAACTCATATATACATCCAAATTTCTAATCACTCTTGATATCTTAGTTGTTCACATACACAAAGCATTCGTATTTCCAATAACAACAATTCAATAAACTTATCTTATGTTATCATCAAATTACTTCATATACAATATGATCTGAAATGGATCAATAAATATAATTTGTACCTATTTTGGTGCTTTATCGGTGGATAGATTGGATGAATTGGTTTGTAGATCCCATTTTAGGGGCATGTCTTTGTAGATTTGGGGTTTAGAGGCTTGTTTGTGGACTTTCAAGAAAATTATATAGGATCCAAAACCCTAACCCTAAATGGGAGTTGAGCCATGAAAAACCCCTAGAAATAATCCTAAATGACTACTCGGGAGTGGATATTAGAGCATAATAGAGAAAGTAGGAGATCCTGTATGAGCCCTATAGGCAAGAATGTCATAGGTAACTTCATAGAGAGTACCAATTTCTTTGTATCTGCATTGCATATTGCTAAAAATGGATAAAAATACAACTTTCAGGCCTACTTGGCAATTTAAGAATTTATACACTTATAACATGGCTTCATTGTATATTGAATCTCAAAGTAACAATTGATTGATGTATTTCTAAAAGATTGTTGATTGTTGTAGATTTTCCAACTTTTCCAAAGATCATACAAATTAAAGAGATGCAGCTAGAGAAAGTCAATCACAAATCTAATATCGAAATAAAGGTAGAGTTAGAAAGTCAATCACGGATATAACAACAAAATATAGGTAGAGTGAGATTTTCCATCTAAGGAGTGAGTTATGTATACCATTCCTGACTGCTTGCTAATACCTTCTTCGGGGAGTTAGTCTACCAACAGATTGTGCTCTCGGTAGATGTGCCTAAAACAATCTGAACATAAAGATCCTATAGTGTGATATCTTCGATCAACATTGACTCGAATATCTGCTTGATCACTATCAAGGAGACTTCTCCAAATATTTGCAATTCCTTAATTCCTTTTTGCCATGCGAGCTTTATTGGATACCATAGGGATGAGAGCTTAGAAAGATTGTTTGTGCCAAGCTGAGCGGAAAAGGAAACATACTGAGAATTGGACTTGTAAACTAATCCCATCGATGACAAAAAGGTGGCTTTTCCCTTGACAAGCCCCGCAAAAATACCCATTAGGATCTCTTACCAATGAGCAATTCCCCCACTAGACGAGGGACGACAAAGCTTGTGTATTCTTTATAAAAATGGATACGAGGACCAATTCTTGTTGTATATTGAAAGGAAGGAATTTCAACATTTTCAAATATGGTCGTGTTTCTAGCAAGCCATATACCCAAAAATTGTAGTAAGGAGTGAAACAATAAATTTCTAGCTCGTCTGGGGCACCAGAGACACAAGTTCTATTGAAGGTCTGCACATGGCCAGAGATCCTGAAAATTCAAGCCCTATTCTATATCTTCCCATATCTGTCTGGCATAAGAGCACCTGTAGAATAAGCGAGGAATGTTCTCTTTGGCTTCTCAACACAGGTAGCATTTGTCAGGGCCTTGGAAATGCATTTCCAAAGCCAAAGGTTGTCCCAAGTAACAACCTTATTTTTGAGGACCAACCACATAAAGGTACAACTCTTGTGGGGGTTTTACTTTCCATATATTCTGCCACCACCACTGCCCATTAGCCTTTGAGGACATCTAAGACTGGTATCCGATCTTGATTATATATCTCCCATCTTATTTATTTACATTCTATACGAGTTGATCCGAGCTCCCTTGAATACGAATGTGGGCTTGTTGAAGTGACAATCTATATCTTTCCCATTCTTCATCAAGATCCTAAGGAAAACCAATAGATCAATAAGGGCCTCTAATACTGACTTGACAAGTATGAGGTGGCCACCCCATGAGATCCATCTAGTGCACCATTGGTTTATACATGTATCGAACTATGCTAAGAGCCAATCCAAATCTTACTTCCTGTATCCATTTGTTTTAAGCCTGAATCCTAAGTTCTTCATTTCTAAATTAAATTCTTCCATCAGAAACTCATATATAGTTTGGATAATGCGTATTATTTAGGCGCCTAGCTTATTAAAGTAACATGTCCACTTATCAGAATTAATCTGCATCACTATAGCTTTGCAGAAGAGATGAAGTATTCCATTAGTGCTTAGGCTTTGTGTAGTGTTCCATTTATGATGAGAAAGATATCATCAATGAAAAGTAAATGGGTGACCTTTAGTGAAGCAAAATATAATACCCTGCAATCTCCTCTGTCTCTTGGATTCTTGTATGGCTCGATTGAGACCTTCGACAACAAGGAGAAATAGATATGGCAAGAGGGGGAAACCTTGTCATAGTTCAAGGGATGGAGTGAAAAATGGGGATTCTTAAAGCCATTAATGAGCAGTGCATAAGAGACCGATGTTAAGTACCCCAATATACAATTTACAATATCAAGAGAGAAACCGACATGTATAAGGAAAAAATGAAGGTATAACGAACATGTCTTGTCAAAATATTTTGAGAGATCAAGTTTGATTAGCATAATATGGATATTTCCAACTTTTAAACTGTGCATATACTCTTGTGCGACATCTACCACATCATGGATTTGGTGGCCTTTTAGGAAGTTGAATTGCTCGAAGCTAATCATATTTGAGAGAAGAGACTTTAACATTTCCTCTAACGTATTTGATATGATCTTATAAACAATGTTACATAAAGAGATAGGACACAAATCTTTGAAAGTGAGGGGATTATCTAACTATGGAATGAGGACAATAAAAGTGGAGTTAAAGAATGAAATCACTTTACATGTTATGCAAACCTCCTTGAATAATTTCAAGAAGTCTAATCCCATAAAATCAAAGAAACAGGTAAAAAGATTGATTGTCCAACCATTAGGACATGGGGCTTTATTCTTTTTGAATCTATCTATTACACTTTCCAACTCGGCAAGTGAGGTCGATTCAAAGAGTTTTTGGTTGTCTTCTGGAGAGACCAATTGTGGAAAGGAGCAAAATTTAATAATTTCTGCTAGGTTTTGACCTATAGGCTCCTTATATTTCTGAGAAATGATGGACTCAAAAAGTTGCCAAGTTCGGAAAATTTTTATTGAACTTCCTAGACGAATCTTGGAGTTCCAAAATAGTATTGAGAATTTTCCTTTGGTTTTCTACCTTATGAAAATATGCAGTATTTTCATCCCCAAGGGCTAACCAAGTGGCTCTACTTTTCATTCTCTAGACTATTGCATGGTCATGAAGCAGTTTGACCTTACTATGTTCAAGCTTGGTTAATCGAGATATGCCCTCTTGTGGAGAATTCCCCTGGTTGTATCTTCTTGAAGGTGTTCATTTTCAATTTTAGTGTCTTTTATAGAGCTATCCCGCTCCCTGTAGCGCCGAGATGGGGCCAAGCCACAATTTCTTTTTTGAGGGTTTTTAAAGAGTTTGTAAAGTGCATGTTTGGAGAAATACCCAAGTTGACATTGAATTGGGACCATTATTGTTTGCAGAGGCTAAATGAAGAAGAATGGGAATCAGGTCTGAGCCCCCCCTCTCCCCCCCCAAGAGGTCCCCCAAGTTCTATAAGAGTTAACCTTGTTAGATAGATATTTTGAGACTATGAATCTATATAATCACTTTGTGGCTCCATCTTGTCCGTCTCTTTTATTCATCCAAATAGGTTGTAAAGAGACTGGTTCAATATCGACTAATATGAGTTTATTTATGTTGTGATGAATATAGTCAACAATAGGTTCCAATTGTGGAGAGGCACCCCGAAATTCCTCCATTGCTAGTGTAAAATTTTAGTCGCCACCCAAAATCAAGTTTTGTCTTTCATCAGAGATGATGCAACACTAGTATAAAAAGAAAAATATGTGACTAAAAAAACTACTAAAATTTGCATATAAATGACTAAGTTTAGTCGCATGACTAATAGTATTTTATTGCTAATCACTTATAACATACAAAATTTATGACTAAAAAAAATTAGTCATTTATTGCTTGTTTTGATTGGTCAACTTGGTAGTATATTTAGTAGGTTTTTTAGTCATTGATTGTTGTTATCTGGTCATTTATTTAGTAATTGTAATCATTCATTACCATCAACAAGTAGTATATTTAGTCATTTTAATCATTAATTTCCATCAACAGGTACTATATTTAGTAGTTTTCTTAGTCATTGATTGTTGTTATCTGGTCACTTATTTAATAGTTGTAGTCATTGATTGTCATCAACAAGTAGTATATTTATTCATTTTAATCATTAATTGCCATCAACTGGTAGTATATTTAGTCATTTTTCATCATTGATTCATGTAGATAGGGCACGAAGAAATCGAACCACCAGCCTCCTTCCAGTAAGACAGGTGCTCTCCATTGAGATAACACCCTTAAATAAAATATATTATATAATTATACATCAGTGATATAAGACATTAACATGATGAATTTTCCAAATATTACAATGGAAAACAAAAAAATCTAGTGAAGCACTTTTTCATAAACAAAAGTTCATCAACAAAGGAAATGAAAATAAAAAAGTAGCACATTATTGTTGGCCCAGTCCTCGGATAAATCCTCTAAATGTTTCAAATATGATGCAAAAATTCAACGGGAAACCATGAAAAGTTTCAAAGATGTAAACCTTCTTTGACATGCTGAGTACAAAGATACCACCAAGAAGAAAGCAAAATGATTTAAGATATACTTTAAAAATACATGGATAACAAAACACTCACAATTAATACTAAAACTAATGATGGGAATACTAATGGTGCAACCTTTTGAATTTCTAAAATAAGTATACTATGTTTTTTAACCAAAAAAAGTCCTTGAGGGTACCAATCACAAGAAGCAGTATCAATTACTCTTTGCAACATTTGATAGCAGCTTTAAATATCTAAGGCTTAAGTAATAACAAATATGTCAAGATTCCTTGAGGATTACTCATTAGTTGATTTTCCTAGAAGAACTGGGGGGATTTGGCATTTGTTGTCACTAGGAATATGTACTCAGTAATGGTGAGAAACATAGATTAGAATTTTCTAGGCTCTTTTCGGGTTATTAAGGCTACATCACAAAAATGGAAGACAATCTCAGGTCTGTCCAAAATTTAACTTTGCAAACTATGAATCCTTTTGGATTTCTAATATAACTATACTATGTTTTTTAACCAAAACAAATTCCTTGAGTGTACAAATCACAAGAAGAGGGGTCAATTACTCTTTGCAGCATCTGATAGAAACTTTACATATCTAAGGCTTAAGAAATGAAAATATGTCGAGATTCCTTGAGGATGTCTCATTCACTGATATGATTGGAAGAACTAAGGGGCTTTGGCATTTGTTGTCATTGGGTAGATGTACTCAGTAATGGTGAAAAAATATATTAGAATTTTCTAGGCCCTTCCTTAGATGAAGCTACAAGTGCACTATATTTGGAAAATTAATCTCGATTGTATTCTTTATTAGAAATTAAGATTGAGACTATAATACCCCAATTTGACCCCACAATGTAAATTTGTAAATATTGATGTAACAAGTTAAAAGTCGGAGACAAATGGTCAAGATGACCAAGACTATGTAAATGTGTATATTTTTTATATTAATTTAAAAATATCTAAATGACTGCACATGAATAAAGATGAACAAGAGATGGGGGGCGATGAATCCACAAGTGGGAATTTCAAAAAATTTGGACTTATTAGGCAAATTTTGGACTAAGAAAGTGTGAATTTAGACTTTGAAAGTGTCAATATCACGAAGAGAACTGGGGAGCGACCATAAGCCTCAAGTATTTCTGATAAAACAACAAAGGAAAGAGAACAAAGGTGGTAAAAAATAGTTCCATGACTTCCCGAAGATTTCATTTTGCTGCGATATGGGGTATGGTTTATCCTTTATATAGTGAGTGGCTAGTGAATTTGTAAATTTACTGGGATGGGACCAATGGGGAAAGATAATTATCACATTGTAGTGGGATGGTGGTCATAGATATCATTTGTAGTGACTGTATATTTTGTTGGATTAATTGTACATGTATCACTCCAATCGATGCCTTGAGAAAGGATTGTATGCTGACAAGGCGATGGTTTATATGATGAAATTCTGAAATGGTGGTTATCCTAATGGTGCTAATGAAGAATAATGGATTGTATCACTTGTGTTGTAACATCCTTGAGAAGATTCAACCAAGATATTAACTCACTCCAAAAAATTTTGTGAATTTTACTAGTAAAATTTCTGTCAAATTCTCGAACAGTGCAGGAGGTAAGTGAGGGGAAATGAGGTAAGGAATGAGGATGGTGGGATGAATTTTACTAGTAAAATTTCTGTCAAATTCTCGAACAGTGTAGGAGGTAAGCGAGGGGAAATGAGGTAAGGAATGAGGATGGTGGGATGAATATTTAATTCTGGAAAATGTATGAGGTTAGGTGCAGTAGCAGGTCAGGAGATCAGATCATATTTGTCTTATGCAAAAGGTACCAGTACTATCACGCACCCAAAATTTCGTAAAATTTAAAACTTTTCTAAGTGCCTAAAATGCCACTAAAATATATGCGGAAATATAAAGTGTGGGTTTACTTTCTTAAATTATTGCTTACAATAATTAAAACCTTGCAACGTTTATTACTGTTTATAAATGTCATTATAATAATCAAGGAAAAGATCCCTCAATGAAACTCATGTATATTAAGTACTATCTCCCGTCATTTTTGCATGAATAGACAGATGTTTTACTCTTAACTAAATCAATGCTTAACTTAAGATGTCAACCAATTCTTAAATTTTGCGGAAAACACAAACTTCATTATGTCTTAATATACATCCTTTAAGAAACATATACTTCTTTCAATAAAACGATCTAAATGGTAACAACACAATCATAATCATAAGAGAAGCATTATATTAACAACCAACCTTCTATATGAATCGTATACATCAAAGTAATCATAAACATTTTTAAGGACAAATACAGGTACTCATACATAAGACACATTGAGAAACACCATAGAAAACATAGGAGACAAAATATAACGTGGTTCACCCGTACACGGGCTAGTCCACAAAGGTGTGTGCATCATTTATTTATTCCAAACCAAAGTGTTTACAAGTTGCAACTTAAATGTTGCTATACCTTCATCCTTGAATTCTCTCATCAAAGGGAAGCCTTTTACATAAGAGTCATTACTAGCTGTACCCAAGGTTACAAAGTTTTGAATAACAAAAGAGTCTTTAGATGCTAGACCAAAGTTTACATCTACAACAATTAACGTACTCATCAATTCCCTAAGGTTTTGCTTACCTATTTAAAAACATAACCTAAAGTACACTTACTAAGTATAGACACTTCTTCAAAGTGATAGCCTTGGGGTCACATTCTTTAATATAAATCATTTAACTTAATCATAATCATAAAGTTTCTATTCATATATATATATTTAAGGTAACTTTTTAAGAACCCAATAGTTTTTCATTTAACTATTAAACATAATATATAATGAAAAAAGCTTATATATAAACAATTGTTTTATAAGCTCTTCATTAGCTTTCACCGTAATATATAATGAACATATATTTTAAGTGCTTATATATATAAAAAGAATCTTCATAATACATAATGATTTTATAGAAATCCTACAAAAGTTCCAACGATTTCGTTGCAGGAAAGAAAGTTTAGCTCGGATTTTAACAACTACAAAAGTATGAACTACATCCTTGTGATACTACGAAACAAAGGGATACTATCATGACAAACGGATAAGATTTAACTCTCTGATTCTTGTTGAAGAGCACTGTTCCAAAATATAGCAACGTTTTAAAATAATTCATAGAAGATCCAACACTGTAGTCAGACATCATTTTCTAACAGGGATCTACCCAAAGCAAAATAAAACATTCTTGAAATCTTCCAAAGGAATCTCATCTACTCTCCTGACTTTAACTCATAATTGGTTAATGCCGTCAATTGCAGAATTTAAACTGTGGCATTAGGTATGTGGGTGAATGCTTCAATAGGATGCAAATAAGGCAGTAAGATCGATCTCTTTGATCAGAGTGCAAATTCCGGAAGTCTTTAGGGATTTCGGTAACTAAAATAAACATCTAAGGAAAGTATGATTCCGGATATAATATGTGCAGAGTGTGAATTAAAAAAAATAAATAAATAAAGGACGCAGAGATCGCATCGACTTAAAAATGGATTTCTTCTGCAGTCGTCTTCTCTACATAGAGAAGGTATGCACATTCGTGCGTTTGTATGTTGTTGCAAACCATTGTGTAGATGGAGATCGGCGCTTTTTCTAGAAAGGGCAGGAAATCCTATATCAACATACTTAAATGAATGCAAAACTAGATTCATGTGTTTTCGCCGAGATCGAAATAGTAATGGCTGGATAGAGGTCAGATCTGAAGGTAATCTAGAAGAATGTATCTTGACAGGAATTAGATCCTAGTTTTTACACTAGCACAGTAAATTGAACTGAGGCGTATTCCACAGTTGTGCTGCGCCATCAAGAAAGGCATCTTTAATCACTAGTAACCCATATATAAAAGTAAAATGCATGCGATTGAAATTGACAGAGATCCATAATGTAGCAATCATAATCAAGAATGACAAAGATCTAAAATCAGCGATTGATCAATTTCAATACGTCGATCTATAAAACAAAGAAAGTAAGGTTTTCATACCACATTTTGACCTTGCTCATCCAAATCAGGCGTAGCTCCTACCTCCGTTTTCAAAGAGATTATCTCACGCTGGCTCTTCTCGGCCAGCTTCCCCTATCAACACATACTAGATGGAGCATCCCCATGCGACCCTATCAGCTCTGAAAGGCCTTTGTACCGGAATACCGCCCCCCAAAGCCAACGTATAGAGGTCCCCCCAGAAATAGGTTAAAACAGGTTTATTAAGTAGATTCTACCCTGGGCATTCTCCCACGAGCTTAGAGAAGTCATGCATTCCTCAAATGAGACAAATGGCATGATAAAGAGTCCATATGTCATTTGAATGAAAGGAAAAAGGTGGTGGGAGTCGTGGGAGTGCTCCACTCGTTCTTATGAGTTCTGCTCCTTATCAAATTAGTGCGCCGACCTTAAGATGAGGATCTTTAAGCGACCAACTCCCATGATCTTACGATGATGCTGCCTCCATCGAGCCTCTAGAGAAGATTTGTGGGGTAACTCCGTTAGCTCCACTAAGGAGACCATTCTAAAATCTTGATACTTGATTTTCTATCAAAAAAAATCAAATCATAAATCTGATTTCTCTAAATGGTGAATGCGCCCATTTATATAAAATAACATTCTTCCAGGGTTTACTTGTAGTAAATTTTGGAATAAATATATCGTAAAGTATCATGTATCTCGTAATGTAATGAGGTAAACCTTTTTCTAACAACACCGAAAAATTAATAAAAATAAGTGTGCCCAAATAATATAATTTGTTTCTAACAAGAATATTATTTGTAATACTTTCTAAACGCCGTATCATTTTGTGTTCTCATATATATATATATATACATACACTTTATTTATAATGCCAAATACCTTAGGCTATAGTATGGCCTTTTATTCACTTTCCACTGAATGGTAGACCTTTCTTTGTTAGAGGTAGATATTCCTAGAAATAAACCTTATCTCTAAAGTGTTTTGTTACTTCTTGTTTAGTTGCAAAACCATCTTTTAACCTTCTAGTCTTAAACTAAGACTTATAAACGTAAAACTTAGCTCGAGGTCCACTGGTGGGGCCTTGGCCTTGAGCTCCTCACCAGGGTCGTTTACATAATTCATAATTATATTTACAAGATTAATAACAATTAGGGTCAAATTTTAGGGATGTTACAAGTACCATTCAATTTTCAACATAGAGCCAGTCTATACCTACTTCGAGGCTTCCTGGGAAGTTGGCATATGCATACTGGACAGGTGGGAATACTGGAAGTTAATAGAAGAGGTATTATCAGTCAAATGAGTGTTGTTTATGTTTAGGAAATTGTTTGAGCAGATTTGGGAGAGTTTATGAAGAATTGGGGTTTTTGGGCTCTCTGGGATTGTTGAGCTAGTATTTTTCTTAACTTTCCAAAAAGGGTTGAGAGGATTCCAAATTCTTATTTTTAGGACTGATATGGATACTAGAATTATTCAAGGACCAGATCCAACTGACATAATGTAAAAAAAGTGATTAAAATGGATTTAGCAGGAAAAGTGGTGAAACTAGTCTAAAATTGTCATCAATCTAGCTAGTCTTGCATTTTAACTTCACAAACTACTTTTAAGAATTAAAACTCTACTTTGATATTAATTTCAACTCTGATATAACATAATCCATCCATAAAACTTTAAATATGACATCCATAACATTCCTTCTTTTATTAATGCTAGCTTCTCAAATCATGATGCCTCACAGGCTAGTTTTTTGTTACAATAGTGGAGAAATAGAGAAGAGAAGAGAGAAGTTACTTCAGATCTGTAATGGAGGTTATTATCAGTCCATATACTTATTAGATGGATGAACTTGCTGCATTCTAAACATGCCGGTCTTCAATGGATGCCATCTTCAACTAGTTCTCTTCTTTAGGAAAATCACCTCCAAAACTGGCTGAGGGAGGAGTAGGAGTAGGAGAAGATTAGAGATTCGATATGAAATTTGATTTCTGGAATATAGAAGCATCTGATGTCTGCAATATTAAGCTGATAGACTTCAGTGGAGGTCTTGAGAACATCTCTCCATAATTATCTTCTTCCACTGGTGTTCCTCCACTAAATCTAGCTGCAAATCTCCTTCAATGGTGGCCTCCTCTTCAATCTGACATTAGATATTCATGGATGAACTGTACTGAATGTTATTGGCTGTAATATTGATTGCTTGACCTGCATAACACTCTTAGGAAACTCATGGGTCCTTGGGGCACATCACCCAAGCATAAATTGTTGAGGCACAACACTCAACTTGGAGGGCTCAAAGCTCTAACTCGACAAATTCCAATAATGATCAAAAGTTTTTGAATGAAGTTGGAAACCTTCTTAAATAGAATTCATGTTGACCTATTGAGAAAGTTACTTAGCTTGGTGACCTGTGAGAATAGGTCACCCATGAGTGGACATAGTTTCCTTGCTTTGCTTTGGCTTTCCTTTCTTTCCACTTTTTCTGATTTTCCTTCCTTTTCTAAACTTTCCTACTTTCAAAACTTTCCTGCTTTTCCAACTTTCCTGATTTTCCTGGATTTATGCTGCTTTTCCTAAAATAAGCCTCTTTTCTCCATTTTGGCAACATTGTTGGACTCTGGTGTTTACTTGACTTCTACTCCAAGTAATTCCTCCACCCTTATCCACGAATTCGAATTAGTAGGCCATGTTCTCCATTTATTCAGCATAATAAATAAAGATATTAATAAAAGATAATACAACTCAAAATTAATTCCAACTTCATCATTTAATCAATTAATTAAATCCTATGGTATAATTTCCTCCAAAAATACGCCATACTCCATTTTTGGCAACATCTTCCACATGGGTTCCCTCTTGGCCCACTTGTTCATTATCCATTAATTTTATTTATCAAAATTACCTTTAATAAATAAATTTGCCAATTTGTGAGACTTAGGCTAAAAGTAATTCTAAGCAAATAGAATTGATACCATTACTGAAAGGACATTACTGCCAACCAAACCAAGTAGAGAGAAAAATGATTCTTCAAGTGAAGACATCCCATGGCTGAGATCTCTGTCATTGGTGAAAAAATGCAAGCATACCTCCAAACATGTGGATTCCCTCCACATAAGCCAACTTCTACAAGTAATCATTAATTTATCTTGGCACATTGTCTGCTTAGCTGCCCTCCCTTGACCATAAACATAAACATTTTTGCAAGGAGATTTCATGCTTTTCAGGTAATCTTTCACCCAATCCATATGTGGATGAGTGACATCAAATGGATGCAAAATACATCTTTGTTTCTACTCACAATTCAAGACAATGTCAGTTATAACAACAAAGTTATTGCAGAAACAAGTGAACTTTTTACCTTCCAGATTTTCCATTTCAGTGATGCCTCTATTCATCCATCCAGTGGATGAATTAGAGATCTTGCTTGCTGATTTATATGAGCTATAATCAATCATCTCTTCAGCAATAGGATCTATCTCCCATGGGGATAGATCATGATCCTCCTGCTGTACATGTGACACAAACCAGAAAAAATTCTTCACCCACTGGTCATTCCCCATTGGTGTTGTTGAATCTAGTACATGTGGGAAAGAACTGTGAACCTTCTTTGCATGTCTGCAACCTTCAGTAATCATACTTATGGCTGCAACTTCTCTATTATTGGCTGGCCCATATTGGGTGCTCTCATCCCACTCTTCCATGGGAGAGTGACTGTCTTCAAGGAACAGCTCAAGTTCCCTTGGAAAAAGGTCAAGTGCTTAGTTCTCATCAAACTGTTCCGACACTCTTCAAGCACATATAAAAATGAATGATCCTCATGATCCACCATATCATGAGGTTCCTCCCTATGATCAAGAAGTCTTTCATCCAAATGAAGTTGATTGAATGGTGAGTAGGAGGGTAGGGGGTATCTTTGCAACTTTTCATGAAGCTGCAATATTTTTGTCTTGGATTCTTGGAGGGCACTTTGAGTGCTTCTCAAAGAATCTTGGGTGGTCATTAATTCATCACTGAGCTTGTTGATCTCTTCATCATCCCTCAAGGATGTACCATGAAACAATTATACAAGCTTCAACAAACTATCTCTATCAGAAAGCAGGTTCAAGAATTTACCTTTTATGCTTGTCATGGTTTTCTGAAACTCTTCCATGTCTCTCATGAAAGACTTCTCCCCAAAATTCCAACAAAGGTTATTCATTAAGGAATCTATGTAATTGAGGGTTTTAAGGGATTCTTGGATCTTGCATTCATTCATATTCAGTGTCCCTTCAAGGAAATGAGGTTCTGGCAGATGAACCTTCGCTTCTTCTAGCTTCCTAGGGTCAACTTCAGCGGATTCTATTGAAATTATGAAAGCTGATCCATATTTTGGGGCTGCAATATATTCATATTTCAGATCATGAATTGTGAAAATCCTCACAGCAGGTCTAAGATCTGATGTATACCTCATAAGAAAGAATTTAGGAATAAGATTAAGAGTGGTCAATGCAGTAAGATGAGCAATAGAATAATAATACAGTAGAACTCAGATAGAAGCAAAAATACTTCACACACACTAATTAATTAATCACAATATAGACAAATAAATAGTACAATATATGAGGATTTGAATGCCTAAGGTGGCAATTCGAATTAGCCTTCATGGAGTGATCAAAAGATCACTGGAGTGTCATTGGAGCACAACTAGTAGTCTATCTCATCATCAATGGAGTCATCAATGCTCAAGTAACTATCAACCATTAGTCAAACTGAGTCTAATTGAGTGTGGTATGTGTAACCGAGTGTAACTGGAACTAACTGAATGAAGGAGGCTCAGTGGATAGCGCATGAGGAGCTAACTGAAGTTAGAATGGGCAGTCAAGTCTCACTGGAGGTCCATCAGAGTGATACAGTTAGTTGAGAGTTAGTCTATCCTTAAATCAAGGAAAGAACTGAAGATAACAGAAGATAACTGAATGGTAGGTAAGGAAGGGCGCCTTTCTCATGCAGTAGATGAAAGGAGGGTGCACTAAGTTCTAGGAGGGATGAAACTGAGTGTAAGGAAGCTCCGGTGGCTGGCTAAATAAGGGCTAGGTGCTGGGACTGATGACTGGGATGCATGCAAACCCTAAAAGTGCATGCATGACTAAAAATGCTTCTAGGACTAGGATGGAGTATAGGAATATCCTAACACCCCCCCTTAATCCATCCTGGACCCTGGTAACTAAGACCAAAGGTCACCCAATACAAATGAATAATAACAGTCAATAAAACGAGGAAATGGGGAAAACCTCATGGGAAAAATACCCCCCCTTAAAATAGACTGTAAGGCACACACAAAAATAAATGCTCCAAACTCAGGCATGTGTGATGCTTGGTCATATGTCTGGAGGTATCTTCTTCTTGGGAAGAAGTGGATCATGCTCAGAAAGCATGTGCTTGTACTTTCTCTTCAGATCGAATTTGATGAGAACAAATCCAAAAGTATGAGTATGATCCTTGAACCTGTGATTCGAATCAGCCGAGGTAGGATCAAATCTATGAATGTGCAGATAGTATTTTGTCTTCTCCTTCGAACCATCATGGGTGAGATTATGCCAAAAAGAACCATCAAATAATAATGTTTGCTTGGAATCCAAATCAGCTCCAAGACTTGATAAATGGTTTCTTGAGATCTCCTTTGAACCAGTAGGGGTGAGATAAAAACTATCATATGTATGAGAAATTATCCCAAGTAGTAATTGCTTAGAATCCAAATTAGATCCAAGACTTGAATCATGGTTTCTTGAGATCTCCTTGGAACCATAAGAGGTGAGATCAAAACCAGTAAATGCATGAGAAATTATCCCAAGTGAATGGCAATGGCCATATTCTTCAATAACCTTCTGAAAGCATGGAATAATGATCCTATAGTAGTAAATAAGAGGTGATTGCTTGAGGAGAGCGAATGCATTACCTCCAACAACTGATTTGACCTTCGAAACATTCAATAGATCATGATGCAGACCAACAGACTCTGGTGCAAGAGAGGGTTTAGGAACTTCTGGAATATCTAGAGTGTGAGCTGGCACAGAAAGAGAAGAAATTTGGAGCATGAGTGTAGAATCTGCAAGTTCTTCTTGTTTGTGGACAACTTCAATATGAGATATGTTTGATACTGGTTCATGATCAATGAGATCATCAAGGAGGGTGAATGCATCACTTTGCTTTCTCTTAAAAGGGTTTGGACCAAATCCTTCATTCTGTTTGCCGAATCTTTTATCCAAATGGGCCCGTAGCTCTTTTGGAGTTTCAGCATCATCAATGATTTGGTACAATATGTACTCAAGCAAAGCAAGCATCATTCTTCAAGGACTTTGTCACCTTTATTCAACCAGTCAATCTTCTCTTTAGAGGATTCAAACTCTCTTTCAAAATAACAATCAAAGAGATCATGGTTCTTCAAATATGATATCATTTTTTTTTTCCATTCATCATAGTTGAATGGAGAAAGAAGAGGGATTTCTTCTGAATACATGGAAGTTGTAGACGACCTGCAAAAAGAATAGAGAATATCTGCAACTACTACTGCTACAAAAATGCTCCAACTACTGCACTCGAAATCTTGATAATAACCTGCAAAAAACTCTCACGAATGGAGATAAACAATACTCTCAACATGCTTTGATATCATGTGAAAATCCTCATAGTAGATCTAAGAGCTGATGTATACCTCACAAGAAAGAATTTAGGAATAAGATTAAGAGTGGTCAATGCAATAAGATGAGCAACAGAATAATAATACAGTAGAACTCGGATAGAAGCAAAAATAATTCACACACACTAATTAATTAATCACAATATGGAAAAATAAATAGTACAATGAATGAGGATTCGAATGCCTAAGGTGGAAATTCGAATTAGCCTTCATGGAGTGATCAAAAGATCACTAGAGTGTCATCGGAGCACAACTAGTAGTCTATTTCATCATCAATGGAGTCATTAATGCTCAAGTAACTGTCAACCATCAGTCAAACTGAGTGTAACTGAGTGTGGTAGGTGTAACTGAGTGTAACTGGAACTAACTGAATGAAGGAGGCTTAGTGGAGGGTGCATGAGGAGCTAACTAAAGTCAGAATGGGAAGTCAAGTCTCACTGGAGGTCCATCGGAGTGATACAGTTAGTTGAGAGTCAGTCTAGCCTTAAATCAGGGAAAGAACTGAAGATAACTGAATATAATTGAATGGTAGGTAAGGAAGGGTGCCTTTCTCATGCAATAGGTGAAAGGAGGGCGCACTAAGTTCTAGGAGGGCTTAAACTAAGTGGAAAGAAGCTCTGGGGGCTGGTTAACTGAGGGCCAGGTGCAGGGACTGATGACTGGGATGCATGCAAACCCTAAAAGTGCATGAATGATTGAAAATGAAAATAATGAAAATGCTGCTAGGACTAGGATGGAGTATAGGAATATCCTAACATGAATATCATATCTTTGGCTGCAACTGGGGTGCTCATTCATCTCTGGTGCACCAGTAAGGATTTCTCTCCAATTTTCAGCTCTCACCAATTCAGGAGTCTCTACCCCTAAGGGTTCAACCAAGGCCATATTCTCTTCAAAAGTGGCTGCCCCATAAGAATAACACATAGGCACATAAATATCAGAATTTACAAAAGTCCCATGCATTATATTTTCCCCTCCTTGTGATGGTATGTTGGTGGTTTGTCCTTCCACCAATCTCTCATTTTCAATTTCTGTTGCTGCAAGACCTTCTTCTTTCTCCATGGATCTTGCATCCATAGCACCTTCACCAATGGGAACTTCCATGTCTCCCACATATATATGAGAATACACATCATTAGATGCTTCCTCACACTTAAAACATTTCTCAGTAGGTTCTCTTCCAACCATGTGGGAATCCTGTAAACACCTTTCTAGTGATCCAGTCTTGTCACTACATCCACCCTTATCACTAAGGATCCGAGAATCGACATCCAGGGAATCCATTATGCAATAATTATTCTTTGATGTGGCTGCAAAATCATCATTATACAAAGCAGTACAAAAATATGAATGTGGTCCATACCTTGGCATCATGCTTCTCTCTTCAATGAATGGGGTTATGGTGCCTTGTTCTGCCACCAATTCTACTAGTTCACATCTAACTGATGTGTGGTCAACTTCTGCTTCACTATGAAGCTCAAGTGGTGACTTTGAATCTGATTTAGGTTCTTCTTTTGGATCTGATAAAAAATATGTCTCACCATCATTAAGCTTACCAATCTCTTCTGAGGTTATCTTGAGATCCTCAACATAGAATCTTGCAGTAGATTCTTCTTCCATTGTCTGAACAATCTGATGATTGGTTTTTGGGTCTTGCTTCTCCCTGGTTGTCTTAGGATGAAGATTCTTGGAGGCTCTTCTTGAAGATGATCCAAAAATTCTTGTGAAGTCACATGAATCCAATAAATTTTTCATATCTTTTATTAACTCTTCCATAGAAGGTTGACCTTTGACAATGGAACATGCAAATTTTTCTTGAATAGGGCCATCAAAATAACCATAGTCTCTTATTCCAATCATGATCTCATGGGAGATGCTTGTGGAAGGTACTTCTTGGTTTTTCTCTTCCTCATACTGTCTACATTATTGTTCATACTTCTCATCATGATTATCATACTCTTCATAAAAATAATCGTCCTCCTCATACATCTCAAAGTCTAAATCTTCCATGACATGGAACTAATTCCACAACTACAACTTGAAAATAGTGTTGAGCTACTTTTCCACTGAGATTTAATTTCCATGAGATGAGTAAATGAAAGTGCTCTGATACTGCTTTAATGTCCTTGGGAATATTGAACCAAGATATTAACTCACTCCAAAAACTTTTATGAATTTTACTAGTAGAATTTCTGTCAAATTATCAAACTGTGCAGGAGGTAAGTGAGGGGTACTGAGGTAAGGAATGATGATGGTGGGATGAATATTTAATTCTAGAAAATGTATGAGGTTAGGTGCAGAAGAAGGTCAGGAGATCAGATCATATTTTTCTTATGCACAAGGTACCAGTACCATTCAATTTTCAACATAGAGCCAGTCTATGCCTACTTCGAGGCTTCTTGGGCAGCTGGCATATGCATACTGGACAGGTGGGAATAATGGAAGTTAATAGAAGAGGTATTATCAATCAAATGAGTGCTATTTGTGTTTAGGAAATTGTTCGAGCATATTTGGGAGAGTTTATGAAGAATTGGGGTTTCTGGGCTCTCTGGGATTGCTGAGCTAGTAGTTTTCTTAACTTTCCAAAAAGGGTTGATGGGATTCCAAATTCTTATTTTTAGGACTGATATGGATACTATACTAAGTTAAGGACCAGTTCCAACTGACATAATGTAAAAAAAGTGATTAAAATGGATTTAGCAGGAAAAGTGGTGAAACTAGTCTACAATTGTCATCAATCTAGCTAGTCTTGCATTTTAACTTCACAAACTGCTTTTAAGAATTAAAAATCTACTCTGATATTAATTTCAACTCTGATATAACATAATACATCCATAAAACTCAAAATATGACATTCAAAACATTCCTCCTTTTATTAATACTAGCTTCTCAAATCATGATGCCTCACAGGCTAGTTTTCTGTTATAATAGTGGAGAAATAAAGAAGATAAGTGAGAAGTTACTTCAGATCTGTAATGGAGGTTATTATAAATCCATCTACTGATTAGATGGCTGAAATTGATGCATTTTGAACATGCTGGTCTTCAATGGATGCCTCTTCAACTGGTTCTCTCCTTTAGGAAAATCACCTCCAAAACTGGCTGAGGGAGGAGTAGGAGTAGGAGAAGATTAGAGATTCGATCTGAACTTTGATTTCTGGAATATAGAAGCATCTAATTTATGCAATCTTCAGCTGATATAATTCACTGGAGGTCTTGAGAACATCTCTCCATAATTATCTTCTTCCATTGGTTTTCCTCCACTAAATCTAGCTGCAAATCTCCTTCAATGGTGGCCTCCTCTTCAATCTGACATTAGATATTCATGGCTGAACTGTACTGAATGTTACTGGCTGTAATATTGATTGCTGGACCTGCATAACACTCTCAGGAAACTCATGGTGCCTTGGGGCACATCACCCAAGCTTAACTTGTTGAGGCACAACACTCAACTTGGAGGGCTCATAGCTCTCACTCACAAATTCCAATAATGATCAAAAGTTCTTGAATGAAGTTGGAAACCTTCTTAAATAGAATTCATGTTGACCTATTGAGAAAGTTACTTAGCTTGGTGACCTGTGAGAATAGGTCACCCATGAGTGGACAGACTTTCCTTGCTTTTCTTTGGCTTTCCTTTCTTTCCACTTTTTCTGATTTTCCTTCCTTTTCTAAACTTTCCTACTTTCAAAACTTTCCTGCTTTTCCAACTTTCCTGATTTTCCTGGATTTATGTTGCTTTTCCTGAAATAAGCCTCTTTTCCCCATTCTGGCAACATTTTTGGACTCTAGTGTTTACTTGACTTCTACTCCAAGTAATTCCTCCACCCTTATCCACCAATTCGAATTAGTAGGCCATGTTCTCCATTTATTCAACATAATAAATAAATATATTAATAAAAGATAATACAACTAAAAATTAATTCCAACTT
Organism: Larix kaempferi; assembly: GCA_027924585.1. Classification (NCBI taxonomy): domain Eukaryota; kingdom Viridiplantae; phylum Streptophyta; class Pinopsida; order Pinales; family Pinaceae; genus Larix; species Larix kaempferi. Next base: position 12,191,518 of record BSBM01000217.1, on the reverse strand, counting down.
CATCATTTAATCAATTAATTAATGATTAATTAACTCTTGTGGTATAATTTCCTCCAAAAATACACCCTACTCCATTTTTGGCAACATCTTCCACATGGGTGCCCTCTTGGCCCACTTGTTCATTATCCATTAATTTTATTTATCAAAATTACCTTTAATAAATAAATTTGCCAATTTGTGAGACTTAGGTTAAAAGTAATTCTAAGCAAATAGAATTAATACCATTTAATTCCCTTAGGGGTTGATCTTGTCCCCTTTCACCCATGGTACTGGTTGAACCAAAATTGGGGACATGACATGCATGAAGAAAATAATCTCATCATGCTTTAGTCGACATTATGTCTTGTCATGAACAATTGATAGTATAGTGATGATGATGATTCAGTCCTAACGGTGCTAATGGTGAATGATGGCTTGTATCACTTGTGTGAAGAAAATAATATCATCGTGCTTTAGTTGAAATTATGTCTTGTCACAAACAATTGATAGTGATGATGATGATTCAGTTGACATATTGAAAAGTTTGGGAGGATGAAGTACAAATTGCACCAATGAGGACACTTGCTAGTGATACTCAAGAGAAGGTTATAATACTTTGTCCCAATGGATCAAAAGAACTCCAATACTCTTGGGGATTGGGTACTGCAACCAATAACCAAGATGTTGGTAGAATTTTTCCCTACGGATAAGTCAAAATTCTCTTAACTTAAAGCAGATTCCTAACTGACTCTAAGGTAAGAACAAAACAAAACAAATGCTACCTTGAAATTCCTGAACTAACTTTCACAACAAGATTACATGTATTCAGAAACAATGAAAGATATGACTCACCTTTCAATTTGACGTTTGTCTTGCTTCTAGCTCTTGATCCAAAAGATCCAATGTAGAACCTGTTGAAATCAGACAAAGAACAAACATACAAGCTTCCAATACCTTGAAGTAAAGATTAGATTCAAATCTAGATTAGATACATTCCATGCTAAGGACTTGTACAATACACATGAAATGGGAAAAACAAGACAAGTTATCTTTATTACAAACTTGAAGAATGCTTACAAAGATTACTTGATGTCCAAGTCAATCCTCCAGCTCCAAGTGCTTCCTCCTCTAGCTATCTCCACAATGCTACAAGATCATAAGTTTGGTTCTTCTAAGAGTCCTCCCTTTTTCCCATGGAATACCTCTCTTTTATAGTGTATGGTAGGGTTAACCAACAAGAGAGATGGGTGGATCTAGGGATCACTTAGTGGATCAGGGTTTCTAATCACCTAAAATGAGTTAGGATCGAATCAGGGATCCCAATCCTCCAATATCTCTCAAAAATCCAAAATCCCACAAGCCATGGCAAAAAGGCTATAAAAAGAGTACCGCGCCCAGCAATCTGAGCATAGCGCGGTAGTACCGCGTGGCAGGGACAAAGCATAACGCGGTAGTACAGACTACCGCGCACCTAGAACTGAGCAAGGTGCGGTAGTTAGGGTAAATAAAGTCTCAGCTGGGTTAATTCTTGACAGGGTGGAATTACCTTCAAGGGTTACTTATCTTCTGGGTGGTTCAAGCAGTAGGGGAAGTGTCGTCAGCACTTTTTATGGTGGAGATGCGACACTGTGGAATATAGAGGTATAAAAGATGCCCCCTAAAGTTTGAGGTCAGAAGGAACTGATGGCCGAAAGACTTTACGAATATAGTGTGCAGAGATAGCATCGAGGAGAGCGGCAAGGAGATGAAACATAAACAAGGTGTTAGACATACTACCGAGGCGGGAATCCCCATGCTCGGAAACAAATGACTCAAAGCATGGCTGCCGACCAATACATTGCAGATCTATGAGTACTGAGATGATATAGACTGTGGACAAATCATGGCTACTATGAACAAGCGTAGATCCATGAGACGGTAATAACACAGCCATGGCCAATACAAAAAGTGGATCTGTGTGACAATAGAAAGGACATCCCCATCGCAACCTGGAAGCAATCAAGATACAATGGTGCACCCAGGGTCTTCTACCCGATCGCAAATGATACGAATCTAGCCATGTGATTACAAAGTGTTGAAGTCGAACATGGTAGAAACCATTTGATTACCGGTCAATGATGTGAACCGTTAACAAATGCGAGGGAAATCACCAATGATGACGATGATCCCCAAGGTATCTGAAGTACATATCAACGAAATGCGAATATATGAGTTGATGTCGAGCATTCGAGAGATTGTTCGATTAGAGGTCAGTGATGTGAACCTACTGTCGAACACGAGAAAACCTGCCATCGAGGCATGCAGGTACCAAGGTACTAATGGTTGATCTCTAAGTCCAATTCCCGGATAGTGATTTGGCGTCGACGGGAATAGACTTGTCGAAGGTGGGCCATAATGTTTCCCACATCATCGACACGAAATCGGAATGAACGATAAGATGATGAAACCATGGAGTATGTACTGACACAGCGGAGGCTTGACACAATGAATGACTCTGAACAATGCAACCCTTTGAACATATAACGACATGTAACAGGACTTGGCAGCAGGGATTATGTAAATCAGAGGATAGACACCAAATGAGTAGGCTCGTGGCCAGGGAGACGACTCGGGATGATGACCATAACTCAGTGAAAAATAGATACCCAGTATAGACAAGGAATAGACACATGCCATGTTCAAAGGTAACGACTGACAAGCTGCCAAAAATAAACTTGACTTGTTCCCCCATATTCCCCCTACATGATGGACGAGTACCTCTTTGTTGTTTTTTGAGCTTGAAGAGGATAACAGATGCTCGGTGTAGCTCATCTCATAGATGAGTCCAATCTCACATGTTTTACGAACCTGAGAAAGGAGGGGTTCGTCCTAAAGTGGGCCCTTCGATGTTAAATTTTAACGAGTCCAAGGAAGGAAAACTCAGTAGTTTTTCATATTTAGAGAGCCTAAAAAACTTAAAGGAGGCTCTGCAATGTACTTTTTCATAAATTTAGTCCCTCGATCTCGAAAAAGTGTAAAACAATTCCCGAGAGAACTCTCCTAGCCAGAATTGACTGAGGTATACCTTTCTCGTAAATAGTCTAGACGGGCCGAAAAAGGGGTAACCTATCACCGAATAGACGACCTTTCAAATACTTTTACAAGTGTGAAAGAGTCAAGATCACTTGGCAATATTTTCAATTTTAGGGAGTTTGAAAAGATCTTAACTATGGACTCCAATGGTCTTTTTCGTAATTTTTAATTATTCTGGCCCGAAAAGAGAATAAAATACAACCAGGATAATACTTTCCTCATTGTTTAACGAGTATGAGTAAAGCTGACCGTATTTGACACCATTTACTTGAGTTTGACAAGCATGACACAGGTGTAAAAGCGCTTGGAATCTTTTTCAAGTTTTAATCCAGAGCACGAAAAAGATAAAGTGGGTTCAAAATGAAGGTCAAACGATGGATAAACGCCAGTGTGAATATATAGCTTTTTAAAGGAGATCCTGTCAATAAAGTGCTCAAGAAAACCAGATATTAGTAATGTGAAATGGGTTTCATTTTAACCATATAAAATAATAAGTAAAAAATAGGTGAAAAAGCTATAAAAGGATGGTTAAAAATAGAAATTTACCATTTCATTTGTGTTTTTACCCAAAGAGGAGATTTTACCCATTTGAGGAGCAAAAACTTCAAGGATCCATATTGGGAGTTTCAGGACACCGTTTCAACAACCGTCTGCGCTAGGTAAGAGCTCTTGAAGTTCTCTTTCATTTGATGTATGAACAATTTGCTTTCAGTAAGAAAAATTAATTTTTTGGGCAAGCCCTATTGGGCAAAAATCGCCCTTCACAGTACCGCGTGGGGCCCATATCGGGAAACGCAGTACTTTTCGACAGTACCGCGTTGTGGCGTTAAACCGAAACGTGGTGCTGTGCAGTACCGCGCAGTGAGATTTGCCCCAGGTGCGATGAAGACGAATTTTGGGATGAAAAAATCAATTTTTCTCAAAATTTTTGCTGAAACCAAGTTGTTAAATAGTTACTAAATGTTTCCCCTGACCTTTTGCAAGAGTTTGCAATTTGTTTGGGTCAAAATGGTCAGTTGGAAAGAAAGAGAGCACGAAGTAGATGATTTGGCGGCCGAAAATGACCTTCCTACCGTGACTGCATTACGGGAGTGCGGTTTGTTGAAATTCTTTAAGACCAAAGGCATCCGTTAGCAAGCCAAACTTCTTACCCATATTATCCAATTGTGGGACACTAACATTCAAGCTTTCCGAGTGGGAGAGCATGTCCTCGAAATTCAACTTGAGGATATGTATTTCCTCACGGGCCTCTCGAAAAGAGGGGCCCAGGTGAAATTTACTGGATACACAGCCTAAAAGATGAGCACATATGCTCTGATTGCTCGGTACTGCCGTCAGGGTTCGAGTAAGAAAAGCGGCAAAGTGGTCATAAAAGATGTTACAGAACTTCCTTTAAAAACTATTTTGTTCACCATCACACATGCAGCAGGGAGTGTGGGTCCGCATCAGGCGTCCCGTACATAGATGAACCTGGCAGTGGATTGTATGGCTGGAACAGTATTCAACTGGTGTGAGGCGGTGTTGACCAATCTCAAAGAACAAGTGCACAAGTGTAGAGTTGGGTAGAATTCCCAATTTGGTTATGGGAGTATCCTAGTCACCTTCTTTTTGGTGAGGGTGCCATTGCTGCGTCCACAGATATCTATGCCCCGCTGTCCACCTACCGAGCCATGGATGGCTCGATGGAGTGATTATGCAGGGCGTCTTGGGGGACCTCAGCGCTTGGCGTTTGGTGAGGATTTCTTCTCCTGGCTCGAGGAGTAGATAGTGATGATCGATGACTACCCCTATGTAGGGGTGGTCTTCCGCGAGGACATTGACTTAGCACTGCCAAAGGATGAAGATTGGGACAACTCAGGTATGACCTTCATGGATATATTTTTTCTTTTTTGAATATATGATTTTTATTGTTTTTTAGAATTTGTAAAAGACTTCTAATGTATATTCGTGTGCATGTTGCAGATCGTGGACCATAGAGACCGGCTGGGTACTCGCCATTACGTCGCGGTGGTGTTGATCGCCAAGCCATTCCAGACGAGGAGGAGGACGAAGACGAAGCAGGAGGAGTCCGGGATATAGAGAGGAACTTACAGGGCTTGACTCATGGTATCCCTAGTATGAGGATGGATGACGTTCCTTTGCACCTCCAGCGGCATACTGTAGGTGTGCCTAGTCGTATTGGCCGACTTCTTCATAGGGTGGCTCGAGCTGTAGTGTGTTATCACCAGCAGCGTGAGGAATCTGACGAGGGACATGATAGATCTCCCAGATCTCCTTAGATGGTCTTTTTTTTTTTTTTTTTTTGTCTTTTGCGGCATGTATACGATATGTAGGCTTTGAGAGCCAAATTTTTGTATGGGACTTGGTCCCAAATTTTGTCTTTGACACAAACTTTATGTATTTTGGAAAAACACTCTTATATACAGTGATATGGACCTACTTATGATCTATTTATTTACAATGACTTGTGCACTTTATTTTTTATGATGTATTTATGTATGGGCAAGATGCCAATCCAAAATGTAATTAGCCAATGAAATAGCTATACAATTGAATTCTCTCGGTACATGTTGATATGAAATTAAATTAAATGATCGTTCCAAGAGGCGTACCCTCCGAAATAAACAAAGTAGGATAGGATCGCGAACTGTTTAAACACGGTTCAGATGAGAAACCACGAGTTGGGAGTCTAAAAAGACTGATAGGGAGTCAATTCCGAGTGAAGCAACCTCTGTCAAGAGACCAATAACTGCATGGTACTCCGCGATATTGTTGGTTGTAGGACCTAAACAATTGGCTCCTGAAGAAATCAACTCGCCAGTGGGAGAATAGCTTACCCATGCTATGGAAGCGAGATTCCGGGTATGTCGGCTTGCACCGTCGGCGAATCCGAAGTAGGTAGACATCTGCGCATAAATTCACGAGTCAAAGTAAGAGTGGATACATGAGGTCCACGTGCACACCAAAAAAAAGAAAAAGTAAACTAAGTACATTATGTACAACAAGTAACCCGCATCGGGAAACCTTATGCGTAGAAGCGTTTGAGGTATAGCCCATTGCGGGGCCGTGCCAATGGCGTACCATCACAATCGATTAGTTCATAGGCTCCTTTTTCCAAGACACGTTTTACAACAAAGGGGCTGTACCACATAGATTCAAGTTTTCCTTTTCCAAGCTTATCGTGCATTTGATCATATGTAAGTACGAGGTCACCTTCATTGAAGATCTGAGGTTGAACGGATTTGTCATATTGAGCTTTGACGCATTTTTTATGAGCTTCATTAGCTAAAGCAGCGTTGCGGCGGGTTTCATCTAGCTTGGCTAGGTATAGAAACCGTTCCTCTTCGGAAGTGGTGTGGGGAAGTAGCTCTATGGCTATCTTGAGTGATGGAATTTCACATTCAATCGGCAAAATGGCTTCTAGGCCATACACCAGTTGGAATGGTGTAAACCCAGTAGCACTTTTCACTGAGGTTCAGTATGCCCATAGTGCTGAGAATAGAGCTGAGTGCCAGTTGGATTTCTGGGTACCCACAATACGCTGAATCATTCGTTTCAGGACTTTGTTAATGGCTTCAACTTGGCCATTAGCTTGTGGGTAATACGGGGTTGAGTTTTCATGGTGAAAACCCAGCTTGGCACTTAGTTCTTCGATCATATGGTTCCTGAAATGGGAGCCATGATCGGTCACAATGGATTGTGGGACACCGAATCTAGCTATAATATGATTGAATATGAATTGTGCTATTGTTTTGCCGTCCTCAACATATGTAGGCATCGCTTTAGCCCATTTTGTGAAATAGTCGACAGCTACTATGACATAGCTATGCCCCTCGGCTGAAGTGGGTTTACAGTGCATGAAATCTATGCCCCATTTGGAAAAAGGGCCAACGGCAATAACAGGATGGAGTGGAGCAGGGTGCGAGCGTGCTTTACTATGAAAGAATTGACATGGCAGACACTTCTTGACTGTTTCAATGCAGTCTTTGAAAATTGAGGGCCATAAGTATCCTGCTCACAAAATTTTCTGGGCCGTAGCCATCCCAGAGAGATGAACACCACATGCTCCAGCGTGGCAGTCATTAAGAACGCGTTCCGCCTCATCTAAGGTCAAACAGCGTCGAAGAACGGTGTCGACACCACGTCGATAAAGAGTATCGTTGACTATGAGGTAGTATTTTACGTGATGTTTGATGCGTCGCCGTTCATCGCAAGTGAGGTCAGGGCGGAAGCGTTGGGTTTGGAGATATAATAGAATATCCCCGTACCATGGATCAGACGTGCTAATGAGGAACAACAATTCATCAGGAAGAGAATCGATGGGCTCGGATTGCTCAGTAGCATGGGGCAAGGTACAAATCAACTCTGCAAAGACCAAAGACTTCTTGGACTTGGCTTTGACGAATTCCAAGTCAAACTCCTGAATGATGACGATCCAATGAGAATATTTTCCCCCAAGAACTTGACGTGTGAGGATATAATACATTGGATTGAAATCGGCTATAACAGTGGTCCGGCGGAGTAGAATGTAATGACGAAATCTCTGGACAGCAAATACTGTTGCCAGAGCCAGTTTTTCAACATGTGAATAACGAGTTTCAGAGTTGAGAAGACTCTTACTAAGATAGTATACCACATGTTCTATGTCGTTTTGGTATTCCTGGACTAGCACCATACCGATGGTGGAAGTCGAAGCTGCGAGATAAAGAATGTAGTCCCGTGTGTAATCGAGGGGTTGGATCACAGGATCTTTGGTTAAGGCTGCCTTTAGATTGTCAAAGGAGCGTTGGGCTTCATCATCCCAGATAAAGGGAACATTCTTCTTGAGAAGCCTCATGTAGCCTTTTGCTATCTTGGAAAGATTGCAGATGAAACGACGTAGAAAGTTTGCATGCCCTTGCAAACATTGAAGTTCTGGAATGTTGGTGGGTGAAGGTAGGGCTAAGATAGCTTCTACCTTCACAGGATCTAATCGTATCCCACTTTTGGAGACTATGAATCCCAACAGTTTTCTAGATTCTACACAAAAGATGCACTTATGCGGGTTCAAACGTATATTGTAGCGACGACACCTTTCGAAAATGGCACTTAAGTGGTCTAGATGGTCTTCCCCGGTTCGAGAGTGAGCGGGAAGATCATCAAGATATTGTTCTACAATATGTTTGATGTCGTGAAATGTGTATGACATCGCCCGTTGGAAAGTTGCCCCAGCATTTTTAAGGCCAAAAGGTAACTTTCGATATGCAAAAATCCCCTAAGGGCAGATAAAGGTCATTTTGTGCTAGTTGGCTGGGAGGATATCGATCTAATTATAGCCAGAAAAGCCATCCATAAATGAAAAGATGACACTCCCGGCACAGTTATCGATGATCTGGTCGATGAACGGAGTTGGGTAGTTGTCCTTTGGACAAGCCTTGTTCAAGTCGCGGTAATCGACACAGACTCTAATCGTTCCTTATTTCTTGGCTACGGGAACGATGTTGGATACCCATTCTGTCAATGGGACAGGATAGATAAAACCAGCATGCAAAAGTTTTTCAACTTCTGCTTTGATAGCGGCTGCCTTACGAGGATGGACGGGTTGAAATTTTTGCCGAATACGTCGGGTGCCAGGGAATGTTGGAATTTCGTGGACCACAATCGAGGGATCTATTCCTGGAATTTCTTCATAACTCCAAGCAAAAACATCGCGGAAGGTTTTGAAGTAGGCACTATAGAACTCCATTTCGAGGGGAGTGCATGTTTTTCCAATGTGTATGTTTTCCACGATACCAGGCTTCACTGATATATCAATGGGAGTGGTTTCCATGAGGTTAGCCAAGTTTCCTTCAGAAAATACCTCGTCGAGGGATGTGGGGAACTTGGTTTCAACCATCCCAAGTGAAGTGCTGGGTTTTGTATCAGGCTCAAGTGGCTGAATGGTGGGGAATGAAGATCGATGATGAAAATCTCCCCATGGTGGCTCATCACCGCACATAACCTCCATAATTGATTCATCAGTGGGAAAAATCAAATTGAGAGGATCGAAAAGTGGTGGGTATGGATGAGTCTCAGCCGAGAGATGTGCCACGGAATGATGAGTAGAACAGTCGACCCAATCGGTGGCTGATTGGATCGCTTCATATGCTACAAGGTTTCTGTTCAAGGGCATGGAGTTGCCATAGTCTTCAATCTGATCGGGACTCGGAATCACCCATGAATCATTGGAAGGGGTGACATTCGATGAAATCATGTTGACTGGTTGAACATGGGTTCCCAGCTCTGGAAAAACTCCAATAAGGGATGAATCCTTCATGAGACCAACACCAATGTCTTGGAACAGGTACTGAGGTTGATCCAATAAGAGGACGGTGTTGGCGGAGTTTGGATGGGAGTCTGGGATACAGTAATCCAGTTGATCAATAGTGACAATTTTCCCTTCATGAGGAAATTGCACAATCCGGAAGACTGTAGATGCTATGGCGGTCATGGCATAAAACCAGTTCCGACCAAGGAGGAGATTGTAATCCAATGGTGCATCTATGACTTCAATGTGTACGGATACTGTTTTGCCCCCCAGTTCAACACCAATTGAGGGAATGAGTCCATAAGGTTGAAAACCGTGTCCATCAAACGGCCTAAGAGTAGTGGGAGAAGTTGTGACTTCGGGTGAGCCTAAGGCTCTCCAGGAGTTCAAAGACATAATCGACGTGGAAGCACCTTCATCTAACACAGTGTGATGGATGATATTTCCACGGATTTTTGTGTGAACCTGGAAGGCTAACTGATGAGAAAGCCGAGGTTTAGTGTGCTCCAAGTTAAACATGATAGAGTTTGAAGTATATGGGTCCATTGCCCCCAGTGCTGAAAGTAGGGTTCTACGCTGCGTGGGGCAGTGTTGGAGAACCTCAAGAGTCAACATGGCGCAAGGTGCTTGAGCTAGATCCTCAACAATATTGTAATTTTGGGCGGCTCGAGCATTGGGATTAAATGTCGCCTTTCATATGGTGCCCTTGGGTGGGCGTAGCACTGTATCCGTAAGTGGTCTCTCGATATGGAGATGGCCGGTAGGGGGGGGAATAGGAGTCGGATCTTCAATGGGAGATTTTCCTTTGGCTATTTCCGATTGTTTGTTTGAACTTGGAGGATTGTCATACGTCTTTGAACGAGTGGTTATATGAATCTCTTTATTACTCATCATCAAGATTTCGCGGTTTGTGGACGTCTCTCCGCGGGCTGGATTGGTTGGGTTGCCCCCTTGTGGGGTTTCTTGGGAAACCATCTGCTGTTGCTGTTGAGGGAAAGGGTCAATTAACACTGTCAGGCGAGAGAATCCTTTAACAAATTTGTTGACTTCATCCTTGTAGGGACAGTCACGTGTGTAGTGATCGTCTTGACAAATTAGGCAGGGAAACTTAGCCTTTCGATGTGGTTTCTGGTCATTCTGGGTGGGTTGTGGCTTGGGGTTCTCCTGGTGGTTTTTCTTGGGTTTACCACGATTTTTTTCTTCTTTCCTCCGGATGGTTGTGATGTAGATTGAACTGCGTTCACTTCGGAGGAAATAGCAGGAGAAGTAGTTGTTTTTGAAGCAGCCTGGGGTAAAGTGGGGGAAGCAGAAGCTTGTTGTCTTGTCGAGTTGGTAGTAGGCTGGGTCTTGACTGAACCGACAATACCATCAATGGGAGGTTCAGTGGTAGATTTCGTTGGATCAGTGTTAACGCAGGTGGCATGTGGAAGAAGTTCATGTAAAGTACTGGATTGAGTATATACCATATCCATGTACTGGGCTACCAAGATGGCTTGTTCTTCTGTAACCAGCCCGTGCATAGCGATATCTCTGGCTATGGGAGGCAAAAAGGATTTCGTGAACCAATCAGCGAGTAGCTGATCCAGAATGGGTGCCTTAATTAGCCTACAGCATCGTCGCCACTCATGGATGTGATCCGAAATGTGTGTAGAAGTGGTTTGACGTAGTGAGGTTAACAGTTCTGTTCCAGTCTCATACCGGATGGGAAGCTGGAAATGGGTCAGAAACTGCATAGCCAAGGTGTTGAAATCACGGAAAGAGTGTTGTGGCAGCTCGATGTACCATTTTTCTGTCGTGCCGGTAAGCGTACGTTGGAAGAGCCGAAGTCGAATGGAATCATCCATCAAGGAGTTGGATGAACACCAAAGATGGAAGGTCATCACGTGGTTCTTGGGGTCTTCCCCAGGCTTAGCATCGAACTTAGGAATGTTCGATGGTAGTTTGGCTGGAATGGGTGGCCAGTGAGGTTCATGCCATATAGGATCGTTAATAAGCCTCGACAAATCAGGTAAGTCAAGTGTGGCCAAAAAGGGAAGTTGACGGTTAGTCTGCGGGTATGAGTAATAACCATGTGGTGCAGAGAAACCTGGAGGGCCCTGCATAGCATACTGCTGCGTGTTATACCCATATGTGTTTCCCGGGGGGTATTGCTGGAAGTTCTGTGGGTAGTAAGCCATCTGGTTAACCGGTTGATTGTAGGTAACCAGTTGGTGGGTGTTCTGCTGAGTGGGTATGGTACCCTGGGGTTGCGGAAACCCAGGAATAGTTGCTACTCCTGGTTGGGGGAAAGTTCCTTGGAATTTTTGTGTTCCAGGAATGTTACCACTATACTGAGTAAGTGGAGGGTTTCCCATAGCAGGGTTGGGGGGTGGCTGCGACGGTGGTGTCCATGGAAGGCTCGTTCCTCCTTGGGGAACGAGTGGAAATTGAAGGGATGGGTTCCATGGAGTTGTAGCAGCTGAAGGGTAAGGGAAGACAGAATTCAGGTTGGGGGGAATCTGAGATTGCCCCCCAGCTTGGTTCTCGTTTCCAAAAAGTGAGTACCCCCCACTCTATGGGATTTGAGATTCCCAAGAAGGAAGCATACCTGACGGGGGAGGTTGAGAGTGAGGTCCGGTTGGAACACCAGAATAAGGTTGCCCGCTGCCAGGTGTGTTGTACATACCATACTGAGCAGATGCTGCTGGTTGGGAGAGTTGTTGGATGGAACCAATGGGTTGTCCGCCAGTAGATGGGTTGGATGGACCTATAGGAGGAGGCTGTTGACTAGGAACGGGGTTCCCAACAAAATATTGTCCTCCAACTAGTTGGGTTGAAGGCCCTATAGGAGGAGGTTGTTGACTAACAATGGGGTTCCCAACAAAGGGTTGTCCTCCAGCTGGTTGGGTTGATTGCCCACCAGGGGGGGTTTGCATGTTGGAGTTGGGGACCACTGCAGTCGGTTGTCCACCTCCTGAGATAGTGTAAATAGTGGCTGAAGGTGATCCTCCGGTCAAAACAGAAGATCCAGCAGTATGACTAGGTGTTCTTCCGCTGCTAGCCAAATATGATAGTGTGGATTGGCCAACGGCGCCAAAAATACCGATTTGCGGAGGGGGTCGTCCATATCTGACAGGCGAGGACGGAGAAAAAACTGGGTTATCCCTCATAGAATGTGCACCAAAAATGGGTGATGGCAGCAAATGTGGGGAATTTAACCCAAGGGTATCGGCGTCGTCCATAGCATGTTCAATGATAGGAGGACCATCGAAAACTGGGTCCAATTTCATGTCCTGAAAAAGGTTTTGGGGATCCGGTGGGAACCTAGGTATAGTAACATCTGAAGGTCCGACGCCGTCTGCATAGGAGTGACGAAACATTGTGCTAGATGAGATGTTGGGATCTCGATAGTCAGAAGGACGAGTAATGGGGGGGTATCTAGACGCTGTCGAGAGCATTTGCTCTGTGTCGTGTCTAAATCGTGCCGATGCTAATGGGGAGTTCGCTAGACTAACCATACTAGACAGGATGGAAGCCATGATTTCATGTCCCGGAGGGAGGTTGGGTAGAGATATAGTACGAGGTACGTTGCTAGAAGAACTTGTTTCCTGCGGATGGACACTGGGTGACGTAGTGATAACAGGCGGAAGCTCTGCCTGGGAAGTGATGAAGCCATAATCAGGTTCAAAAGGTGTGTCAGGAAGTCGAGTATCTTCAACGATTTCAACGTACCCGCCTGGGACTGAAATCAAGCCAAGTATATCCTAGTCGGACCCTTCGGTGGTGCCAACAGATCCGTCTGTGTCATCGTGAAAAATGTCTGATGGATAGGAGGTGTTGGCATCAGGTAGGAGGATGACCTATGGTCTAGTATTTTGGGTTGTACTAGGTTCAGCCGCTGTAATGGTGTCCACTGTGGCAGATAAATCTGGAATAACAGTGGGTGAAGTGACAGTGGAAGTCTCAGATATGTTAGTGGTTGCAGAAGCTATAATAGATTCTGAGACTGTGCTGTGAGTAGCAGTTACAGGCAGAACTGATAATGTGGTATGTATCGGTGGTGGAATGTTCCCTCGACCGGCACCGCAGCCAGGAGGAGCGGGAATGCGTGATGCAGGTGGACCAGAGGTCCGTGGTGGTGGCGGTGGTGGAGGGATTTTGCCCTGTACTCGTCGTGACCTTCGTGGTGGTTCTGACATGATGACAGGAAAATGAAAATCGGGGGCAGTTTCGTAACAAAGAACTCAAAAAATCTAATGCAGCAGAGTGTGCAGAAGAGGAGATAGAAAAAGCAAGGCTCGCAGGCCAAAAAAGCATGCTCTAAAATCTATACTGAGGCCGGTGTCTCAATAAGTGAGCTGATAAAAAGAATGGCCAGAATTCCAACAAGCAGTCCCTAAAAAGAAAAATGACTCTCTACAAAGATGAGATAACAAGCAAACTCCTAACTAAGAGCTGGAGACCTCAACAAGCTGAATCCTTCTCAAGGTGATGAAATCCAAGTCGAACAATACAACATGAGAGACCGATATGAGAAGGATATCCCTCTACTGAAAGGGATCCTGGGTAAAAGAGCCCTAGTAGAATAGTCACTAAGCTACCTCGTTCATGACACGTTGGAAAACTTTTTGGGCACTTCAGCCTTCCGAGGAAGACAATGATCGATGTTGCCTTAGGGCTAAGTGGAGTGCGGCATTCCACAGAGTCCGTCCGGTTCTCAATCTCGCGGTCGTTTAACCCCTGAAAGTTAAAAATAGTCAGGAGGCCCCTCCACAAACTGGCTGTGACCGTGTCAATAAATACTAGAGGATTTTAGTTCCCTAGAGGACAACAACTATGTCTCAGATGAAAATGACAAGGAGGAATTATTTTGATGCCTATCCCCGGTATCCTACCTAACTACCAAATTCTTTTGATTTCCTCAAGTGAGGTTAATGTTGGTTTAATTAGGGAGATTAATTTTAATGGTTGTCTTGCTCAATCAGGTAAATGGACGTGAAACTTGATGGTGTTATGACGACTCAAACCATGCAAATGAGAATGAATAAAAAATAAGCCTTTGTCTTCGATGAAATCTAGCTATGGAAAAGAGATAGTTCTTTGATAAAAAATGCATGAAATGTTTCACAAGCAATTAAAAATCAAAGCAAAAGATTTTTTCTTTTCTTTTTGTAAACAAAGCCAAACTGAAATAAACACTCTTTTTAATGCACTGATCCTACAACTAAGATGCTTCAAATATGAGAATTTCTGTGGCAAATTCAATGGTTCATTTCCTAATGCACAATAATGCTACTAGACTTTTTCAATTCAAACAACATAATTGTTCTCAAATGATAATCTTTTAATTACTGAAAATGATAGAAACGATGTGACTGTAAAAGCTACAGGATTCAGTAAAAGAGAATAGTAGTGTTGGGTTGGTTGTGGTGAAAAAGTCAAGCCAATGCAATCAAACTGGAAAAGTGACCCAATATGCCAAAAATGCCACTAATTCAAACAATAATCAAGCTCACAACAAGGAAATAAACACACCACACAGACTGTAAAATGGCCAAGATGATAACAGGTAACAACAAACACTACCTAAGGCAGAGAAAGATCAAAAAATGACTCAGGAAACCAAGCAAGGAGAAAAAATTTAAAAAAATTGCAGACACTACCACATGTCAGGGTCAGACTGTAGCGCGGCACTATTACAGTACCACTCTGGTACTAATGCAGAGAACGCGGTACTACCGTGCTGTAGAGAATTCTAAGGGCGCGGTACTGTTGCAAGGTAAGAAAAAAGCGTAACTTTAGAAAAGAAAATGGAGTTTTCAGGGTTGCTGCTAACAGAAAATGAGTTAGGATCGAATCAGGGATCCCAATCCTCCAATATCTCTCGAAAATCCAAAATCCCACAAGCCATGGCAAAAATGCTATAAAAAGAGTACCGCGCCCAGCAATCTGAGCATAGCGCGGTAGTACCGTGTGGCAGGGACAAAACATAACGCGGTAGTATGGACTACCGCGCACCTAGAACTGAGCAAGGCGTGGTAGTTAGGGTAAATAAAGTCTCAGCTAGGTTAATTCTTGAAAGGGTGGATTTACCTTCAAGGGTTACTTATCTTCTGGGTGGTTCAAGCAGTAGGGGAAGTGTCGTCAGTTCTTTTTGTGGTGGAGATGCGACATTGTGGAATATAGAGGTATAACACAAGAAGAATCTTTGGCTCTGCTACAGGGTCTTCGAAAACTAAAGAAAAAAGGAATTATGCAAGAAATAATTATTGGAGACTCTCAAAGTCTCATCAATCTTATGATAAAAAACACAAATCCGAGCAAAATCCAGTTAAATAAAATAGCCACCAGAATTATAGATCTAGCCTCCCTCTTCCATAATCTTCAGTTCTTCCATGTGCTACGTAAGAACAACAAGGAGGATGAATTGGATTCCAATAGGGCAGTGGCGATGACACCCAACTCACTCCTTCTTAATGAGCATACCTTGGAGGTGGACCCTCTCCCCTAATCGAAGTCGCGTTGCACAGTGGCTTGTTGGCGGTTATCCACATGAGTGGAGGAATCTGAAGGACAATTAGGATATCGCAAACAAAAGGCAGAGCAGGTGGATGAACTGGGTGGTAGGTGTTGGCGCATGGAGCATTAAAAGGAACAGACGAAGTTACGTCAACTCAGATTCACTGGACTTAAAAATCAGTTTGGGAAGTATTTTCACCCGTGAGAAGAACGCAGAAGAAATGGACCTTTAGGTGCTCCCATATGTATTCCATCCGAACTTCCGCACGACGTTGTAGATTTACGTTAGCAAGGTACATTTGGTTATAATATGGGATCCCAGAGAGTACGGGCCTATTTCAGTGGAAGATGAGGTATTAATGGGAGACCAAACCCGGATGTTTTACCATTCTCCCATCCAAACGTGCTGGGCTATTTCGAAAGGATCCTTTCTGTTGGGTGCACAGAGAACCTAGGTGGAAAAAGGAGCAAGGATATGGACTCAAGCGATGAGAGCCGAGATTGTTTTCTGGAACAAGAAGTTGCGGTCATGGAGAGATGTCTGTGGGCGTTAAAAGAAACCACGAAAGCTCAGAAAAAAAGTATAAAATGGCTAAAGGAGAAAGTGAAGGTAAGGTTGGAGCAAATCGAGGAAAGGATGGAACAAGTGGAGGAATCAGTCCATGAGCCCAAGTAATTCAGAATGAACAAGAAGCATTGGTAGAGGCCCAGAGACAAGATCAATATTAGGTGAATCAGGTTTTGTCTGATAGACTTCTTCAGGTGGAAATTCAGTTGGGTACCATGACCTTTGAAGCCCATGTCCGCCAGGAATTTGAAGCTGTCCCGAAGCAAGATGACTGGAAAATTACAAGGACTTCCCTTGGCAAATTAGTAGGTCTTTAATAGATGTTTTTCAGTCTCCTCCTCGGGAAGTATGTATGTTTAATAATTCCCCTAGTATTTAGAGCTTTATTTAGGTTTCTATTTTTCCTTTTCATGAACAGTTTAGAACTTGCAAGTTCTGTTTTGCTCTGTGACACATCTCTGTGGTATTTTGAAGACTAGTCTATAATTTTCCAAATGTCCCCACATTTGGATTTTGATAATACAAAATTTTACTCGTTTCTATAAAAAAAATAAAAAATATTTGTGTCAACAGATATGATTAATTAGGAAGTTCCCTATGTGGAGCAATGGAAGACAGTTGAAAAGTTTGGGAGGATGAAGTACAAATTGCACCAATGAAGACACCTCTCAGTGGTACTTAAGCAAAGGTTATGCCAAATCCCACTTCAATGTGGCATCAAATTGTCTTTCATCATTTCGAGGATTATGAAGACTTAGTTTTGTGACAGATGTAATAAGTAATTATAAAATTCCTATTTGAAAGAAAATAATTATGCAGTCACTTAGATATCAACTCTCTAATTGGGGTTGGAACCCATGAGAGCGAGACCTGTTTGAATAAGCAATTTCAAGATTAATAAAAAATTTGTAGATTTTTTTTAGGGGAATTGACAACTGGAGGTTGGGATGGTACTCGCATGACATGGGTTCCAGAGATACAATCCCGCTACCACTATATCCCTAGGTGCCCCACAATCGCCTGCAAGCATGGGACATGGGTAATCCTAGGTGTGATTTGAACTCGTGACCTTTGCTTACAACATGTGACTTCATATCAAGCGAATCCCCAATGAGCTACACCTATGCGGGCTAAAATGTTAGGAGGACATGGGGGTGGGATTTGATCCACTTATGTTTCCATGGGTCATGAGATCATTTAATACAATCTCTCTAGGTGGAACCACACATTCGACCACTACCTCAAGGTGCCCCCATGGATCTAGGTTCAGTCCTCATTGGAATTGAACCTTGCCCATTGGTGAAAAATTCCTCGCTCTTCATCAATAGATACAACCCCTTTGGGAAAACAATTTGCAGAGTTAAGCAAAGAATTTTTTGAGCATAGATTCTCTTGTCATTATTTTGCAGTCTATATTTCCTTTCTTTATGTGAATGTTATTCCTATTATCTATTTCCATTGTGTTGTCTATGTAAGCAAAGATTATCCCGTTGTTATATGTTGTCTATTGTGAATGAGATTATGTTGAGTCACAATTCATATTGATATGCTCTGGTTCGTAGGATTCAAGTATTCACAAAAACCTTCTTCTAAAGTTAATATTGGATTCATAAAATAACACATACAAAAAAATCAGTTAATATTGGATTCATAAAAGAACATATACAACAAAATAAGTTAATGTTGGATTCATAAAGGAACACATACAACAAAACAAGTTAATATTGGATTCATAAAGGAACACATACAATGTAATGTCCCTCCCATCCTACCAAGGCTATGGAGAGAACACTAATGATAATACTGGACATCTAGCCCCATACTTAGTAAACAAGCATTCATATAAAGGAAGATGGACATATGAAAATTCATAAATATTTGAAAACACAGCAGAATTAAGTTCTATTACCCATCCATCATTCATTCAAGATATTCATGTCATTCATCAATTAAAACAATACAGAATTAACACATGAGAGTACTTATCTTAAACAAAGTAGTCCCTGAGCAACCAGCTATGCATCTGCAACGTTCCACCCAACCATAGGCCAGTTGTACTTATCAACCTCTTGATACAACTGCCACCCCCGAGCTGGGAATTATTTCTACAACGAACCAGGGAACAATAGACTCACACATAGCCAAGCATACACCAAAATGAGCCAAGCCAATCTACAATTGGGTTTATCAGGCTCCTAGGAAATGGAAAGGAAGAATTGCTAATCTAGTGAGCTCAAGCACAGAGCTATGGATACCTCTACAAGATCTACATAGCTTGGCACCCACAATGCCTACACACCCAACTCAAGGAAGTATTCCCTTCAGCAATACACAGTCCCTCAAGCCATACCTTCCATTCTAGTGTTGTCCAAGGTGTGCATAGAAGAGTAGCCATCCCTTTTGATCTTTCTTGAGAGGTTATTTTCCCCACTAGGTTTATCAAGCCAATTCTGTCCACTACCACTCCAAGTCTCTTGCTCACAGGTTCAAAACCAAAATAGGGATGCACATAACAGCAAAAGTATGAGTGTTGGGCATGAAGAAATGTTTTTACAATGAGATGCCCAAAGATGGAGTTTCTACCAGTTCATAAAAACGTGGGAAAACCCAAAATGAAAATGGAAGATGGGGAACAACCCTGGAGAGCATAAATCGTTTTCAGAAAAAATGTCCATGGGAATTTTGGGGCAAAAACGACCTCCATCACAGTCCCAATTCGTGGCCCTCCTCTCCCAGTTGCTATACAATACAAAAACGAGCTCCCAGGCATGGAAAATGCAGGAAAAATGGTGAAAAACATGATGGGGAAAGCCCAGCTATCTCAGACTGCGTGAGAGGGAAAAGGATATGGGTTCAGAATGGCTTTGGGCACCATTTCGTGGGTGTTTTCTTGCCCAAGGAGACAAAATACGATTTTCCAGGTGGATGGCTTGCCCATACACGAAATTGACTGCCATGCCTCACCATTCCCAAGGTATTAACTGCCTCAACCAACTCTTGGAAGAATTAAATGATTGGGTGCCTAACCCAAAATGGGTAGTTGGGATTTATGGTTTTTCTCAATGAAATGGATTAACACCATGGGCTCATGGGTTTGAATAATTTCCCTCCCTATTCCTTGTAAAATCATGCCTGCATCGCTTTGTTGCATTGCATAGCTAGTTGTGGGTATTTCATTAAAATTTGTATTTACATGATGTCTTCATTTACATTGTGCCTATCTAGAACAAGAGCCATATGCACCGATTTTTAATTGCCGATGCATAAAACAATAAATCAATGGCGGGGCCTTGGCCTTGAGCTCCTCACCATGATTAAATAACAATATTTACATCATTTACAATCTTAATGCAATAGGGTCAAGATGGGGACATTACATTCCCCTCCCCTTACATTAGCACTGTCCTCAGTGCTCATCAAAATTGAACAAAAATGGATATGCCACCCTCATGGCATCCTCCAGCTCCCATGTAGCCTCTTCGGGACCGTAGTGCTTCCATTGCACCTTTATTTGACCAATGGCTCGGTTCTGGAGCAAGGTTACCTTCTTGTCTAGGATGCGCAATGGATCGGTTTGGAACTCTCCCTCGGGTTCCACCTAGATCACATCCCAATTAATCACATGGTTAGGATCATGTACATATTTCTTAAGCAAAGAGGCATGAAAAACATTATGAGCTCTAGTGCTAGCAGGCAATGCAAGTCTATATGTAACTGGGCCTATTCTTTCAAGCACTTCAAATGGCCCACAATATCTAGGTGATAGCTTGGCACAACTCCCAAGCTTCAAGGAACTCTTCATTGACCTCACTCTAAGATACACATGATCCCCAACATTGAATTCCCTATGCACTCTATGCTTATTTGCATAGCTTTTCTGTCTATCCTGGGATGCTTTTAAATTTTGTCTGATCTTGGCAACCTCTTGTTCCATTTCCTTAAGCAATTCTGGCCCAAGAACAATTATGTTCACTGGATTGTCCCAAGTCACTGGTGTCCTACACCTTCTGCCGTACAAAGCCTCATAAGGACTCATTCCCAATGATGCTTGTTTCCCATTGTTATATGCAAATTGTACCAAGTGTAGATAATCCTCCCACTTGGATAATTTGTCCATTACATACATGCAGAGCATGTCTTCAAGCACCCAATTTACTCTTTCTGTCTTTCCATCTGTTTGAGGATGGTATGCAGTACTAAAGCTCAGCTATGTACACAAATCTGCAAAGAGACCCTTCCAAAAATTGGAAGTGAACTTGGTATCCCTGTCAGAAATTATTTCCTTAGGCAACCCATGTAATCTGACAATTTTCTTCATGAAAATATTTGCAATGGCATCGGCTTTATGTGTGGACTTAACTGGTATAAAATGCGTTGCCTTTGTTAACTTGTCCACCACAACCATGATGGAATCATGTTGTCTCACCGTCATTGGCAATCCTGTAATAAAGTCCATGGATATTACTTCCCATTTTCATTCTGGAATTGGAACTGGGAGCAATAAAACTGCTGGGTGTTGGTGTTCACTCTTCACCTGCTGACATTCCATGCACTTAGAAATGTATTCAGCGATGTCCTTCTTCATCCCTGGCGAGAAATAATATTTTCTTGCTGTAGCAATTGTTTTCTGATATCCTGGGTGACCAGAGTATGAAGCTCTATGGATTTCATCCATAACAATCCTCCTCAAATCCAATGCATTTGGAATATAGGCTCTATTCTTATAAGTAAGAAGTCCATCTTCTTCCAAATGGTATCCTTCATACTTCTTTTCAAGGTCTTGCTGCTGCAACTTGCCCTTTATCTGCACATACACTACATCTTCAACCATATGGTTAACAATCTACTACCTCAAATCTTGTTGGCAATTGCTAAGTGATGCCACATGCATTTCATGTACTTTCCTACTAAGTGCATCGGCTACCTTGTTTTCTTTCCCTTTTATGTGTTTGATTTCGATGTCAAATTCACACAAAAATTCCAACCATCTAGCTTGCCTGGCATTCAAATTTGGTTGATCAAATAAGTACTTCAAACCACAATGGTTTGTCCTCAGTCCAAATTTCCTTCCCATTAAGTAATGCCTCCACATCTTTAAAGCATGTACTATGGCTGCAAGTTCTAAATCATGAGTAGCATAGTTTTTCTCGTGCTCCTTCAAATTTCTCGACTCATAGCACACCACGTGGTTGTCTTTCATAAAAACTCCTCCAAGTCCTTGATTGTATGCATCGGTACATACCATAAAGTCTTTTTCTGGGTCTGCAATTTTCAAAATTGGTGCACTCGTAAGAAGATTCTTCAACCGTTGGAAACTTTCCTCACATCTTGGTGACCATTCAAACTTTATCCCCTTCTTTTGCAAAGAAGTGATTGGGTTTGCGACCTTGGAGAATCCTTCAATGAACCTCCTATAGTAACCAACAAGGCCCATAAAATATATCACATCTGTCACATTTCTTGGAGTTGGCCAATTCATAATGGCTTCAATCTTCTCAGGGTCCACAGATATTCCTTCGTCTGAGATAATGTGACCCAAATAATGAATTTTACCTTTATAAAAGTCACATTTGCTCAACTTTGCATACAACTTATGCTCTCTTAGCAATTGCAATGTCATTCTCAAATGTTCTTCATGCTCTTCTTCATTCTTAGAATAGATGAGAATGTCGTCTAGAAAAACAAGAACAAACTTGTCCAAGTATCTACTAAAAACACTATTCATGAGACACATGAATGTAGCTGGTGCATTTGTGAGACCAAATGGTACCACCACAAACTCATAGTGTCCATACCTCGTTCTACAGGCTATCTTATGAATATCTTCCTCTTTGATTCTTACCTGATGGTAATCAGACCTCAAGTCAATCTTTGAAAATACCTTTGCTCCTTTCATTTGATCAAAAAGGTCATCAATTCGGGGCAATGCATATTTGTTCTTCATAGTGACCTTGTTCAACTGCCTGTAGTCAATACATAATCTGAGTGTTCCATCTTTCTTTTTAACAAATAGAACAGGTGCTCCCCACGAGGACACACTTGGCCTGATATATTTCTTTTCCAACAACTCTTGTAATTGCATTTTCAATTCTAGCAATTCCGGTGTACTCATCCTGTAGGGTGTCTTTGACACTGGTGCAGAACTGGCACACGTTCAATTGTAAAATCAATGTCTCTCTTTGGAGGAAGTCCCAGAATCTCATCAAGAAAAACATCCCTGAATTCCTGCAATACATGATAGTCCTCTAACATAGGAGTTTCATTCTCTGTTGCCTCCAAAACATGGGCTACATACAATTGACAACCTTTCCTACAGAACTTCTTCAACTGCATGGCTGAAACCTGCCTAACAGAAGTCACCTTTGGAATGCCTTTTACAACCCTTGGGTTTCCTTCTTCGTCCATGCATTCAAATGTCTTATTGTAGCAGTCAAGTTTAACCCTGTGTGATTCTAACCAATCCATCCCAATGATAATATCATAGGAACCAAGTGGCAAAATATTCATATCTGCATAAGTGAATAGCCCATCCATCTCTAATGGACATTTCTCTACTATTTCACTAACTTTTCTCTTGGTTCCAGTGGCTAGTTGAACTAACCATGATTTACTATGCTTTAATTTCTTAAAAGCACAAATCTCAACAATTCTAGGAGTGACATAACTGTGAGTAGATCTAGGATCAATCAAAATAGAAATAGATTGCTTAGCAATCTTACCTTCAAATTCAACTATAGTTGACTGATGATCTGCCTGGCGGTCATCTAGTGCTGCATAGATTCTAGGGATTGTCCTCACCACTTGACCCACAGTTGCAGCTCCTTGGATGTTGTGAACTTGATTTGCATTCCCATTCCGGTGCGGACAGTTCCTAAGCATGTGGTCTCCTCCACAACCCAAACATTGAAGTGGTTCTCTAGGCTCCTTTGGATCTCTTGGCTTGTCTCCCATCATCCTAGTTGGCTTAGTCACAACCTGTGATGGCTGCCTTTGTTGATTTATGATATGAGGGGGTTTGAAACCTTTCTTCCTTTGGTCAAACTTCTCATTTTTCTTGTCCTTCCATACCTTATGGAAATCAGGTTTGCTTTTGTTTTGATCATAGCAATACTTTTCCTTCCTTATTGCCTCCTCTAGAGTTCGAGGCCAATCAAATTCAATCCTATCTTTATATGACTGAGGTAGTCCACTTATAAAACGCTGAATTTTCACCTTATCATCTTGAATATACTTGACATACCTCAGTAGTTCCAAGAACTTGTTTGCATATTCTTCCATGGTCAATTGTCCCAATCTCAGCTCATGGAACTCCTTAATCTTGTCATCATAGTACCTGTCAGAGAGGTACTTCTGCTTGAAATATTTCTTGAACTGCTTCCACGAAATATTTCTTTCATTGATCTTCTTCACTTGCCTGATGTGTTCCCACCATATAGATGCTCTTCCATTCATGTTGAAGATGGCGATCCTTGCCTTCATATTTTCGAAGTAGTCTTGGACTTGGAAATACTTTCTCATCCCAAGAAGCCAAGCTTCAACTTCTTGACCAGACTTTACCTCTCCATCAAATGTAGGAGGTTTTGCCTTCTTAAATTCCCCATGTGAATTGTTCTTGTGATGTCTCTTCCTCTTACTCCTGTGAGATGAAGAGCTTGAACCTTCAATGGATCCTTCAGAGTCAGATGATCCACTAGAAGAGATTTCTGGAGTATAGGTTCTGTCTCTAGAAACTCTTCTTGAGATATTAGACCTCTTGTGGGAATTTCTCCTTGAACTACTCCGACTCCCTTCTGGATTTTTCGACTGATATCCATGATTAATTTTCCTCTGGATATTTGTCAAAATCTGTAGCATGGCTGCATTTAACTGATTCTACTCTTCCTGAGATTTAATCATGCTCTCATTATCTTCTCTACAGCTTTGCAACTCCACCCTTAGGCTCCTCATGGTGGTTGTAATATCTGGGGGAGTCTCTTGATCTCTTCTTCCATTGGATTATGTTTCAGCATTCTCAACATGTTTGTTTTCCCCCATGGCATTTGTCTCAGGCTCATAGGGATCCTGTGCATCATCCATGATGTTGATATTCTTGGCTCAACCGAGACCAAAACTTTCCAACTATAATTATCTGGAATATTGATTTGATGTGACTATAATTCTGCAAAATGTGTTTACACACACAACTGTTAGCTGCATTATAATACCATAATTTATTCGCATGTATGTGGAAAAATCCTATATTGACAACTTTGTCCAATCATAGACTTTCTCACAATCAACGACAGTCTCAAGGGGATGATGGGGGTCAAGGGGGCTTGCCCCATTGTGGCTTCCCTGCGCCACTACAGGGGGGGTCGAGGACAACGCCCTCATTTTTTTTTGTAATTCCTTTGATTTCGCACAATCTGGCGCATAACTTTCATGGCGATTTTCCATTTTCAGCACCTGAAAATCTCAGTGAAAGCTGCTGTATTTTCCCTGTTTGGCACAAATATTAAACTTAAAATTGTCGTGGGTGGTGTGGATGTTAAGGTTATTGTTGCCGCCATTGACGCAGAAATTTAACTTAAAAAGTGTCACCCACGTACCATGCAATTTTATCCCTAAATCTGCCATCGTGCACCGCGTATCGCGCATATTTTATCCCTAAATCTGCCGCCACGCACCGTGTACCACGCATATTTTATCACTAAATCTTTCGTCATCGCCGCGCAGAGTTATGCTTAACTTTGCCGCCGCTCCAGTGGCGCAAAAGTTCAAAAAAGACACTTAGAAATTTTTTGAATGTCTCTTCCCTTTCAGCGCAACATTTATGCTAATTTTGGCGCCACGCGCGCAGAGTTATGCTTAACGTTGCCGTCGAGCCCATGGCAAAAAATTTCAAAAAGACACTTAGAAAATTTTTGAATCTCTCTTCCCTTTCAGTGCAACATTTATGCTAATTTTGGCGCCGCGCGTGCAGAGTTATGCTTAACTTTACCGCCGTGCCCGTGGTGCAAAATTTCAAAAAAGACACTTAAATTGTTTTTTGAATCTCTTCACAAACAGATATAATTTTTTTCTGGAAATGTATCATTCTTTTCTTTACAAAGGTAAGCCACTTACTTACAGATCATACTCTCATAGAACAAAACAATAAAATTATTTCAAGAAATTGCACCTCTTCCATGTCAAAAAATAAAACAACAAAACAACAAAATAATATAGGATGGCAAGCATTCAACTTGAAAACAGACAACTACAAAACTGAATGCCACTACATTGGAAACAATGTAAAGCAAGCATTCAACCTGAAAAGGGATCTTCTTCCTCCCTCCTCACTTTCATAGCATGAAATCAATGCAAGCAATTTTGCAAGAATCCCCAAAACAGTCATGGAAGTGTTTTCCCATCTTAATCAAATAGAAGCTATGCTATCTTTAGATTTCTCTAACACATTTTAACTTCAAATACTACATACATATATACACAATAATTTATATCTCTATGAAAGGCCCAATAGCTGCAGTGTTGAATCGCAAGCTCTGCAAACTGTTCAACCGTAGTCTGTTTAGACCCAACATGGTAATTTGTGGTGTTTAGAAGGGAATCTTCCCTTGTAACTGTGATCATACTTGGCCCATAGAGGCCCACTGCTATAGCCTATGACTCTGATACCAAAATATAATGTCCCTCCCATCCTACCAAGGCTATGGAGAGAACACTAATGATAATACTGGACATCTAGCCCCATACTTAGTAAACAAGCATTCATATAAAGGAAGATGGACATATGAAAATGCATAAATATTTGAAAACATGGCAGAATTAAGTTCTATTACCCATCCATCATTAATTCAAGATATTCATGTCATTCATCAATTAAAACAATACAGAATTAACACATGAGAGTACTTATCTTAAACAAAGTAGTCCCTGAGCAACCAGCTATGCATCTGCAACGTTCCACCCAACCATAGGCCAGTTGTGCTTATCAACCTCTTGATACAACTGCCACCCCCGAGCTGGGCATGATTTCTACAAGGAACTAGGGAACAACAGACTCACACATAGCCAAGCATACACCAAAATGAGCCAAGCCAATCTACAATTGGGTTTATCAGTCTGTTAGGAAATGGAAAGGAAGAATTGCTAAACTAGTGAGCTCAACCACAGAGCTATGGATACCTCTACAAGATCTACCCAGCTTGGCACCCACAATGCCTACACACCCCACTCAAGGAAGTATTCCCTTCACCAATACATAGTCCCTCAGGCCATACCTTCCATTCTAGTGTTGTCCAAGGTGTGCATAGAAGAGTAGCCAACCCTTTTGATCTTTCTTGAGAGGTTATTTTTCCCACTAGCTTTATCAAACCAATTCTGTCCACTACCACTCCAAGTCTCTTGCTCACAGGTTCAAAACCAAAACAGGGATGCACATAACAGCAAAAGTATGAGTGGTGGGCATGAAGAAACATTTTTACAGTGAGATTCCCAAACATGGAGTTTCTACCAGTTCAGAAAAAACGTGGGAAAACCCAAAACAAAAATGGAATATGGGGAACAACCCTGGAGAGCAGAAATCGTTTTCAGAAAAAAACGTCCATGGGCATTTTGGGGCAAAAAGGACCTCCATCACAGTCCCAATTCGTGGCCCTCCTCTCCCAGCTGCTGTACAATACAGAAACGAGCTCCTAGGCATGGAAAATGCAGGAAAAATGGTGAAAAACGTGATGGGGAAAGCCCAGCTAGCTTAGACCGTGTGAGAGGAAAAAGGCTATGGGTTCAGAATCGCTTTGGGCACCATTTCGTGGGTGTTTTCTTTCCCAAGGAGACAAAATATGATTTTCCAGGTGGATGGATTTACCATACACGAAATTGACTGCCATGCCTCTCCATTCCCAAGGTATTAACTGCCTCAACCAACTCTTGGAAGAATTAAATGATTGGGTGCCTAACCCAAAATGGGTAGTTGGGATTTATGGGTTTTCCCAATGAAATGGATAAACACCACGGGCTCATGGGTTTGAATAATTTTCCTCCCTATTCCTTGTAAAATCATGCCCCCATCTCTTTGTTGCATTGCATAGCTAGTTGTGGGTATTTCATTAAAATTTGTATTTACATGATGTCTTCATTTACATTGTGCCTATCTAGCACAAGAGCCATATGCACTGATTTTTAATTGCCGATACATAAAACGATAAATCAATGGCGGGGTCTTGTCCTTGAGCTCCTCACCATTATTAAATAACAATATTTACATCATTTACAATCTTAATGCAATAGGGTCAAGATGGGGACATTACATACAACAAAATAATTTAATATTGGATTCATAAAAGAACACATATAACAACTAAATAGTAGGGATCCAAACATCAACTATATTATAACATATAAAAAATGTTTGTACGACTTCCGTTTTCCAACAAGAAGGATCAGCCGCCCCTTCGTTTAGTAGATAATTGTGAAAACCTATATCAAGAAATTCCATATATCTAGAATGGAGAACATGAGAAGGATCGGCCGAACCTTCGTTTAATAGATAATTGTGAACACCTATATCCAAAAATTCCCTATATCTAGAATGACGAATAGAATTTTTGACCCTTCTTGCAGTCTAGAACTATTATGAAAAGAATACTGGGCATAAGAAGGGTCAAACGACCCTTCATTTAGGAGAGAATTGAAAACATATTTAACCTACGAAGGCTAGGCCATCAATTCATGTATAGTAAAAATGGTGAACACTGGAAGAATACTGAGATCAAGAAGGGTCGACCAACCCTTCATTTACAAGAGAAATGTAAAAATATTTAATCTACGAAGTCTAGGCCGACAATTCTCGACTTCTGCTGTAAATATTAGGGATGTGGACATCAGCTATGTTATAACATATAAAAAATGTTTTTCCAGGCTTCTATTTTACAACAAGAAAGGTCGGTCGCCCCTTCATTTAGTAGATAGGTGTTAACACCTATATCCATCAATTCCCTATATCTAGAATGGTGAACACAAGAAGGGTCGACCGACCCTTCTTACAGTCTAGACATATTATGAAAAGAATATTGGGAAAAAGAATGGTTGTCTGCCCCTTCATTTATGAGGGAATTGTAAAAATATTGAACCTACGAAGGGTAGGCTGTCAATTCATGTATATTCAAAATGGTGAACACTGGAATAATATTGAGTAAAAGAAAGGTCGACCGACCCTTCATTTATAAGAGAAATGTAAAAATATTTAATCTATGAAGGCTAGGCCGACAATTCCCGCCTTCTGACTTCCGCTGTAAATAGTAGGGATCCAAACATAAGCTAAGTTATAACATTTAAAAAATTTTGGTCCTGAATTCTCTTTTCTGACAACAAGGATCGGTTGCCCCTTAGTTTAATAGATAATTGTGAACACCTATATCCATAAATACCCTATATCCATAATAGTGAACACAAAAAGGATTGACCGACCCTTCTTGCAATCTAGGACTATTATGAAAAATAATATTGGGCAAAAGAAGGGTCGACCGCCCCTTCATCTGGCTTTGGAGATTCATCTTCTTCATACCATGAAATCATTTCTTGTTTCATTATCATCATTTACAAACCTTAATATACAATTTTTTATCCCACTATGAAATAAAAAAATGCCAAATTTAGTGCACAAAATTGAAAAATAACATTTATCTCCATCTATATGAAGGATCAACAAATTTTTAGTGCATTACAAGATGTGTTGAAAGTTTATAGGCTTTGGTTCCTCAAGGTGGTAGTTGACAACAAATTGGAAAACCATAGATTCCTTGCAGCTTTTGATTTTGAAGCAATCAATTAAAATGAAATGTCATAAAAAGTAATTAACTCCCACTTGATCTCATTTCTATTATTAGGATTTGAGTTAAGTTAAGTTAAAGCATGTATAAAGCATAAATCATAAGGCATAAAGTATGAGGTAGGTTAGGGATTTAGCATATAGAAGTGTTTAAATACAGACTTTCAGGGTCCATTGTAATTATGAAGTTTAATGTGAATAGAATGATATCAAAGCTGGCATAAGTATCTTGGAGAGCATATTGATCCAAAAGTAACACATGCATCTACCCTAATGATGGCTCATACCTACATACGAACACAAACACCAGTATATCCAAAATAACTTTGCGAACCATGGATGATATGCCAATGACACCAAAGAACGAATTTTCTTTAGCAATCCACACACAACACAGTTATCTACTAACTTGTACACCTAATAAACAAAAGTCATACTACATCTAAGATGTTTTTATTTTCTTGGGATCTACCATGTTAATACCACGATAAAAATTATGAAAAACAGGTAGAGATTCCAGCGATAAAAGACGAAGAGGTGCACATAAAATATTTTTTCTCATATTTACACCAATAGGTGTTTATATCCTAGAATTTGGGGTGGGCTACCATTTATGCTTTTCCTATATTGATAGGTGTTTATATCTTAGAATTTGGGGTGGACTACCATTTATGTTTTTCCTAAATTGAAGGAGGATGGGACAAGTGTACTCTCTAGATTGATTTTATGGTAGTACTTCAAAATAAGTGGTAGCTAAGGCATGTATACCTCATAGCTCATGCATGGATAATAGGTAGTGAGAGACAACCCATTTAACTAAAGAATGTAACAGATAACTGGTGATTAGAACTAAGCATGGAGAACAAGTAACAAATAACTTGTTCATAGCACTCAATTTGTGATCTATCAGTGTTCACGGGCCACAAGTGAAGTGGTTGTGCTAGTTTTATGTTTTATTCATACACGTGAACAAACTACTAACAAGTCTTACAATTCCCCATTAAACTACAGCTCATACATACATCCAAATTTATAATCACTCTTGATATATTAGTTGTTCACATACAAAAGAATTCTTATTTCCAATAACAACAGTTTAATAAACTTATCTTATGTTATCTTCAAATTACTTCATATACAATATGATCTGAAATGGATCAATAAATATAATTTGTATCTATTTTGGTGCTTTCTGGGTGGATAGATTGGATGAATTGGTTTGTAGATCCCATTTTAGGGGCATGTCTTTGTTGATTTGGGGTCTAGAACTTTTAGAGGCTCATTTGTGGACTTTCAAGAAAATTCTATAGGATCAAAAACCCTAACCCTAAATGGGAGTTGAGCCATGAAAAAACCCTAAAAATAATCCTAAATGACTAGTCGGGAGTGGATATTAGAGCATAATAGAAAAAGTAGGAGATATTGTATGAGCCCTATAGGAAAGAATGTCATAGGTAACTACATAGAGAGTACCACTTTCTTTGTATCTGCATTGCATATTGCTAAAAATGGATAAAAATACATTTTTCAGGCCTAGTTGGCAATTTGAGAATTTATACACTTATAGCATGGCTTCATTGTATATTGACTCTCAAAGTAACAATTGATTGATGTATTTCTAAAAGATTGTTGATTGTTGTAGATTTTCCAAATTTTTCGAAGATCATACAAATTAAAGAGATGCAACTAGAGAAAGTTAATCACATATCCAATAGAAAAATAAAGGTAGAGTGAGAAAGTCAATCACAGATCTAACAAAAAAATAGAGGTAGAGTGAGATTGCCCATCTAAGGAGTGAGTTATCTATACCATTCTTGACTGCCTGCTAATACCTTCTTTGGGGAGTTAGTCTACCAACCGATTGTGCTCTCGGTAGATGTCCCTAAAACAAACTAAACATAAGGATCCTAGAGTGTGATATCTTCGATCAAAATCGACTCGAATATCCACTAGATCGCTAGCAAGGAGAGTTCTCAAAATATTTTCATTTCCTTAATTCCTTTCTACCATGCGAGCTTTAGTGGATACCATAGGGCTCAAAGCTCAGTGATATTGTTTGTGCCAAGCTGAATATTTGTGGAAAAGGAAACATATTGAGAATTGGACTTGTAAACTAATCCGATTGATGACAAAGGACGGCTTTTCCCTTGACAAGCACTGCAAAAATACCCATTAGGATCTCTTATCAATGAGCAATTCCCCCACTAGATAAGGGACGACAAAGCTTGTGTATTCTTTATAAAAATGGATAAGAGCACTAATTCTTGTTGTAGATTGAAAGGAAGGAATTTCAACATTTTCAAATATGGTCATGTTTCTAGCAAGCCATATACCCAAAAAATGAAGTAAGGAGTGCAACAGTAATTTTTTAGCTCATTTGGTGCACCAGAGACACAAGTTCTATTGAAGGTCTGCACTCGGCAAGAGATCCTGAAAATTCAAGCCTTATTCTATATCCTCCCATATCTGTCTGGCATAAGAGCACCTGGAGAATAAGCGAGGAATGTTCTCTTTGGATTCTCAACATAGGTAACATTTTTCAGGGCCTTGGAAATGCATTTCCAAAGACAAAGGTTGTCCCAAGTAACAACCTTATTTTTGAGGACCAACCACATAAATATACAGCTCTTGTGGGGGTTATACTTTCCATATCTTCTTCCACCACCATTTCCCATCAGCCTTTAAGGCCATCTAAGACTGGTATCCGAGCTTGATTGTATATCTCCCATCTTATTTATTTCCATTCTAGACCAGTTGATCTGAGCTCCCTCGAATATGAATGTGGTCTTCTTGAAGTGGCAATCTATATATTTCCCATTCTTCATCAAGATCCTGAGGAAAACCAAGTTCCTGAGGGGAGAGCCATCGTGGAGCCATCCTTGCTTCCAGATTGTGGAGCTAGAATCATCTTTGATATGTGAGAGGAATAGGATGTTTCTGTCCTTTAGAAAGGTGAGTAAGCTAGGAGATACGCCAACTTCTCGACCACATCCCATCAATGAGTCTTCCCCTATCATGACTTAGGTGCCATCACCGAAATTTCGAGTGAGCAATGACCCGATTATGGGATATTCCTTCATCAAATATTTCCAGTGAATGAATTCTCCTATAGAGGACTTTTGCTAACTACGAATCCAACTAAGAATGTTCGTTAGATTCCAATATTTTTCCTCAATTATTTTTTTCCACACTGCCTTTCTTTGAGATCAAGTTCTAGACAGACTTCGTAGCCAATGAAGCTCTAAAATGTTTAAATCTTTGAGTCCCCAATCACCATATTCCTTAGCCTTGGTGATGGATTTCTAGATTGTTCAGATCATACTATGGTTCTCTTTCCCTCTCCACAAAAATTTGTTGCAGAGCTTCTAAATTTTTTGGAGAAGCCCTTTGGGGATGTTGTTCAAGATGTTCCAAGAGATCAAGAAGGGCCTCTAATACTAAATTGACAAGTATGAGGTGGCCACCCCATGAGAGCCATCTAGTGCACCATTGGTTTATACATGTCTCAAACCATGCTAAGAGCCAATCCGAATCTAACTTCCTGTATCCATTTGTTTTAAGCCAGAATCCTAAGTTCTTCATTTATAAATTAAATTCTTCCATCGGAAACTCATATATAGTTTGGATAATGCGTATCACTTTTTTTTGTGGTAGAAATTTCTTCCTATGGGTAGCAAGGGGTTCTCTTAGGTTAGACTAGGATGTACTAGCTCTAATCTAAGACAATTAAGTAACAAATGCAACCTTGAATCCTGAGCTAAACGCATATGCCAAGATTAAATGTATCTGATAGTAACATAAGGATGTAACTCACCTTTGAATTGGACGTTTGTCCTGCTTCTAGCTTTGATCCCGAAGCTCCCAAGTTGAACCTGTCAAGATCAAACAAGAGACAAACACGCAATCACCCAAATACCTTGAAATACAAGTTAGATTCGAATCTTACTAGATACACTTCATGCCAATGATTCAAGCACAATGCACACGAAATGGGAAACAAGACAAGTTATTATTAATGGAAACTTGAAGATGCTTACATAGAGTTATTTGATGTCCAAGTATTAGCTCCAGCTCCAAAGCTTCCTCCCTCTGGATATCTTTG
Organism: Larix kaempferi; assembly: GCA_027924585.1. Classification (NCBI taxonomy): domain Eukaryota; kingdom Viridiplantae; phylum Streptophyta; class Pinopsida; order Pinales; family Pinaceae; genus Larix; species Larix kaempferi. The sequence goes on along the minus strand of BSBM01000217.1, from coordinate 12,158,202 downwards.
CAAATATCTCAAGATGATAAGCTGGATGCCCCAAGTAGTCCTCCCCTTGGCTCATGGAAGGCCTCTCCTTTATAGCACTTGAGGAGTTAACCATAAGGAGAGGAAGGTGGATCTCATGAGGGTTTAGTGGATCAACCAAGATAAACAGAGAGAGGAGGTTGAGATCGAATCAGACATGTAAATCCTAAGGAAATATCTTGAAAGGTAGAGATCCTAGATCAAAGCCAAAGTCTCTATCAGGATTTTCGCGCCCCAGAGACTGAGCATAGTGTGAAAATCTGAATATTTTCACACCCCAGAGGTTATCCAGAGCGCGAAAATGTTGGTTTTTCGTGCCTCATGAGATATGCAGGGCACAAAAATCAAGGAAAACATGGTCAACTAGGGTGACATGTGGCCTATCAGGTTGTTTCTCGGCAAACAGGAAGTGGATTTGTCTCCTAGGTGTCCAGATGAGACCAAGGAGGGTGCTAACAACATTAGGGAGAAATGTCGCTAGGGCACATGGTACAAAGATGCGACATGAAAGCTTGAAGTGTAACTTTGAGGTATAACATATGCCTTCTAAAGTGTGAGGTTAGAAGAAACTGATGGCCGAAAGACTTTACCAGTAACATGAAGGTTGGAGGCGGAAATAAACACAAATATTATGCAGAATGAGATACGGATCTTCAATCTTTATTGATAAACGGAAGATCAACTAATGCATTACAAACCAAATCTGAATGTGTATTTAAACACTTATGGAAACCCTAAAAATTCTAACCTAGCTTTTGCATGCATGCAAAACATGTTGTTGCATGTTTTATTAACTAAACTTCTAAATAGGAACTAAACCAAAAGCTAAAGCTAATGTAAGTAATTACTATTTCTAACACTCCCTCTTAATTACTATTGCTGACTACTGCAGCTTTTACAATGCCTAAATTATCTCTATGGGTTTCAAAAAATTATTTTGCCGATGTCTTTGTGAATATGTCAGCCAATTGGTCAATTGATATACAATGCTCAACATGAACTTCACCATTGTTCACAAGTTCTCTTATGAAGTGATATCTGGTATCAATGTGCTTGCTTTTCTGGTGAAAAATATGGTTCTTGGATAGAGCGATTGCTGAATTGTTGTCACAATAGATTGTTGTTGGTCCTTCTTGTTTTTGTTGAAGACCTTCTAAAACTTTGCATAACCAGAATGCTTGACATGCTGCTGATGTTACTGCTACCTAATCTGCATCTGCCGATGAAAGTGTCACAATGGGATGCTTCTTGGATGCCCATGAAATCACCCCTGATCCAAGATGAAAAAACATGACAGGAAGTGTTCTTCCTGTCATCCACACTTCCTGCAAAATCATTGTCAGTGAAACTTGTCAAAACATCATACTCAATGCTTGAGTATAAAATTCCATAGCTTGAAGTCCCTGCAACATATCATAATATACTTTTTCCAACTTGCCAATGTGAGTCTTTAGGAGACTCCATGAACCTGGAAATCAAGCTGACAGCATACATAATATTTGTCTTGTAGTTGTGAGATACATGAGACTTCCTACAAGTCTCTTAAACAATGTTGGATCTACTTTGGGACTTTCGTCATCTTTGCTCAACTTTGTACCTATTGCCACTAGTGTAGGTGTCAGTTTGCAATTAAGGATTCTGAATCGCTTAAGAACTTCATTAGCATATTTACTTTGAGAAATAAATATACTTTTTTTGATAGTTCTACTTCTAAGCCAAGAAAGAACTTCATTAATCCAAGGTCTGTCATCTCGAACTCTTTCTTCATAGCTTCCTTGAACTCATTTACGGACAGGTCACCTATAAAAATCATATCATCAACATATAAACAAACTATCAAAATATGTCCTTGTTAAATTACCTTTGTGTAAAGTCTTGGTTCGTTGTTGATTTTGCTAAAACCGTTTTTTAAGAATCAATTATGTTGTACCAAGCTCTTGGAGCTTGCTTGAGCTCATAGAGAGCTTTCTTCAACTTGTAAACTTTATCTTCATGTTCTTTGATTTCATACCCGTGTGGCTACTCCACATAAATTTCTTCTTTAAGAATTCCATTCAAGAATGGTGACTTGACATCCATTTGATACATTTTCCATCTGTTCTGGATTGTTATTGCTAGGATTACTCTTAAAGTGTCAATCTCACCTTTTTCATTGAGTTTGGTCTTATAGACCCACTTCAAACCAATGTGTTTCTTATTTTTTGGTAGGTCAACTAGATCCCATGTACCATTTCTCTCAATGGAATCTATCTCTTTGTCCATAGCTTTTACCCAATGCTCTTCTTTTACTTCCTCTTCATAAAACACAGGTTCACTAGAAATAAAAGAATAATTGGTATTTGCATCAAAATCATCATAAATATCTTCCAATCTTCTAGTATTTCTATTACTATGATCAGATTCATTACCTGATTGCGGACTTGATGATTCACCTCGAACTGTGTTTCTAGGTCCTCTTGCTGGAGTGTTTGCTACTGGTGAAGATGCTACTGGACCCTGTTGTCCAATCAGTTCCTCTTCTTCTTCATCTTCTGGTTGGGGTATTGTAGCTCCCACAACCTTGTCTATGGTTCCATTCCATGACTCTTCCTCCTTGAACAACACATCTCTGTTGAAGATAACCTTTTTGGTAATAGGGATAAATATAGTTTTTAGGCTTTAGATTCTTCACCGTATCCAAGAAAGATACATTTCTCACTCTTGCCATCTAACTTTTTTCTTCGTTGTTTAGGAACATGAGCATAAGCAACGCAACCAAATATTCTGAAATGAGAAATATTACAACTCATACCTGTCCATGCTTCCTCTGGTACTCTGTTCTTCACAATTTTGGTGGGAGATCTGTTTATCACATGAATAACACAAGCCACTGTGTCTCCCCAAAAATCGTGGGACAAGTTTCTTCCTTTCAACATGCTCCTTGCCATATTCCTGATGGTTTTGTTCTTGCGTTCAGCAACACCATTCTGCTGAGGTGTATATCTTGTAGTGAATTTCCTCTTCATTCCATGATATTTGCAGTAATCATGAAATTCCTTTGAGTCATACTCTCCCCCTCCATCTGATCTCAATACTTTGAGGTTATAACCACTCTGTTTTTTGACTAGAGCCTTAAATTCCTTGAACTTGCCAAAAATTTCAGACTTCTAACGAAGGAAATACACCCATGTTTTTCTACTGAAATCATCAATAAATGTAAGAAAATAATAGCTTCCACCAATTGACTGATTCTTCATTGGACCACATAAATCAGTATGAATAAGTTATAGAGGTTCATGTGCCCTTCGATACATACCTTTAGGAAAGCTATCCCTGTGTTGCTTTGTAACGATGCAACACTCACAACTGTTTGTTGGCTCCTTCATAGGGGGTAATCCTTTTACCATCCCTTTTTGGTGCAACAGCTTGATACCACCAAAGTGAATATGTCCATATTTGAAATGCCATAACCAATAATCATCCATGCATGTGGCTTTTTTAGCAAAAGAATTTACCTTGTTGTTGCAATTCATGACTAGTGGATACATCATGTTCCTAGTCACTTGTACTTTAATGATCAACTGTCTATTTGGGGGTTTGTCATAGATTTCACATTTTGATCCATCAAATACAAATCCTGCTACTAATAAAGAAGCTCACTTCCCTAAATATCCCATATATTTGGGTGGTAATAGAGGAAGAGGACAAATTTATCCCAACGAGAGTGGAATAAGGAAAACATATCGGGAAAAATTGTTTACTGGTTATGCCCTATACAACGCCTTTGGGAAACCCTCTGAACAACTTAGGGCCATAATGAGTATTATTTTACCCACTCCAGCTCCTGCAAATAAATCGAGTTTTCCCCCACAGAGGTAAGGAGCCAAAATATCTACTACTTTAATGCTCAGATTTGGGAGAATCTCTCGTTCTATAGCCCTAATTATATTAAGATTAGGGATATTTCCAACTAACCTCGAATTATCAGGTATCAAATTCTTTATTTCTGGTTCCAAACCTTCAACATATGGATGGAAAGACCCCAGGTTGAAGGCGAATAACTAGAGAGAATCAGATTGGTCATAGGAAAATGATAATGATAAGGGATTATGCACATCCCTTACGGGGGATATAAAAAGCATTGTTTCCAAGAGCTATCTTCCTTTCCGTTTCTATGGAACTCATCCATTTTAAAACCTCAGCTATGGCTCCAGGAGCAGATTGTATCCACTGAGCAAATATGGGCTCGATCAAGATTTGTTTTTTCTGGAGTCGTTCATTCCATTGAAATGATCTCCGCTTCAAAACCGTACATGAGATTCCCACCTCATACGGCTCCTACTCTCGGTATTACTGATGCATCGGGACAGTTGAGAAATGAGAACATATCTTTATTTGCATCTTTTGTGTTGCTTCAAGGGCCATGGTTAGTGCTAATAAAATTGACTAATTGCTTACTGAGTTTCATTTTCCATTGGCTATTGATCATGAAAAATAAGTATTAGAATGAAATCAATATTCATGGAGAAGAACAGAAGGAAGATCTACTTTCAATCATTGGGAATTATCTATAGGGATCTCCGTGGAATTCCGACTTAGGAGGACTACCTCTGTGTAACCCTAAAATCTATTTATCAACCCACGTTTTTTATAAGAAAAATTTGATTCTTCGAGGAGGGAAGAATATTTATTGCAGATTCACAATGATGATTAGATTTTATCCCCGAAAGAAGGGTCACAGTCCCCGCTGTTACAATGAGGTCAGCTCGTCCAGGACTAGATCTTGGTACCAAACCGTAACGATTGTCTGTCTAAATTGGATCTATTTTCCAGGGGCATGAAGAAGGTGATTAGCTCCGTTGTTTTATGGTACAAGGTCCTTCATCCTACATTTACCATATATGGACAAGTACTAATGGCGAGATAGTTGGACAGGTGACTAAACCCTATACTCTACATTATGAAACTAACAAACCAGAAAGAGATGCTTGCTTGAGCAAATGAATAGGACTAGGGTGAAAATGATAGAAGCCAATAAGAAACCGAAATAACTAATTATAGGCTCTATCTATCTATTCATATTCAGGATCCTATGAGAGATGTTCTTTTTTGCTACAGCTTATAAAAACTGTTACTTGGAACGGTGCATATGTAGAAAGCCTTTTCTTTTGTTCGTAAAATAAAACTTATGCTCAGTGAAGGTGAGTTCTGGAGATAGAAAAATTCCTTCTATCGTGTATCCTCGGTCAATGTATCCTTAGATGCTCTCATCTCCTGAGGATTTTAGTACCGAGCGAAAGGTACTCCAACGTAATTTGTTTTCAAATCGAAGATCCTTTCCCGGAACCCATACACGTTTTTGCAGGTCTCATTGTAATAGGTTTGTCAGGAAATATGCGTACCCATATTTTTCCGCCACGACGGGCATAACGAGTAATCGTTCTTCGTCCAACTTCTATCTAAGTACAATTTCTTTTAGATTCATCAAAATGTCATGTACTGATTCTTCACCACCCAAGCTGCATTATATACTCATCATCAATATATTGCTGGGTTCATTATGACAGGAACCTTTTCTCATGGAGCTATATTCCTCATTAGGCCCTTGACTGACTTTACAATAATATATGCAGTTGAGCATGGCTGGGAATACGGGAGAACGCTCCTTTGCTGACATTATTACTAGAATTTGTGACATGGGTAATATTTGAAAATTGTGAACTCGTACGTGAATGTTAAATTTCAATGTTGCTATTAGGTTTTCGATAGGTTTCCCATCAAAAAATTCTTGGTGTGCATGCATTTCGTTGAGTGTGCGTGTAAAGGTATTGAAGTTTGTGCATGAAATAAGAAAAAGCATGCACACATATGTTCTGGAAATAGATACATTTCATATGGTTTGTGGGTTAAAATTTTGGAGTGTGACCCCAAACTATATAAGAATATTAAACACGAAATGTTGGAGAAATACTATATAGAGAAAATAACACTTCATTAAATACCTATGATTACACTAAAAACACCATACCTCTCCTCGTTTTGAGGACACCACATCTCCAAGCACCATGTAAGTTTTTATCCATCCTTTATCCCTCCCATTTGATTGTCCCCTGAAGTAAGTGTGTCCAGCAAGGGAAATGGTTTAATTACTAGGCGGTCGGAACTAATGGTCTCTCATACGACTGATGCTTAAAAAAACGCGAGAGAAAAGAAAAAAGAGAGGGGGGGGACTGAGCAAAATGGCCCATGTTGGATCCAGTATTCATATTGGGAACTATGATAAAAAGTTATTACATCAATCTTCTGAACCTCAATTCGAGTCTACTTTCGAGATAAAATAGGTTATGGGATATATTATATTACAACAGTACAGGGTAGGGGATGCTTTTTCATTTCTTTTGAGAAGAAAAAGAAGTAGTACGAAGGAAAAGTATCTAACCTTTTCTTTTGTACTACTTCTTCTACATGGAAGTTATGCACGAACGTAATGATCACAACTTTCCTCTGGATATAGCTATTGTTGAATCTATTTCAATAGGCCCTTTTTCTGGGTTCACTAGGATTTTTCCTGGTCTGTATTTCGAGTTATTTTGGTGAGAACTTGATACCCCTTCGATCAAACTTTCTGAAGAGCTTCGATCAATTCGATTAATCAGAGTCTTTTCTGGCTTTACCCCCCTGGAACCAAAAATAAAGAATTTGATGGAGATTTATTTTCAGTAAGTTGCCCAATGCTAAGCAGATTATGCTTCAGTCCTAGAGCATAATATACATATGTGATTGTCTTTTGTTGGCCTTGTTTGGTCATAATGTTGGCCACTCCTTTTCCAAGAACTGGAACTGCCTCATCCGTGCCGACTTTGACCTTTGTCTTCATTGATACATCTAGGTTTGCAATTAGACCTCTATCACTTGTCATATGGTTACTGCAGCCACTATCTAAAAGCCAAAGTCCCTTTGGGATTTCGTGTGCAGCATGACATGTAAGAAATAACATATCTTCTTTATTCTGAGAGGTATTAGTCACATTAGCATTATGTTTTTCCTAATCAAACTTTTTATTTCTAGATTCATGAGCATAATGGCCAAATTTATTGCAATAATAATACTTAATATTATATTTATCTGACCTTTTTTTGTCGTAGTTCTCGCCTTCATGGTTATGATCGTGATCTTGATCTTCCTTGCCATTACTTCGGACACCTCTGCCTCTTTCTCTTGATCCTCCTCTGCCTCTGCCTCTTCCTCTACCTTTTGAGAATGAAACTTTTGCTTTGAAAGCATTCTCTAGAGAGGACCCTTCATTCATGTTGATTCTGGATTCATATGACAGTAGCGATCCGGTCAACTCGTCTATAGAGAGATTTCTCAGATCCTTTGCTTCTTCAATCGCTTCAACTTTTGAATCAAATTTGTGGGGTAAGGATCTCAGAACCCTTTCAACCACCCTTTGATCTTCAATCTTTTCACAATATATATTCAGCTGATTAACAATCCCCATGACTTGGGTTATGAAAGAATCTAATGAGTCTGATTCTTTCATCTTAAGATCTTCAAAATCTCTTCTTAGGTTTTGGATTTTAGCTATTTGTACCCTTCCAGCACCCTGATAATTGGTCACCAAGGTTTCCCATGCTTCTTTGGCATGTAATGAAGCTGATATCTTTGGAAATATGTTGTTATCCAAAGCATTCATTATGTGATGTAATGCCTTTGCATCCTTCTTCCTGTGAATTCGCAGGATATCCTTTTCTCCGTTTGATAGGGCTTGATAAGCTTCATCATCTATTGGTTCGGAATAGCCATTCATGACATATTCCCACACATCTTTTGATTTGAGATAAACCGCCATCCTCGTGTCCCAGACATCATAGTCCTTTTTCCCTATAAGCGGAGAAATCTGAGACTGATTGTTGCTGCTAGAAGCCATAGACGTTGCAAAGTCTTTCACTGGCTTTTTTAAAAAACAATCTCCTTCCTTTTCTTTTGATAATGTCTCCTCTTCACTTCCTTAAAATATAAAAAGAATCTCTTCTTCTTTTTCTAAAATTCCACCCTTTTTTGTTTTTACTTAAAAAAAATTCTTACTCGAAGTGAATAATTTCCGTAAAAAAAAAAAAACTTAACTCATGAAAACAAAATTTTCTCGTGGAATTATTTTCACAGGCCTAATGAAGGCTGGAGCACGAAAATATGAAATTTTCACGCTTTGGCCTATAGTGAGGCCGCAAAAATTTGCAAATTTTTCTATTTCGAAAGTTTGCCAAAAATTATCATGCCTCCATGCAGGGGAGGGGCGCGAAAATTTCTGCCAAAAAAAACTCAAATTTTTTGCAAATTTCTTCAGAGCTACGGCTTCTCTTGCTCTGATCAATCAATATTCTTCCAACGCTTTGATACCAAATTGAAGGTTGGAGGCAGAAATACATACAAATCTTATGCAGAATGAGCTACGGCTCTTCAATATTTTTTGATAAACGGAAGATCAACTAATGCATTACAAACCAAATCTGAATGTATATTTAAACACTTATGGAAACCCTAAAAAGTCTAACCTAGATTTTGCATGCATGCAAAACATGTTGTTGCATGTTTTATTAACTGATCTTCTAAATAGGAACTAAAGCTAATAGAAGTAATTACTATTTCTAACACAACACAGGATGTTGATTATGAAGGTACAACATTGGGCACACATTCCCCAATTCTTAGCCATGAGACTTGGCTAGGGGTGAATGGTCCGGTGGTAGGAAAATATATTCTGCTGGACACCCTATGATAGGGTGGGGAGATTGGTTCTTGCATGATGAGTAGTGTTGTGGCATCGAACATACCCTCAGAGTAGGGCTGCGCTTTCTTTCAGACATTATACGATGGGGTTGGAAGATTAATCCTTAGGTGCTGTAGCTAGGGTTTTACCCCTAGCTTGTGCCAATGAGCACCTACTAAGGAGAATGGACTCCTTAGTAGCAGTTCAGTATATTAAACTAATTAAGCTAAAACAAAAATTAAATTACTTCTAAAGCATGCATGAAACATAAACATCAAAATTAAAGAATGGCTTTTTTGTATTGATATTACCTTCAATGAGAAGGTTTGATGAAGCCCTTTGCAGTGTCCAAGAGGATGATCCAAGCTTCAAGATGCTCCTTCTCCTTCTCCAATGATGGGAATGGGCCAAAGGTGGCTCTCAAGGTGAAAGTAGTTCAAGGGTGAACTAGGGTTTCGAGAGAGATTTTGGCAGAGTAAGGGTGCTTGTGATTGTTGATATGGAATAGGGGATCTCCATCACCTATTTATAGTTTTTTGGTGGTGGAGTGCTGACCCATGGTTTTAGGAAACACATGGTTTTGTGCAGCTGTATAGGGTTTTTTCCTCCTTTTCCTCATTATTTTATATTTTTTATTCCCTTTTTAGGGGATTTTTGCTATTTTGGGAGGAAAAGGGGGTTTTTTAGCCTTTTTTAGGCTATTTTGAGGGTTTTGTGGCCTTTTGGAGGCATTTTAGGCCTTTTGGAGGCTTTTTAGGCCTTTTGGAGGCTTTTTAATGGGATTTTTTGGGATTTTAAGGGAAAAATGGTAGGAAAATGGACAAATGAGCCATATAATGTGGTAATGAAGGTAGTGAACACTTTTTGGGTGTTAACAGATTGCCCCCTAATGTGCGAGGTCAGGAGCTCATCGTATGGCCGATGGACATCATAAGTCATGAATGGTTTTCCTGGGATGTGGAGAGAAGAGAAGAAACAAACTGGAGCCCGGAACAACGATCTCGAACAACTGCAAGAACTAAAAGTACATAACCTCAATAATGGATGAGGAATCATCTGATCATATGGACGAGGCGGGCATTCCCATGCTCGTATCAGGATATAACATAATAACAATGGGGTCCAAAAACTGGGGACCTGAAATATACATGACCTCAAATACTGACTGAGGAATAATCTCAATATATGGACGAGGCGGGCATACCCATGCTCGTATCAAGAGACATAAACAGAACTGTGAGGCCCGAAAAGGAGGACCTGTAAGATACATGACCACTGTGTACATCATAAGAGTCCAGAGGGGATACAAATATGGGACATACTGCTGAGCTGATCATGTGTGAACTGAAGAACTGGTGCACTGGAACAATCAACAGTGCTACTGAGTGTGATACCAAAGGAACTGATGAGCTGCTGGATCATAGTGACTGGGGTCATACTCTCCATGGTACACTGAACTGGAACTGATCTGGGACTGAAACTAGGTACTCAAGGAAGCATAGAACTGGATGGATTCCGAATACAAACGCCAACGCAGCCCGGACATCCACGGGAACATATAGCTGGGCGTTCCAAAGTGACTCACCAATGTGCTAGAGTCGGGGGAAATCCGGGGTCTTCGACGAAAAACTGATGGGATATAATCCTACGCGATCCTCAACGATGCGATCAAGGTGCTGAAGTCGAGCATGTGAGGAACAACCACTCGGAGAGGCAATGATGTCTCCTCTCAGAATGATCTGTAGGCACTTACCACGGATGGTGATAAGTCCAAGGCGTAGGGACCTCTGGGCCTATCCTCTGGAATAGAGGAGCTGTCGTCGACAGAGGGAGACCTGCAACTATCAAGGCAATGATGTTTCCTTGACAGGAGCGCGAGGTACAAGACCGAAATGTGATAGTGCTGATGGCAGGACTGATAAACTGTGGGGGGACAACTGGGCAAGTAGAGTGGGTGGACTCAAACTTCCTTTGTTCAGAGTATGATAATGGGAATGATCTGGCAGCATATGAAACTGACTAAGGGGAGAGGGATCATAGCTGTATGGGATCTGGGAAGGTTACTGGGTTGAGGGAGACTCAAGCTGGGGTACAATGGCAGGAGACTGCAGAATACTCTGAACAAAGGCGACCTGATTGGGGGTGCTGCCGAGATGATAGATCAAAGTGCCAAGAGGCACGGGGAAAAACTTCTTCATGGGTTAAGGAACTAGAAGAAGTGTGTGTAAAATGGTACTGTCGTGTGGATTTTACGAGCCCAGGACAGTTCATGCTCGTGGTTGCTTTCAATTTTAAGGAGTCTGAAAGCGATAAGAAGACTCTGAAGTAGTGGAATGGTACTGTCGTGTGGATTTTACGAGCCCAGGACAGTTCATGCTCGTGGTTGCTTTCAATTTTAGAGAGTCTGAAAGCAAGTAAGAAGACTCCAGGGGGTTGCTTTTTCGTAGATTTAGTCTCCAAGGCCCAAAGAAGCATAAAAGGATGCAATGAAGAACTCTTCTAGCCGGTGTGACTAGAGTATTCCTTTTTCGTAATTAGTCTACCAGGTCCGGAAAAGGGTTAAACTTATACCAGATAGACGCCCTTTCAGGTACTTTAACGAGCATGAAAGGAAGCAAGATTGCTCGGCCATCTTTTCATTCTTTTAGGAGTCAGAAAAGAGCTTAACGGAAACTCCCTAAGTGCCTTTTTCGTAAAGGACTTGTCCGGCCCGAAAAAGGGATAAAAGTATACCGAACAAAAGGAATGGCCAGGCAAGGAGGAAGTGTTCAATCAAGGATCAGAAATGATGACCAAGAACGAGAGTAGGGGGGAACACTGGTGGGCCTCCTTGCGGGGTAGTTGAAATGGTGGCAAAATAACGAAACATTTGCAGTATGACAGGAGTGAATGGCTCATGTAAAAAAGTGGAACAATCCGATGGCGGCCGCTGTGGCGCGCAAACCGAGGCAGCAAGGTGCCGGGACACAATGTTGAAATTGTACCGAGTGAGAGCGAGAAATGATCTCAAGCATCATCACGAGCTCGGAAAAATGAATCCGGCGATATAAAGGATGTCAAAAATGGGTGACGGTCGATGTGGCACGCAAACCGAGGTGACGGGGGCATTTTGAAAAATGCCCGGAAAAAATATGGAGGTGAGAGCGAGAAATGATCTCTAGCATCATCACCAGCTCGGAAAAATGAATCCGATGATATAAAACATAGGAAAAATGGAGAACGGCCGATGTGGCATGCAAACCGAGGCGACTAGTGACGTCTGAAAAATGGGCAAAAAATGACGGAACAAAAATAATGCAACGGGGTGACCATTATGATGGTCGCGTCGTGCTGATTCCAATGGTGGAAACGGTTCGGAAAACGGACTCCGTATGGGGCCAGAATGACCAAAACAAGAAAAAGTCAACTGACTATAAATAGTGGTGGGTCCAACATGACATGTGTCATTTGTACTTGTTGACTTTGACTTGTGATTAGAGTGGACCAGAGCTTAGGTGGCATTTCTGGACGATCCGTCTGGCTGATTTCAGATCCGTGAGACACAGGTATTTTATTAAACTCATACCTGCACATTTTTTAGGGTCGGGGGTTGGGTAGTGGGTCCCAGGGTTTAGTTGTACGGTCCACGTGGGGTAGACCGCGGGTTAGGGGGTCGAAACCGCGGTTGAAGACCGCGAGTTTCGGGCCGAACCACGCGGTTGGATACCGCGTGATTCCTGGATGGAAACGCGGTCGAGTACCGCGAGTTCCAAGGAGGAACACGTGGTTCCCAACCGCGGGTTTTTGGCAATCTTTTTGGGTTTTTATATATTTTTATGAGATGCTATGGGAATGTGATGCATGATGTTACATAGTATGATTGATATGCCATTCTAGGATGTTGTTGGCCATTTGGTCTGCGACACTATTTTGGGCTCTGGGGACATGTGTGAATATGATGGATTCAAATTGTCGGCTAAGTTGTTTGGTGCGCAGGAATTTTCTAAAAAGGCAGGGATCACGCACCTGGTAGCAGTTGTTGAGCTGGGAGACAAGTAGCTGGGAGTCAAGGAACACATGAAGGTGACATATGCCCATTTGGAGGGCGGCAGTCAAGAGACCGGTCACAGTATCATACTCCGCCTGGTTATTGGTAGCAGCGCCTATACATATCCCGTCAAGGTGAATCATCTCGTTGGAAGGGGAGTACAAGACCCATGCTGCAGAAGCCAGGTTGGGAGACCAGCGGCTTGCGCCATCAGCGAAGCCAGTGTAACAAAGTGGAAGGTGGTCCATCTGTAATCATGCAGAAAGGATGAATGTAAGATGATGGTAAAAAAGTGAAAAACAAAAAGAGAGCAAACTGTACAATGCGGACCAAAATGGGGCCGCGAGTTATTCTATGGATAGAGATTCCGTAAGATGCAACCCGTCATGGGGGTTGCGTAAAGGGAGGCCTTCAGAGTTGGTTTCGGTATGAACATGGAGTTCCTCTGGCCGTGTGTCTATGTGATGTTTGAGAATGGCGGGGTTGAACCCAGGCATTCCGTTAGAGGGCCAAGCAAATACATCACGAAACTCTTGGAAGAGTTGATGGTAGTTCTCGATCTCCTGCGTGCTGCAGGAAGCTCCTAAAGTGATGACTTCAGGGGTCCCAATTGTAGCTTTAACATCTGAGAACTGTGAGGGATGAATGGGACGCTGTTTCTGACGAACGGGGGGTACATCAGGCCATGTGTCAATGTGGTGCTCTATGATTGCAGGGTCAAGGCCATGCATTTCGGTATAGGACCAGGCAAAGACATCACGGAATTCTCTAAAAAGGTTTATGTAGTCCTCAATCTCTTGTTTACTGCAGAATGCTCCTAAAGTGATGAGTTCAGGGGCACGTCCTGGGGCAGCGATATCAACTTGGATGACAGGTGAGATGTTGGCCATGTTGCCCTCCTCGAAGGCATCCGGAGCAGGAATAGGGTCCTTGAACCAGTCGACCTTGGTGGGGAGGAAGTCTTTAGACTCAACTGTGAATTGGTTAGCTGTGCTAGAGGAGGATTCTTCAGGGATGAAATAGGAACGATGGTGCATATCGTCCAAGGGATAATCCGGGGCAGTCAGGGCCTCAAGAACTTCCTCATCGGTACGGAAAGTTTGCGTCGTCAAATCGGTTGACGAGGGGGTAGTGGTTGAAGAGATCATATAGATGATATTAACCTCTTCGGAAGGGGGAGAGACCGGGGGGTAAATCTCCTCAATGGTGGGTGGTGCCGTCTCAAGATCCAGATTGTTCATCTCATAGAGAGCCGCTCTGTAATCCGGGAGATCGGGACAATGATGTGAATAGTGTCCGTAAATACCGCAGATGGCGCAGGAGTGGTTGGTACGTAGGGACTTATCTTTAGGCTTAGGAGTGGGGTTTAGTTCGACAGTTGGGATGTTGGGGTCATCATCGAGCATTTGCATGTGCTTTTGTAATGCGGGTAACTGTGGGAATTGGTGGGTGGCATGGCCTAACTCGTCGCACAGCGAGAATTTGGGAGGAGCACGAAATACTGGAGGGTTTTTGACTGTCTTGGGAGGTGGTACAGCAGTGTACGGTTGTGGACCTCTTCCCCCAGTGGGTTTGGGAGTAGGAGGAGGTGTCGTGGAGGAAGAAGGGGTAGAGACACCGGGAGGTGGCTGAGTGGTAGTAGCCATGGGTTGCACCGGCTGGAGGACGACATCTGGTGTCGGCGGGCGAACGGGAGGCGAAAGATACCATACAGGTAATCCCAAGGTTAACCCAGGGAGGCTAAGGGTAGCCATGACCAGGGCGCTTACTACTCCCGATGGAGGGACTAGGAAGGGGATCATATGGATCGGTGTAACACCAATGTGGCTAGGTACCAATGGTGGTTTTGGCAACAAGGGTGGTTGAGTATTAGGTGGTAGGTTGTCGTGGGACAAGGTACATAAGTCAGAGACTTCGGGCGTAGATGACGGGGGGGGAATGGATTGAAAGGTGGAAGTCATCGACGCGTCTGAGTAGACTCCAGGCCCCGAAGAGGAAATAAACGAAGTGGTGGCAGGAGAAACAGGTTGTTCAACCATGGGGAGAATGTTTTCAGGTGCCGCGGGAGCACTGGGATCATAGTATGTGAGTTGGTCAATTTTAACCACGCGTCCCTCATGGGGGAACATCATGGTGCGAAAGACCGAAGAGGCAACCGCCCGCATGGCATACATGTAGCTGCGGCCAAGTAAAAGGTTGTAATCCAACTGGGCATTGATTACCTCTATATCAATAAGGACGGTTTTACCACCTAACTGGACGGGTACGTTGGGTAGGAGGCCTTGGGGCTGGGCCGAACGACCGTCATAGGCACGTAACGCAGTGGTGGACTGCTGGAGAGGAGGGGATCCTAGCTTCTGCCATACGAATGTAGACATAACGCATGTGGAGGCACCCTCATCGATGATGCACCTATGGATGACAAGATTCCTAACGGAGACAGTAACTTGGAATGCTAAGCTGGAAGGTAGGCGTGGTTCAGACTGGTCTAAATCAAATGCCATCAAATGCGAATCAGTTGGGTCAATCCCCCCAATGGCGAAAAGTAAAGTTTTGCGCTGGGAAGGGCAGTTCTTCAAGACTTCTAACGCAGACATGGCTGCGGGAGATTGGGCTAGGTCGTCTACGATGTTGTAGTTTGACGCAGCGCGCGCAGTAGGGTTATTGTTGATTCGGCGAAGAGGGAAACGAGGTGCTTTCGCAGCGCCGTCTATGGGCGGCGGAGGTATACGTAACGCCTGGTCGGTGGGATGGGCGTTAGTAGGTTTATCCGTGGGATTGGCTTCAGAGGTGGAGCCATATTGGTTTCGACAGGTCTGGAGATTGACGTCAGCAGATGACATCATCAGTAAATGGTGGGTACTTGAGTCAAACATGGGTTGATCAGGAGCAGCGTAAGTGATCTGTTGTTGTTGGGGCGCATTGGCTTGATGAGGGGCCAACGGCTGAGTGTTCACTACGCCTTGGGTCGGTAGGGGGTTTTGCAGCACTAAAGGGGGTTGTTGAGGTTGGGGAGGGTTGGGCGGTGCTTGGGGAGCCGCATGCCCTTGGCGATGGGCCTCGTCAACCTAGAGTTGCCGAGCTCGCTCCAAGTGTGGGCAAGCATGTGTGTAGTGTCCATAGACCCCGCAAATAGAACAAGGGTGGTTCGTTCGCAAATTGGTGTTTTTAGCCTGCTTGGGCGGGCGATCAGGGTTTTGGTTAGCGGGGGCCGCATTGTTGTTGTCAGGGGGATTAGCCGGTTGACCAGCTTGGTCTGCAGGTTGGTTGTTCCCCCGATTACGGCCCTTGCCGCGGTTCTGTTGGCCCTGGTTTCGTTGGTTATTCTGGTTTTGCTGCGGGTTCTGTTGGGCGTAAACTTGCCCTTGGGCAGCAGGTGGATTTTGAGGTTGCGCAGGTGCTGGAGCAGGCTACGGAGGATGATATGTAGGTTGAGGCTGAGCAGGTGCAGCAACTTGAGGGGGTTGCTGATAGGACTGCGGAGCAGGTTGTGGATGTGCCGCAGGGGCTGCCTGTGGCGGATAATAAGCTGGTGGGGCTTGTGAAGGCGCAGGAGCTGAGGCAGCCTGCTGATGGTAGTAAGGCTGAGGGGCGACTGGAGGAGCATAAGCAGGAGTCGCATACCCGAAGCACTGAGGTGGACATGAGGGTCCATGGGAATGGTGATGTGTCATGGGAGCATACGAGTTGGTTGCTCCAGACTGTGAAGTAGCCCGCGACAGGTCGGGGCCAGGGGTAGGACGTGCTATAGAAAATGGTTGGGGATGCGAAGAAACACGGCCAATGATACCATCTGCAGCGTGGAATGCCCCCGGCGCATCATGCTGGGAAGACTCGCCGCGAGGGGCATCAGGTATAATGGTATAAAGGTAACCCGATTGGGCGTAAATGAGGTCGAACTGTTGAGCCTTAAGGATGGCCTCTTCCTCAGACTGGGGTCTTTCTGAGGCCACATCCTTAGCAATAACAGGGAGAAGGGATTTGAGGAACCAATCTAGGAAGATACGGTCGTCTAGTTTAATCTTGCATAAGCTACGGCATCGACGCCACTCATGGATGTGGTCCGTGATATGGGTAGCCGTGTTTTGTCTACAAGATAGAAGGATCTCAACGCCCGCGTCATAGCGGACAGGCAACTGGAAGAACTGCAGGAAGGTCGAGGCAAGGGAAGCAAAGGTGGCGTGGGTCCCATGAGGTTGCTCGATATACCACTTGGTTGCAGAGCCAGTGAAGGTGCGCTGTAAGAGACGGAGGCGAACAGAGTCATCCACGATGGAGTTAGAGGAACACCATAGGTGGAAAGACATGATATGGTTTTGTGGGTCCTCACCAGCCTTCCCCTCGAACTTAGGGATATCAGAGGGGAGCTTGGTAGGCATATAAGGCCACATAGGATCGCGTCGAATAGGATCGTTGGTCAATCTGGCCAGGTCAGGTAGGTTGAGGCTAGCCATGAATGGCAAACTGGAAGAAGGGTGTGACACTATAGTGGGTTGGACCAAGTTGGGGCCAGTGCCCCCAAGTGGAGGGACAAGATGTGAGGTGGTGCCCCCAAGTGGGGGAACTGAGGTAGTGAAGGATGGTCCAGCACCACCATTGGTAGTGTGAGCCACTGATGTAGTGGGGATAGGGATCCCCGCTGCGGGAATAGGTACCGTGAGGGGAACAGTAGATGGGTTCCCCATGGAGGGCATACCCAAAATAGGTGTAGTAACTGGTGTGGTGGTGGATGTGCCACCAATGGTCCCTATGACAAACGGAGTGGAAGTCGTGCCAGCCATGGGGCTAGTAGGGGCAGTATAAATAGGGTTCTCAGACTCTGTCTCAGAATCTGAGGTAAAGTAAGGTGCGTCACTATCTGGTGACGGAGGCCTACGTCGCTGACGAGTGGAGTCAAGTGACAAGGCTCTAGATCTGTGATGGGTGGTATCAACGGATGATGATCGGAATCTATGACGAGTGGTGTCAAGAGAACCGTGCTGTGGGGGCTCGCCCCTGAGGCGCCGAGAATGTCTCGGGGACTCAATGGTGACAGATGGTGTCTAAATCTCTGTGGGTTGAGGTGAGTAAAAATAGCTCAAAAAAGGCCTAATGCAACCGAGTGTGCAGAAGGAGAGCTAAAAAGCAAGGCACTCAGGCCAACAACCAACTCAAAACACCCACTGCAGCAGCTGTGCTACAATAGGTGGAGTAACAACAAAGATGGTCAGAATACCAACAAGCAGCAGGTTTCCTAAAAAGAAAAAAAAAGAAAAAAAGTGGACTCACAAGACCAAAGGGAGGTAAAGGAGCATGCAAACACCTAGCTAAAAGTATTCTGACTCAACTAAACATATCCTCTGCAAGGTGATGAAATCCAAGTCAGACAATATGAGTAGGAAAGCCAAGTGGCTATGATATCCCCCTACCGGGAGGGATACCGGGTAGTCAATCCTAGAAGAATAGCAACTAAGATACCCCGTTCATGACACGTCCAGAAAGGTGAATCTGCCGTTTAGTTCGTTGACCGCAATACCCCTATACAGGGATATCCCGCGAACCGCGAAAGGTAGCCCTTCGGTTACTGAATGGAGTGCGGTATTCCACTTAGGACTCCGGAACCAGTCTCCCGACTTCAACCCTCCTAAGGGAGAGGACCTCTGATAAATTGGTCGTGACCGTGCCAAAAAGTACTAGGGGATTTTGGTTCCCTATTTGGACAACAACTATGTCTCAAGTGAAATAACCAAGGGGTGTTATTGGAAGCCTATCCCCTTGATCCTACCTAACTACAATGATTCTTTTGTGTTCCCCAAGTGGGGTTAGAATGTTGGTTTAGTTAGGTACTTTTTAAGGCTCACTTGATTTATGTGACAGAGTGTGTGCTCGTGAGGTGTTGAACCCAAAAATAGAAGTGCCACAAGGGGGGCAACTTCCAATCTATCAATAATACTGAAATTGAAAGTTTAACTTGCAAAATTTTCTGAATTAAAAATACTGAAATTTGGAAAATGAAATCTGTAAAAGGAACAGAAATTATGTTGCAGAAAGGCTGTAAGGTAGTGAGCTGCAGGTAAGACAGGGGTCTGTTCAGATGCAGAAAATATTGCAGCAAAAGGGGCTGGGCTCAAAACAGGAAAAGAGCAGAAATCAGACCGCGAGTCTATGGCGATTTGGAACAGGCCGACCGCGGGTTTAAGGGAAACAGCGGCGGTCAGGTCGCGGCTATCGGGCCAATAGAGGCAGTCGGGACACAGGAAATAGGGAAAAAGACACAGTCGGGTCGCGGCAAAAAGGCTAACAGGCGCAGTCGGGACGCACGAAAGAGGCAGAAAGCCGCAGTCGGGATGCGGGGAAAAGGCCGACAGGCGCAGTCAGATCGCGGCAAACAGGCTGATTAGCCACGGTCGGATCGCAGGCAACAGACTTGAATCCGCCGGCAGGGCGTCGGAAGCAGTCTGAGAGCCGCGGTCGGATCGTAGGTAAAGGCCTGAAAGGCGCGGTCGGGACGCGACTGCAGAGGGAAAAGACGCGGTATGCGGCGGCCGAAAGGGACAGCCGAAAGTAAAAAATTCAAAACGGAAACCAGAAATTCAAAATCTAGGGGAGTCGCCAAAACTGTAGCTAGGGTTTTACCCCTAGCTTGTGCCAATGAGCACCTACTAAGGAGAATGGACTCCTTAGTAGCAGTTCAGTATATTAAACTAATTAAGCTAAAACAAAAATTAAATTACTTCTAAAGCATGCATGAAACATAAACATCAAAATTAAAGAATGGCTTTTTTGTATTGATATTACCTTCAATGAGAAGGTTTGATGAAGCCCTTTGCAGTGTCCAAGAGGATGCTCCAAGCTTCAAGATGCTCCTTCTCCTTCTCCAATGATGGGAATGGGCCAAAGGTGGCTCTCAAGGTGAAATTAGTTCAAGGGTGAACTAGGGTTTCGAGAGAGATTTTGGCAGAGTAAGGGTGCTTGTGATTGTGGATATGGAATAAGGGATCTCCATCACCTATTTATAGTTTTTTGGTGGTGGAGTGCTGACCCATGGTTTTAGGAAACACATGGTTTTGTGCAGCTGTATAGGGTTTTTTCCTCCTTTTCCTCATTATTTTATATTTTTTATTCCCTTTTTAGGGGATTTTTGCTATTTTTGGAGGAAAAGGGGGTTTTTTAGCCTTTTTTAGGCTATTTTGAGGGTTTTGTGGCCTTTTGGAGGCATTTTAGGCCTTTTGGAGGCTTTTTAATGGGATTTTTTGGGATTTTAAGGGAAAATGGTAGGAAAATGGACAAATGAGCCATATAATGTGGTAATGAAGGTAGTGAACACTTTTTGGGTGTTAACAGGTGCACACACCTAAGATTTGGGGACCACATGAAGAGCAGTTGACTTCCAGTTGGATCCATGGAAGACTCCACAAGTGGATATAGAAGTGGTTCAAGAATCAACATATGTAGGTGGCACAAATTACTGATGATGATAATTCTTGATCGTGATGCAGTTCCTCGCCAAGACAGAGAGATTCATTCACAGATGCAGAGGGAGTTAGTCTCTATGTTCGAGATGAAGGATCCTGGTTTGGTGCATTACTTATTGGGACTAGAAGTGTGGCAAAGGCATGGTGATATCTTCTTGAGTAAGGGGTAGTACGCAGCTAAGATCCTGAAGAGACTTGGGATGATGGAATGTGATTCCATGGATACATCAATGGTGACTAATCTGAAGAAGCTAAGTAGTATTGTTTCTGATTCATATTTGGTAGATCCTCCCATGTACAGGTAGTTGACTAGATCCATGATATACTTGGTTGATACCAAACTAGTATGCTCTCATGAAAAGTTGTGTGAGAGCCCATGTTCAAGATGCAGTTCAGATTCACATCTAGGATGACACTTCGTATAGGTTGATGGAATAGCCTGTGAGTAGCTTCAGAGGGAGAGTATGATGTAGAGTTATAGAGGGAGTTTGCAGTGCATATGCCGAGGGAGTCTCGAGGGACATCATGTGAGCATGAGGCTCATCTCAAAAGACCAACTTGATGAGAGATGATATAGATGGATGAGCTACAATGTATTGAAATGTTGTGGATAGGTAGAACACCTCTCGGTGTTGCTTCAATTTGGGGCCTGTTGTGATTTCCTGGTATAGCAGGAAGAATACATTAGTGTCACTTAGTAGATAATATGTTGAGTACATTGCAGTGAATGTTGCATCTCAGGAAACAATATGGATTCGGAAGCTCCTTGATGGATTGTTTGGACATTTGCTGGAGCCAACATTGATTCATTGTGACAACACAAGTTGTGTAAATATTTCAATGAATCTGGTATCTCATGACAGATTGAAGCATGTGGAGATCAAGTAGCACTACACCAAAGATATGGTGTGGAGGAGAGCAGTCCACCTCTAGTATATTCCGATAGATGATCAGATTGTAGATAACCTCAACAAGCCTCTTTCCAAAGCAAAGTTCATGTACTTTCATAACAGGCTTGGATTAATCGAAAATTCCTCCCTCATTGAGAGGGAGTGTTGATGGTTGCAGCATCGATGTAACATTCTCCCTGAGACGAGGAGAATGGTGTGACTATCCCTTGAGAGGGAGAGAGGGATTTTACTATTCTATATAATGCTCCTCGACAGATTGGGTTGTAGCATGGCACTTCTTAATGGACTGATAAGTGCAGTTCACTTATGCTCCTTGATGGACTGAGTTGTAGCATGATGCTCCCCAATGGATTGGGTTGTAGCATGGAAATTCTCAATAGACTAAGAAGTGCAGTTCACTAATGCTCATCGACTGACTGAGTTTTAGCATGATGCTACCCGAATGATTGGGTTGTAGCATGGCACTTCTCAACGGATTGAGAAGTGCACTTCATTTATGCTCCCTGATGGACTGAGTTGTAGCATGATGCTCCCCGATAGACTAGGTTGTAGCATGGAACTTCTCGACATATTGAGAAGTGCAGTTCTTTAATGCTCCTCGACGGACTGAGTTGAAGCATGCATATCTCGACAGACTGAATTGTATTGAAGACCTTCCTTATGATGATGAGACGTTCAAAACAAGCCGTGATACCCATATGATATACAAATGTGTTCCTGCATGATGATACCTCCCTATCTAAAAGGGAGTGTTGGTGATTATAGCTTCATGAGGTATCCTCACAACTAAGTCGGTCCCCAAAGAAGAATAAACAATTATTATTATGTAAGTTGGTTAACCACTTTATTATGTGTAAGTGGGCCCCAACAAATGTGGAAAGGTTAACCAGTTTATTAGTATAAATAAAGGTGAAGCCTCATTCATCTCTTAATCTGTTAAGATTCAATATGCTAAGATAGAAAATATAAGTATTACATTCGATTTCACAACAATAGCATATACATGATCACTGAAAGAAAAACAAACACAACATAAACACAAGAGACACAGATTTATCCCAGGAAACACTCATGGGGTAGAAAACCCAGCAAAGCTTCCTCAATATAGATGACCAGCAAATACAAAGATGTAATCCCCAAAAATGAGCTCCTTCTCCTCCATAGCAGATCTCTCTCTCTCCTATGCTCCAATCACAAGTGAGTGAATGAGTGTGTTAAATGAGGAACACACCTCCTCTATTTATACACTACTCTGACTTGACTTTTACACTAACTAGGTCAGCCCCATCTTTAACCACTGGGTTAAACACCCTATTACAACTGACTCTGGGCCGACCCCAGTAGGGAAGTCTAATAACCCAAGTTACCACATTCCGATGGAGGAATAAACATCTCCGGATATACAATAAGGTCTTCACGGAGGAATGAAACATCTCCAGAATAATAAAGTACAAATATAATATTCTTAGAAGTTACAATATCTCAACACTCCCCTTTAACGAGAAGGATATTATAACAACATATGTAGGAGGAAGGAGTCATCAACTACATGATACATGATACATCTATAAATCATTGGAATCTTTCTTCATACATCATCAGTAACTCAAACAATTATTGGAACATATTCAAGATCTTTAATACTGGAACATCAACATCTTCAATACCGAGTCTTTGTCTTCTACAGCACTCGAACAACTACAGTAACATCATCATCTAGATCTCTCGATCAACATCATCAACATCTAGATCCTCTCGATCAACAGCATCAACATCTGGATCTCTCGATCAATAGGATCAACATCTGGATCCTCTCGATCAACATCATCATCATCTGGATCTACTGATCAACAGTATCATCTGGATCTCTCGATCAACAACGCCATCATTTGGATCTCCCGATCAACAGTATCATCATCTGGATCATCTCGATCAACAGTATCATCATCTGGATCATCTCTATCAACATCATTATCTGGATCATCTCGATCAACAGTATCATCATCTGGATCATCTCGATCAATATCATCATCTGGATTATCTCGATCAACAGTATCATCATAGCAACATGCTCTACAATACACATGATCCCAATTACGGGATGATCAATCCCTTTCACTTTAAGACACCTCTCATGTCTATGGACGATGCAATCCATATCTACTTACAGGATGATCAATCCTAATCCTTTTAAGACACCTCTCATGTCTATGGACGATGCAGTCCAGATCTACTTACATGATGATCAATCCTGATCCTTTTAAGACACCTCTTGATCTGGATCTTGGGGGTTGAGACTCGGAAGACTTGAATGCCAAGAGAGGAGGAGAAGAGATAGCTTCAAAACTGAAGCGAACAATGAACCAGCTGTGAGAAAGACAAAGTAGTGAGATTCAGGCTATGAATAACATAGATGGACAAACATAGAATAAATATGCCACATGGAGGGGTGAGGCTCAAAGAGGGTTCTTTGAGCCTCACCTTTCAAACTATACAAAGAAAGACACTCAGAACCAATACCCCAATAGTAACTCAATAAAATAAGAGAAATGTAGGATAGAAACCAAATGAGTAACTTGTTATTATGAGAAGGCTTGCTAGGCCTTTATATAGCATTATTACAATGAGCCTTGAGGCCATACCATGGGCCAAAACTATGTGATACCAAATACCATGGATATGAGAGGGTGGCCTCTCCATTTAATGTTTTTATGGCTTATACATCCGAATTTAGACCATATGCCCCCTAAAATTCGGATCATTCATCCCCCCTTAGAAAATGATGGTCCTTATCATTTCATGCTAAAAAGAGACCCATGATTACAATGTGCTAGTTTCCAATGAAGAGAAGGGTTTTGTGTGGTTGGCCCATAAGCGTGGGTTTGTGGTTGACCCATAACCGTTTACATTAATTTTTTATTTTTATTTATTTTAAGAAAAGCAAAAAAAAAATGGAATAATCATGACTTTAGGGGTTTTGAACATCCTTCTGCAAATTTATTCATAACTTATGCTACACGTGATGAAATCTAATTTTGTTGAAGACCCATTTGAGCTACTGGATATATATTTTCTTCAGTATATGGTACATGTTTAGAGGCGGTTCATGGAGTAAGAAAAAGTAGGCCGAATTTGAAGGACGTGCAGCCACGCTGGTTACAGACATGTGTTGCTTCAAACATGATATCTCATAAACCAGACAACGAAATGAGATTCTGAATACCCATTTTAGCTGACGAAAAGAGATTTCCAATGAACCATGGTAGACCTTTTGAAACATCATGTCGAGTCTGTGTCACTTCAAACAAACATATCTCACAAACCGAGAAACGAAATAAAAATCCGTAAAATACCCATTTGAGATGAAGGAAAATTATTCAAAATAAGCTATGATAGACCCTCTAAAACATCCCATAGAGTCCAGAAAGTCTCTTTAAATTTTGTTGAAAATGTTGCAAACCAATGGATGTAGTGGATCCATGTATGGATGTAGCAGATCCATATCCATGTATGGATGTAGCAGATCCATATCCATGTATGGATGTAGCAGATCCATATCCATATATGGATGTAGTGAATCCATATCCATGTATGGATGTATTAGATCCAAATCCATGTATGGATGTAGCAGATCTAGATCCATGTATGGATGTAGTAGATCCATATCCATGTATGGCCCAACAAATGGATTCCAATCATACCAAAAGGAAGTTGGTGATTGTTGCAAATATTTGAAACTCGTAGAATGCTTGAAACCCTTGTTTCGATGGAGATTGTACCTGCTTTGATACCACTGATCTGGATCTTGGGGGCTGAGACCCGGAAGACTTGAATGCCGAGAGAGGAGGAGAAGAGATAGCTTCAAAACTAAAGCGAACAATGAACCAACTGTGAGAAAGACAAAGTAGTGAGATATGGGCTATGAATAACATAGATGGACAAACATAGAATAAATATGCCACATGGAGGGGTGGGGCTCAAAGAGGGTTCTTTGAGCCTCACCTCTCAAACTATACTAAGAAAGACACTCAGAACCAATACCCCAATAGTAACTCAATAAAATAAGAGAAATGTAGGATAGAAACCAAATGAGTAACTTGTTATTATGAGAAGGCTTCCTAGGCCTTTATATAGCATTATTACAATGTGCCTTAAGGCCATACCATGGGCCAAAACTATGTGATACCAAATACCATGGATATGAGAGGGTGGCCTCTCCATTTAATGTTTTTATGGCTTATACATCCGAATTTAGACCATATGCCCCCTAAAATTCTGATCACCTCTCATGTCTATGGACGATGCAGTCCAGATCAATTCAAGACATCTCTCATGTCTAAGGACGATGCAGTCCTGATCCATTTAAGACGCTTCTCATGTCTAAGGATGATGTAGTCCTTCATCCATTTATGACACCTCTCATATCTAAGGATGATGCAGTCCTTGATCCATTTAAGACACCTCTCATGTCGAAGGACGATGCAATCCTGACCATAGTGCCAGTCCTTTTTCATACTGGATATGACCTAGATTAAATATAGGATTGATCACCACATAGCCGGTCCTTTTTCATACTGGATGTGACCTAGATCAGATCTAGGATTTACCATCATAGAGCCAGTCCTTTTTCATACTGGATGTGACCTAGATTAGATCTAGGATTTACCACCATAGAGCTAGTCCTTTTTCATACTGGATGTGACCTAGATTAAATCTAAGATTTATCACCACTGAGCTAGTCCTTTTTCATATTGGATGTGACCTAGATCAGATCTAGGATTTATCACGTACATTTTGAAAAAATCGTTCAGGGACAATGCAGTCCTATCACGTACATTTTGAACTAACTGTTCAAGGACGATGCAGTCCTATCACATACATTTTGAACTAACTATTCAGGGACGATGCAGTCCTATCACGTATACTTAGACAAAGTCTAAGGACCACTTTTCTGAGACATATGTCTATGGATCAATTCAGGGACCAAATTCCAAGGATGATACAATCCCTCTCATCCACTAGGGACCACTTCTTGAATACATATGTCTACGGATCAATTCAGGGAACGAAGTCGAAGGATGATACAATCCCCTCATCAACTTAGGCCAAGTCTTAGGACCACTTATCAACCTTATCGTTGATATCATCGACCTCATCGTCGGGACAGGTAACCTCATCATCGACCTCATCGTCAGAACAGGTAACCTCATCATCAACGACCATATCACTCCCCTTTCGAGGAGGGTCCTTCTGAACTACACCAAGCTTGTCTCAGAAATACTCAAACTTTACTCGAGACAGAGGTTTGGTCAACACATCAGCAACTTGTTCGTCAGTGCTCACATACTCGAGCTTGATAGCTCCTTTTTGCACCATATCTCGTATATAGAAATATCGGATCTCTATGTGCTTTGACTTATCATGGAACACTGGATTCTCTGTCATCTTGATACAACTCTGGTTTACACACAGGATCATAGTTGGCTCCATCTCTAAGTGAAACAATCCTGATAACAACTTTCGAATCCATATCGCTTGACAACTAGAAGAGCAAGCAGCTATATATTCCGCTTCAGTTGCACTAAGAGCCACACTAGACTACTTCCTGCTAAACCACGAGATCATGGCAGATACCAGACAATAACATCCTCCCGATGTGCTCTTCCTTCTTGATACACTTCATGCTCAATCAACATCTGTGTAACCATACAATCTAAAGTTATGATATTCAAGATAACATAGACCAAAGTCTATCGTACCCTTTAGGTACCTCATCACATGCTTTGCATCTATCAGGTGAACACGTCTAGGTTCCACTAGATACTGAATTAAGGTGTTCACAGCAAAGTATATATCTAGCTTGGTGTTCGTTAGATACATCAATGACCCAATAATCTTTCTGTATAGAGTCACATCCACTGACTATGATGAGTCATCAGCTAATAGCTTCAAGTTGGAATCCATGGGAGTGGCCATGGATTTGCATTCCAACATATCAAATACTTTCCTTGGTTGAGAAATATTCCTTCTGGGCCTTGCTATACTTCCAGACCTAGGAAGTAATGCATCAATCCGAGATCTTTCATCTCAAATTCTATAGCTATCTTCTTCTTGCTTTCCATGATTTGTTTCTCATTCCCTGTCAAAAAGAGATCATCCACATACAGTAATAGTATGACAGGTTCACCATCCATAACCTTAAGGTAAAGGTTAGGATCAACTTTACTTTTGGTAAATCCCAAGCTTGTCAAAAAGCTATCAATTCTCCCTCTGTGACTGAACATCATTCACACTATGCATTGAGTGATCTTCTACATATCTATCTGTGCCATCTCTCGTCAGATGGATCTACCGATATGAGCCTCAAGATCATTCAAACTCTGTGGTGAGTTCCTTCTTGCATCTATCTAAGAGAAGAATGTTATATGTATATAGACACCATCTTCAACCTTGTAGCAAAGGTTGAAATCCGCATCACCCATGGTGATCATTAAGCTCATCAAATGACTATTGATCCAGGGTACCCATACAAAGCTTTCTTCAATTGAATACTGAGAGTTTTCTCTATTCGTACTTCTTCTTCAATTACACCATTAAGAGAATGGTCTTCTTGGAGCAAACATCTCGTCATGATCCTCTTCCTCTTTCTAAGAGAATCTTCTAGCCACGAGCCTTCTATATTACGTTTGATTTGTAAGTCTTCTTGTTGAACATCCATCACTTGTTCAGTGTTCAGCATCACATGATCTTTCCTACAAATAAAGTTAATTACATGATTAGTAATACTTCATAATCATCAAATAGTGTTGATATGATAACCTACTATGCATACTGATATGATTCACATAGTCATGCAACTATCTTGACCAATATTTTGACACGACACTTTTCCATATCCTGTATGCATATAGTGGCTATCTAGATGCCTTTCATCTCTACCAGAACATACTATCAAGAGCGTGCACAGCTCTCAGCATGTCAGCAAAGAGGATTCATTCTAGATAAACAACAATGGGATGTTTGTCCAACTTACCCATCATATGCATATTAGTAGTATATTGTTCAGTGCTATATGAAAGCTTACACTATGCATGATATATTCTAGGAATACAAATATGCATGCAACTATTACGAGCAATATCATAGACAACTCAAATACTTATCTTTTATGTTTGTGTGGTTGCCTCCCACTTAATCTCTATTTTCCCTTTATGATAGCATCATGATTATATGTATTTGAACTTCTATCCATCATGGACCATTATGCATGCTCAAGTGTGCACTAGTGTCATCCTCATGATCTCATACATAATCATACATTCATTAGTATAGTCTCAATACTATCAAAACATTATGATTCTAAATAATCGTAAGTATGTATGGTCATGATAATTTCATACACAGGTATACTTACCTAAGATCCTAACACAAAGTAGGATTCTAACTTGATATAGGAAAACATAACTGGATTATCATGCTTGGTTATGTCTTAACATACCCAAATAATATCTTCTTTGTTCTCTTCAATGATTTAGAGACCTTGTGCTAGAACCTGCATATCTCATAGGTTAAGCATAGTAAAACAAGGTCATACATACCTTGTAAGTGGAGCTTCTATGTGGTCAAAGACTATGGATGAGTCTTTGTCTCCATGTCATCATGGCCATAGAACTCGATTTGTATTTCTTGATGTACCTTTCATGTTAGCATGTAACATTATCCTCATACAACACCACAGGTGCATTAGTACAATCATAAGTTTCATAAACCTAATCAATGAATGTCTTCTATCACCTCACATGCATTCATTTTCAAACAATCATAAATGTACTAACCTCAATAGCATGAAGACAAACATATTATGAACTTAATCAAGAATCATATTTCAAAACATACCCGTGTCTTCTCAAGTCATACATGTCGAGTAGTCTTCTCTATAAGGTTAAAACCCTAACCATACAAGGTAGATCACTTGTAAAAATGTTATGTATGTTCATGGTGCTAGGATGATAGGATATCAGTGCCATTTAAACCTTCTTCATCACTGCCCTATGAGTCTCCCAACTTTGCTAGGGTTTTTTCTTACTTGGAAACCCTAATCTTCAATCTCCTTCCTCCCACAACATTTTGATGGAGGATCAATATCTATGATGAATGGATTCCAAATCCATTATCAAAGCTTCCAATGTTGTATCAGATGTCTCCAACATTGTATCAGGTCCTTCCAGACCTAAGAACTGAAAAACCTAAGTGAGAGCTTCTTCCTCTTCATCTTAGATTTCCTCCCTTTAGCCATTTCCGATGGGCCGTATTGTTTCTAGTACAAATCAAAAATTGTGAATCTGCAGGGTCTAAAACTTTGGCTTGTGGTAGCCTGACCTGTCCTCTTTCCAACCCCACATGTCTGAACTCAAATGGATTCTCTGAGAGAGAGTTATGCCAAATGTCGCAACGTGACCTGTTTATGGGATGAAACAGTATAGTGAACTTGTACGGAGTGCCACGTGTCACTGTTTCAACGTCAGCCTCTGAAAAGAGGATCTATGAAACCAAAGTTCGTTCCCTACCTATCACTTTTTACGAAATTTCATTTGGAGATTCCTAGCCTGAGATATGACGTTTTTTCCTAGGTCCCCTGTTTATGACTGAGATATGGAAGAGGCAGAAACCCTAAATTGTACGGATCATAAATGGGTCAGTGCAAGCTAATGAGGGTCACTTTTGGCACGTTAGATGCAATAGAAAACTGAAAAAGCAGGCATCCCTCAACTTACTTGGATTTTTTTATTTACTTACGGAAAATATCTTGCATTGAGTAAAAAAGATGAAATGTAGGAAATTGAATCACGTTTCTGAATATATAACTTTTATGTATTGAAAATTTGCATAGCTATGTCAAGTTTCATTTTTCCTAACAGACACTTTTTATTTTTCAGGCAAATGATAAGGTATATGTTTTTGTGGGTAGAGCCTTTGAGGGCCTAAATGATGGAATCAAGCTACAAAAATCGGCATGCATGTAGAGAACACATAGCACTTGTGCGTCATTATTTTTCGAAAATTAAATTAGTAATTTTATAATTTTTTTATAATTGTCTAAGTGATCAAACCTCAAAAATAGTACCTCTTTTGTGGGTAGAGCCTTTGAAGGTCTTAATGCAAAAATCTTGAAATGGGTTTTTCATAGAACGTGGAGGTTAGTGTCCTCTTGTGCACCATACAATTTTTTTTTGAAATGATTGAGAATTGAAAAAGTTATGGAAGAAACACTAACAATGTGTTTCACGAGTTAAGGAGGTAGGACAGAAAAGAAATTGAAAGAAAATAGGAAAAATTAATATTTCAAAATAAAAGTTACATATTTGGAATCTGCAGAAAAAATGCTATTTGTGTCTAAGATTTCGTCAAAAATGACTGTGTGTAGCATATTGTAACGAGTGGCTAAGCACAGGCTTCTCCAGAAACTGGAAGAAATACCCAATTAGCTTTGGTTTTTCATTAACATAGCACAGGTTTGGAATTACCGAAGCAAACTCCAAAGCATACACATAGGATTATTGTTGACATGTGAGCATGTGACTCGGCCTGTTTAAATTCAAAAATATTGCCGCGCTTTTAGATTTAAATAACGCGTACGCGTTATATAACTAAATAACGCATGCGCGTTATATCAATACTTAATGCGTACGCATTATATAACTACATAACACGTACGCATTATATAGTTACAAAACGCGCTCGCGTTATTCAAATCATAAAATACATGTTTAATACTTGAGAAAGAGGGGGTGTGGAAGTCAAGGGAATTTTTGTTTAATATTTGAGAAGGGGTGGGGAAGGGTCAAGGGAATCTATGGTTAATATTTAATAGGGGTGGGAAAGGGTCAAGGGCTTAGAAGGATGTTGGAAGCTTGAGTGGGGAGAGATGAAGGGAATGAGAACATGAT
This sequence comes from Larix kaempferi, assembly GCA_027924585.1. Lineage (NCBI taxonomy): Eukaryota > Viridiplantae > Streptophyta > Pinopsida > Pinales > Pinaceae > Larix > Larix kaempferi. The sequence continues at coordinate 12,127,096 of BSBM01000217.1, read as the reverse complement.
GGGCTACAGGGGGTGAAGGGAAGTGGAGCTTGAGAGCACTATTAGGAGTAGAATAGGTTCTAAAGAGGTATAGGGTTAGAAGTTGAAAGTGAGACTTGAGTGACAAGGGGGAATGGATGGAGGCAAGGGGGATGTGAGAGAGAAATAAAGAATACAAGGGGGGGAGAGACATAGAGCGAGGGAGGGAGAGGGACAATGAGGAGGAATGGATTTGGAGGGAGTGAGAGATAGATGGGGATAGAACGAAATAAGAGATAGGAAGGGAGGGACAGAAAGTGTTGGTGGGAGACATGCAGAGAGTGGTGGCGATGGAGAGAGAGGGAGTGATGGAGAGATTGGGATAGGTTGAGGGAAAGATGAGGGAGGGATAGAAGGTGAGAGACAGGCGATGAGAGAGGGAGGGAGAGAAGGTAGGGTGAGGGATGGAGGGAGAAAGTTGGAGATAGATATGGATGGAGGGGGGATGGGTTTGAGAATGGAAAGTGACATAATGTGTGTGTATGTGTGTGTGTTTGAGAGAGAGAGAGAGAGAGATTGATGGCTGGGGATAGAGAGACTAGAGGGAGTTGTGAGCATCATATTCTCCATCAGCATCATATTCTTCATCATCATCATCTTCATGACCATCATCGTCATCATCAACATCTTCATCATCATCACCATCATCATCATCATCATCATATTCCTCATCAAATCAACATCTCCATCATCATTATCATCATCATCATCATCATCTAAACATCACCATCACCATCATCATCAACATCTTCATCATCATCACCATCACCATCATCATCAAAATCTTCATCGTCATCACCATCACCATCACCATCACCATATTCATCATCATTGTCATCTCTAGGTTCCCCATCAACATCAACATCTCCATCATCATCATCTTCTTCATCATCATCATCTTCATCACCATCATCATCATCATCAACATCTTCATCATCATCACCATCATCATCATCATCATCATCTTCCTTGAATCAGATCAACATATCCATCATGTCACCATCATCTTCTTCATGATCATCTAAACATCACCATCACCATCACCATCATCATCATCATTACCATCACCATCATCATCAACATCTTCATTGTCATCACCATCATCATCATCATCATTGGCATTTGTAGGTTCCTCATCAACATCTCCATCATTATCATCTTCTCCATCATCATCATCTTCATCACCATCATCATCAGCATCAACATCTTCATCATCATCACCATAATCATCATCTTCATCGTCATCAGGTCAACATCTCCATCATCATCATCTTCTTCATCATCTTCACCATCATCATCATCATCATCATCATCTTCATCGCCATCTCCATCATCTCCATCATCTCCATCATCATCACCATCACCATCATCATCATCTTCATGACCATAAACATCTTCATCATCATTGTCATCTCCCCCTTCCTCATCAACATCTCCATCATCATCATCATCATCATCATCATCACCATCTGAACATCACCATCACCATCATCGTCAACATCTTCATCATCATCATCATCATCATCAGCAGCAGCAGCACCATCAGCATCATCATCAAAATCTTCATCGTCATCACCATCACCATCTTCATCATCATTGTCATCTCTAGGTTCCCCATCAACACATCTCCATCATCGTCATCTTCTTCATCATCATCATCTTCATCACCATCATCATCGTCATCTTCTTCATCATCATCATCTTCATCACCATCATCATCATCATCAACATCTTCATCATCATCACCATCATCATCATCATCATCTTCCTCATCAGATCAACATCTCCATCATGTCACCATCATCTTCATCTTCATCATCATCATCATCATCATCATAATCATTACCAACACCATCATCATCAACATCTTCATCGTCATCACCATCATCATTGGCATCTGTAGGTTCCTCATCAACATCTCCATCATCGTCATCATTGGCATCTGCAGGTTGCTCATCAACATATCCATCATCGTCATTTTCTCCATCATCATCACCATCATCACCATCATGATCTTCTGAACATCATCATGATCATCATCTAAACATCACCATCACCATCATCGTCAACATCTTCATCATCATCGCCATCAGCATCATCATCAAAATCTTCATCGTCATCACCGTCACCATCTTCATCATCATTGTCATCTCTAGGTTCCCCATCAACACATCTCCATCATCATCATCTTCTTCATCATCATCATCTTCATCACCGTCATCATCGTCATCAACATCTTCATCATCATCACCATCATCATCATCATCATCTTCCTCATCAGATCAACATCTCCATCATGTCACCATCATCTTCATCATCATCATCATCATCATCATTACCAGCACCATCATCATCAACATCTTCATCGTCATCACCATCATCATTGGCATCTGTAGGTTCCTCATCAACATCTCCATCATCATCATCATTGGCATCTGCAGGTTCCTCATCAACATATCCATCATTGTCATTTTCTCCATCATCATCACCATCATCACCATCATGATCTTCTGAACATCATCATGATCATCATCTAAACATCACCATCACCATCATCGTCAACATCTTCATCATCATCGCCATCAGCATCATCATCAAAATCTTCATCGTTATCACCATCACCATCACCATCACCATCTTCATCATCATTGTCATCTCTAGGTTCCCCATCAACACAACATCTCCATCATCATCATCTTCTTCATCATCATCATCTTCATCTCCATCATCGTCCTCATCAACATCTTCATCATCATCACCATCATCACCATCATCATCATCATCTTCCTCATCAGATCAACATCTCCATCATGTCACCATCATCTTCATCATCATCATCATCACCATCATCATCAACATCTTCATCACCATCATCATCAACATCTTCATCATCATTACCATCATCTTCATCAACATTATCATCTTTATCATCTTCATCTGCATCATGATCATCTTCATTGTCATCACCATCCTCCTCCTCATCATCTTTATCATCTTCATCTACATCATGATCATCTTCATTGTCATCACCCTCCTCCTCATCATCATCTTGTGCACTTATGCACTTAGGGATTAATGTTTAGAAGAGGGTCTAAAGGCCTTTATGGGGGAGGGGCTCTAGGAACAAGGTAAGACAGAGAGGGAAGGGGGGAGGGATAAAGGCGTAGAGGGTTAGTGATTAAGGGAGAAGAAGGGAGAGAGTGCTATAGGGAGGGATAATGACGAAGATAAAGAGAAGGTGGAGAGATGGAGAGTGGGGTGGTAGAGACATGGTTGAAGGGAGAGAAAGAAACATGAAAGAAACATGTAGGGAGAATGAGGGACAGATATTTAGAAAGAGATAGGGGGTATCTAGGGATTATTGGGAGAGAGCTAGGGGGTATTAAACCATACAAAACATTTGTTTTGTATGCAATCATATAAATTATTAGTTTTCTTTGATTTTGTTCGTTGCCCTAGCCGTGCACCTAACCTATTAATTGTGCTTGACTATATCGCGTTCGCGTTTTTTCACTACATATCGCGCACGCGTTTTGTATTTATATAACGCGTACGCGTTTTTCAACTCCAGAAATAATGGGCTGTTGTTGTCCGAGAGCAACTTCACTCTGTCCGAACGAAAGCAATAATCCCGCGATTTTTCGAACAGCACGAGCCCGCGTCTGAAAATTTTCACATTCTACACCAACTCCATCATTTTTTTTTATGCAGGTGCAGCATTGAGGACATCTTTCATGGTTGCTCACTGTGGTGTTGGGTTATATGGCCATATTTGAAGAAAATAATTAGCAAGCTTGAAGAATCTCCAATTGAAGAACACCAAAGATAAGGCCTTTGAAAGATTCATTTTGCTTATATTTGAGGAGCACACAAGATAAGATATCAAGCTTCAAGACCAACAAGGAAGAACTTCCATTTGCTTATTATTGAAGAGCTTGTAATTGAGGAGCAACAAAAACAAACTATATTGAATTGATCATTGTGGTGATGGGGAATGCACGTAACCGAGTAAACAAATCAACAAGGAAGAAGAGATCTCAAGAAGTCATTGAAGAAGAGAAAGAAAAGAAAAGAATATACATGATGAATCGGAGGCTTTCTTTGGAAACTAATCCAAATCCAATTGTAGAGGATACCATGGTTCATCCTATTAATCCACGACAAGAGGGACCTTCAATTTCCACAATAGTTGTTGAACAAGCACCCCATGGAAGTAATCAAGAAGCAAAACGTAGGTGCTCATTAGGGGATGTTTCAATTCCCACTTCAAGTCAAAGTGATAAGTTACCATCTCAAGATGAAGCTCACGAAGAAACACCCAATTTGCTATCCGGATGTGGTTATACAAGCGATGAAGTCAGAGAGGCGTTGGACATTTTGCCTACTGTTGAAGAAGAGAATGTTATCCACACCATCGATGAGGATGTTGGACTTCCACAAGGGGATGTTGGACTTCCACAGACCATGGATGAGGATGTTGGACTTCCACCATCCAACTACCAGGAAGAGAATGAAGGACACCAAGCTACTACTGAAACGCCAGAGCGTCTTGGTGATGCGCTACATGGTACGATTCCAACCCCCTTACCTCCATTAGCAAGCACACGTCGAAGAACTCCGAAGCGTATACAAGTTGATGAAAGACTTATGAATTCCATTGAAGGTACGCTATCTAAACGTAGTATTGCTTATCAAACTCAACAGATACTTGATAAATATTTTGTTTCTAAATGTGATGGAGATAAATGTAGATTATTTTTATCATTGTTAAAATCTAGGAGCATGAATGTTGTTAGGAAAAAGTTAGGGATAAAGATGATAAAGAATTCTGAACCAAGTTCTCATATAGTTAAAAGCCTAGTAGATGCATTTGGTAAAATTGGTAAGAACACACGTTCAAAGGACCGCAATGCTGCTCGTCATGTGTTGTCACAATCAATTGCAGATAAGAACACCAGGGCCCTTCGTATTCTCAGGCCTACATCCGAACTAGTTAATTTGAATGTAAAAACCCTCCGTAGGTATTCTATTAGAAGAGAACATCTTGACACAACTGATCAGACAGATTTTTGGGCCTTTGTTGGTCGGTTGCCACGTCGTGACATGAAGCTAGTTGATGCAGTAAAGGGACTAGTGCACAGTTTTTGGCATGATCACACAAGGCCTTCTTCAAACCGAAAGGATGTACTAAAACTAAGAAGGGGTTCAAAGGATCGTGAACCACATACTAAGCATCTTCTTGATATAACACAGACAGAGCTTTACGAGAAATTTAAGATTGAGCATAGACAATTGAACTTGGGGCAAAGATCTTTTGAGAAATGTAAGCCATGGTATGTTAGAATAAATACTCTTCGTAACACTTGTTGTTGTAGATACCATGTAGAATATGAATATTACTATGAAACATTTTTGTACATTCGTCGTGTGTTGCATACTAACATTGTGCAGGATTGCTCCATGACAATACCACCGACTTCATCAAGAGAATTCATTCATAACATCATGTGCAATAGGCCCGAGGGGCAAACATACTATGCAAAATCTTGTTTAGATGGAACATGCTCCAACTGTGCTGGAATGGCATTATTGAGCCAATATATGCACGAGAATGGAGACAGTGAATTTGGGAAAATGGTTACAGACATGAAAAGTTTCAAATATATCAACTATGAAATAGTCCCAGGGAAAGAAAGCAAAAAAATACAATTGGTGACATCTCAGGTATGCATTTATATCTATAAAATTATGTTGTAACGGTTACATTTCAATCCTTACTTACAACAAAAAACTGACATTGAGATAATTTTGTGTCACCAGGTACAAGTTAGTGACTTCATCAAGGAATTTATTGAAAAGACACATCAATATGTTCAGCATGTCCATGTGGCACGATGGCAGGATGAGAAGTTTAGAATATGCAGAGATACATTTCCCCTTGCTACTATACTTTCAGTTGTTGATTTTGCCGAGAACTACACTCTGCAACCTCAAAATGAGATCCAAAGTCAGTATTATCACTCTGAGCAGGTTTCCTTGATGGTCCATATCACATATAGGCATGGCCCAAATAGCACTGAAGAGCAAAGAGAAATTCTGAAGGAATATCACTTCTACATAAGTGATGATAGGTGCCACGACTTCCACTATGTACGTCATTGCTTCATCATGTTCTATGATCACTTGAAGGGAAGGAACATACAGATGGACCGACACTGGATTTGGTCTGATGGGTGTGCTGGTCAGTTAAAAAATGCACGCATATTTCAGTGGTTGTGTTCATTGCATAAAAACTACAAAGTGCCACATATGTGGAACTATTTTGAGACTGGGCATGGTAAAGGAGAGCATGATGGAGCCGGAGCATGTGTCAAAACAACCCTACGAAGAGAGGAATTGAAAGTATCTACAGAATCTACTATTCTAAATGCTCAATCTATAGTCAGGTGGTGCACGTCAGTAATGGGAGAGGAATCAACTATGCGAGTAGAATCCACAAGAAAGAGACATGTGGAGAGATTTTTTTGGGAGGTGGTAGACATAGATCGTTCACATGCATGGGAATGCAAGACTGTTCCTGGGACTCGTGGCTTTCATTCGGTTCGAAGCTCTGATAACCCAGTATTTGAAATTTGGACCAGAAAACTCACTTGCTTTTGCCCGCCTTGTTGTGATGGTGACTGGGATGGGTGTGAATCATTGGATTGGGTTGATGGATGGGATCGCATATCACTTCCACTTGATCAGCGTGCAATTTTTGAGTTAACTCCGTTGGAAGAAGACCAATCATCTATTTCTGCAGATTTTGATCATGTCTCAGACCTTGTACAACCCGGTATGATGCATTTCCTTAACATTTTTTGTTTGTTTACGTAGTCTTCAAATGCACATTAATGGCCTTGTATCGAATGAAAAATATTTTGATCATATACCTACAATCATATAATGCAGGGCACATATACGTAGTGGTTACCTCAAAAGATACTGAATGGGGTGATGAATACTGGTTGGCACGCTGTATAGATGGAAAGCAAACCCTCATTGTGTCCATGACTGACGATGAAAACAACCACTTTCCAACTGGGTCTATGGTTGTTAAAGGTGAATACTTGACACGGGACAGCAATGGAAGAAAGAAGGGTGGATATGTTTATAGGGATTACAAACCAGGTGCAAGTGTGTATCACTTTACCAACTTAATCATTGGCACAAACCTTCAGGTACGAACAATTCCTAGTCGAAATACATCGAAGGTACGCTACTTCTTACCGGATACAGAGCACGAGAGACTAATGGAGACCATCAGTATAAGAGATGATCCGGAGGGCTTGGTTGTATGATAATAGGTGGGATCTAGCATGATGAGGTACGTTACATACTTTTAATACTATACTATTTATACTATTTGTAATTGAATATTGATATATGCTCAATTTTCACATGTATGTTTCATATGAATATGTCAATTTTGCGTTCTTGATATGCCAATTTTACGTTTACGTTGTTTATAAATATGCCAAAAGTTCTCTTGTATGTCAAGTTTATGAATATGCCATTTTTTACATATGATCAGTAAACCCTAAAATTATATTATGTTCATCATGTTGGTTATTGGCTTCACCCAACAAAATTAATTCAATTCATGCTCACTATATTAAACAATACACTTATATTAAATTTAATTCATGTCTTGTTAAATATTTCATAATGAATTAGCTAGTTGAGATCACCACCTTAGACCAAGCCATCATCATCAACATCTTCATCATCATCACCATCATCATCATCATGGACCTGCAAAACCCTAGTTTCCAAAGTGTCTAGGCAGGTTCGGGTTAGGAACACTAGCCATACCCGCCCGGTGGATGATTTTCCAAAGTTGACCCCCGTGTGCAAAAATTGCACACTCCCACACTGAGCAAAACCCTAGTTTCCAAGATGGACCTGCAAGGTGATACATGGGCCACCAGGTAGGAGGGGAGGGGCACCCCTGGCACTATCCCGGTGTGCTAAATCCAACGGAGTCGACGGTTCATCGATCCGAGCCACGGTCTTCATTCTATGGCTCGTCCCGTCTCACTACCAGAAGGCCTTCAGGGACACCTGCTGGATACCTACCGGGGGCATAGAACTCCAACCATGCAACAAAATCGAGTTCCGGGGAGACCTGCAGGTGTGTCTAGACAGGTTCGGGCTAGGAACACTAGCCATACTTGCCCGGTGGATGATTTTCCAAAGTTGACCCCCGTGTGCAAAAATTGCACACTCCCACACTCAGCAAAACCCTAGTTTCCAAGATGGACCTGCAAGGTGACACATGGGCCACTGGGTAGGAGGGGAGGGGCACCCCTGGCACTATCCCGGTGTGCTGAATCCAACGGAGTCGACGGTTTGTCGATCCGAGCCACGGTCTTCATTCTATGGCTCGTCCCGTCTCACTACCAGAAGGCCTTCAGGGACACCTGCTGGATACCTACCGGGGGCATAGAACTCCAACCATGCAACAAAACCGGGTTCCAGGGAGTCCTGCAGGTGTGTCTAGACAGGTTCGGGCTAGGAACACTAGCCATACTTGCCCGGTGGATGATTTTCCAAAGTTGACCCCTGTGTGCAAAAATTGCACACTCCCACACTGAGCAAAACCCTAGTTTACGAAATGAATGCACAATGAAGCCACTGGGCCATGGGGAGATGAGGGAGAGGGCCCCCTAGAGGTAATCGCACGCCATGAGACCAACGGAGTCGACGGTTCATCGGTCCGACGTCCGGTTTCCGAGTTATGTCGAGTTGCAAGTCGCATGAAAATGCCGTTCAGGGACACTTGGTGAATTTCCGTTCGGGAGCCAAAAAGCAAACGAAGCAGGAAGATTGCGTGTCGTTGGCTCCTGCAAGTGTGTGTGGGAAATGCCGACGTGGGAACACTGCCGAGAGCCATAAATCCATGATAGTAAATTAATTCATGACAAAAAAAACTGAATTATTCCTTTCAATGGATGTGGTTTTCAATTTCCTATGTTGTTAGGTCAATTTGGCACATTCATTGAAAGAAATTGTAGACTTTAATGATGATCACAACAAGTGTGTTTGTTAAAACCTTGTGAAATAGAGCATCAAAAGACCTACATTGTAGGCCATATAATTGTGTTTGTTTACCTTTTGTTTGATGGACCATGCACAATAAGTAATAAAATAATTTTTGAAGTAGGTCATTTCATTTTTCTGATTTTTTCTCTGGTGGTGTTGAAAAAGACCATTGTTCTTATTGATGGGATTTCATGTGCTTATGATTCTTTGGATAATCTGGACACATACAAGGACACCATTATTAGACTAATTCATTATGAGCAATTTAATATGAGTAATCTACATAAATGAATTGAAAAATTAACAAAAATAACAAACAACCCATATACCTTGGAATATAACACAAGAGTGACCATGTTAGGCAATCTTACTTATCTACTTACCTATGGTCATTTAAGTAGACCATTTGGATCATGTCTATTACTAATGATCTCCATTTACTTTTCATGTTCACAATGAGGCTTGAAGTATCATACCTTTGATGGGTGCTTCCTTGGCATTGTTTGTAGTTTGAGGTTTGTATCGAAAACTAAGTTTGTAAAGTGGTATATAGATTCACCTAGTCTAATCTTGAAATACATAACCAACCTTCTTCCATGTTTGGTCATCCAGTGTTAGATATTATCCTTTAATAACCATCAAACTGATTACAAGTTGATCACCATTGTCATCTATTAGTGAGACATGAGGGTTTGGTTCTCCTTTAAGGAACATGCCAACAAATAGTGAGTGCCCCATTCATTATCTTTCAGGGAAACCATTGCATATATGTTCTTTTAAAAAACATCAGTTCCAACATGTGAGTCCACTAAATAGACAAAATGTAATGTATTCATGCTAGTTGATAAGATTTAATCTCATATTCCCTAAACTTGGTTGTACAAGATTTGAGACATGATCATAATGTGGTGAAATGGTTGATTAGTCCTCATCCAACTAGGATAATTCAATATTTATACCTAGAATAATGGGGAGTGATAGAATTTTCTTGTCCATATTTCTACTATAACATTGTTTGAGTTTCAAACTAAATGCAATCCACAAATTCCATGCATTATTCTATGTGATTGATCTACATCAACCACCTCCCAAAAATATCTTTGCACATGTCCTTTCCTTATTGAGTCCTCTTCTCGTCTTCTTGTTCCATCTACAATTATTGAAGAACACCATTCAACAATAGATTTTGTGTAACTAATGAGAGAATTTCTCATAAACTTCCATTTTTACCTGCAGAATGTAATTTTTATGCACACAACATCTCGATCATGATCCCCTTTCCCACACTCAGTTTCAAAAGTCCTGTAAAGGCAACCTTTACATTTACATTTGCATTAACATGACAACCAAGTCTCAAAAATGAGATTGATGGTGTTTATTCTCATGCAATGTATACAGTTAGGATTAAGACAACTGTATAAATCTATGGAATTATAAATGGAGATATTTATCCAAAAGGAAGCCAATGTTGGCCTTGCCAATCTTTTCTTCCCAATGCAAACGAAATATTAGATTCCATTTTGCTATGTTTCCATGTAAAATATATTTGAAAAAAAACATATATTTGGATTATATGGAAATCCTTCTTACCTTTGACATTGTTTGGGATCTGCAGGATGGGAATGAAGTATTTTTTAGGGATTAAGAGGAGTATTCAATTACGCAAACTTATGAATGCCTATTGTGACAAGCGATCCATTGATTTCAACTCCATCACATTTCTGTTTGATGGATGATGTTTGCAAGGTGAGCAAGTTTAACCCACCAATGCGAGATTGCATGCAATTACACTGAGCAAAACCCTAGTTTACGAAATGAATGCACAATGAAGCCACTGGGCCATGGGGAGATGAGGGAGAGGGCCCCCTAGAGCTAATCGCACGCCAGGAGACCAACGGAGTCGACGGTTCGTCGGTTCGACGTTCGGTTTCCGAGTTATGTCGAGTTGCAAGTCGCATGAAAATGCCATTCAGGGACACTTGGTGAATTTCCGTCCGGGAGCCAAAAAGCAAACGGAGCAGGAAGATTGCGTGCCATTGGCTCCTGCAAGTGTGTGTGGGCAATGCCGACGTGGGAACACTGCCAACACTGGCTCGGGGGAGGTTTTTGCAGAGTTGACCCACCAATGCGAGATTGCATGCAATTACACTGAGCAAAACCCTAGTTTACGAAATGAATGCACAATGAAGCCACTGGGCCATGGGGAGATGAGGGAGAGGGCCCCCTAGAGGTAATCGCATGCCAGGAGACCAACGGAGTCGACGGTTCGTCGGTCCAACGTCCGGTTTCCGAGTTATGTCGAGTTGCAAGTCGCATGAAAATGCCGTTCAGGGACACTTGGTGAATTTCCGTCCGAGAGCCAAAAAGCAAACGGAGCAGGAAGATTGCGTGCCATTGACTCCCGCAAGTGTGTGTGGGAAATGCCGACGTGGGAACACTACCAACACTAGCTTGAGGGAGGTTTTTGCAGAGTTGACCCACCAATGCGAGATTGCATGCAATCACACTGAGCAAAACCCTAGTTTACGAAATGAATGCACAATGAAGCCACTGGGAAATGGGGAGACGAGGGAGAGGCCCCCTAGAGGTAATCGCACGCCAGGAGACCAACGGAGTCGACGGTTCATCGGTCCGACGTCCGGTTTCCGAGTTATGTCGAGTTGCAAGTCGCATGAAAATGCCGTTCAAGGACACTTGGTGAATTTCCGTCCGGGAGCCAAAAAGCAAACGGAGCAGGAAGATTGCGTGCCGTTGGCTCCCACAAGTGTGTGTGGGCAATGCCGATGTGGGAACACTTCCAACACTGGCTCGGGGGAGGTTTTTGCAGAGTTGACCCACCAATGCGAGATTGCATGCAATTAAACTGAGCAAAACCCTAGTTTACGAAATGAATGCACAATGAAGCCGCTGGGCCATGGGGAGACGAGGGAGAGGGCCCCTAGAGGTAATCGCACGCCAAGAGACCAACGGAGTCGACGGTTCATCGGTCCGACGTCCGGTTTCCGAGTTATGTCGAGTTGCAAGTCGCATGAAAATGCCGTTCAGGGACACTTGGTGAATTTCCGCCCATTTTATAATTTAAGCCACTTTTAAATATTTGAACTTCCATATTATTTTGGAAAGAGTATAATATTTCAAAACTCCTAAAGAGACAAAAACACATGATCACAACTCCTAAGGCTGTAATTTAGAGTAGTAATAATGGGGGTGATGGAGTTGAATTTGATCCTATGGAAGATAATGATACTAATATTATTGACGATAAAGGGATAATAGGTTGATCCATGACACCTTTGTTTGCATGGATGAGGATGCACCTATGTATGAGACCTATGATAATATTCATGATGTACATCTTATTGATAAGGCACACAAAGGCCTATACAAGAGATCAAAGATGAGTCACTTTGTCTACTAATTTGATGTTGATAAAATTGAAGGTATTGAATGACATTTCAAACAATGGTATGACAAAGATCCTAATGTATACACAAGGTTAATATATAAGGTGCCCCATAAGGTTCTTTGTCATATCCCTATAATTCTAGGTTTTTGATGATTGTTTAGGTTAAAAAACATAGCACATTATATGGATTATCATGTACAAAGATAAGTGAAGATGGTATTATATGAGTGGCTACAAATGGTTCTCAATTTACGATCATCAAGGAAATATTACCCATTTTTAAAGAAGATCCTCATAATGTTAGACTTTCATTGGTAGTTGATGGCAATGGGTGTGCATGAGTGAGTTCGTTGAAACCTTGAAAACATTGTATTGCATTTAGTTTGATTAAATTACACGAGCAAGAACTTTGATATAACTTGTAATGATCATCCAAAATCACAAATTTTAATTAGATACCAATTAGTGCATGCATGTAGTGAATTCGTTGAAACCTTTGAATATAATAGTTTGTTCTTTTGACATAGTGCATTCATGAGTAATAGATAATCCACACAAATCAACACATTAGATTGACACAAGTACATGTATCCAAAAGTACATATATATCCAAAAGTGCATGTCTCCAAAAGTACATGTATATCCAAAAGTCTCCAAGAGTGCATGTCTCCAAAAGTACATGTATATCCAAAAGTATCGAAAAGTACATGTATCCAATGAAGTCAATGTACATGTCTCCAAAAGTACATGCACAATAAAGTCAATGTACATGTCTCCAAAACTGAATGTATCGAAAAGTACATATATATACAAAAGTATCCAAAAGCACATGTGTCCAAAACTATCCAAAACTATCAAAACTCAAGCTTTCTCTTGTTCTTTCCCGACATTGATCCTCTAGGCACATCCCTAGGATCAATGTGCATCCCTGGATCCTGCAAATTAAATATCAATTGTTAAATTCAACTAACTATGTACACTAATACATTATCTCAACAATTATCAACTGGTGCATGGAAAGTGCATGAAACACTTGGTCACTGAAGGACATCTCACCTCAACTGACAAAGGAGATTGCGTTGCTTGTGTAGCAGATGGAGCAGTCGGTTGAACATCCAGGATGGTTGAACCAGGGGGGCCAGGCACTGCTCCTGCTGGTGGTGGCTACAATGAAAAAGTGTTGAAATAGTTAGAAATGCATGAATAAACAATAGGTCCAACAATAATAAACTATGTAAAGATAATGTTGAAATAGTTACATACCTGTGTGTGATCAGTCGCCACTGCAGATGCGGCACTAACTGCTGCATCAACCATCGATGCAAGGTTCTCAGTAGACAACTCGGGTTCCTGATGCAGTAAACATGCAATTCAAACATTAACAAAAACGATTTATGCACTGGATTTCAAGTTAAACAACAAATATCATCGAAGGATATACATTACCGTGGTGTGAGTAAGCCCATGGTCGTGGGCAGCTGGAGTCTTTCTAGGAGTAGAACGCCTCACATACACACGACCCTTGTTCACGAATGGCCTGGAGGGAGATGCAAATCCAGGCAATGGGCCAGATGTGTCGGATGGTGCCTACAGTCAGCAAGTGTTCATGTAGTTAGACATGCATGATTCAACAAACAAACATGTATTTAAAAAATGTCATTTTTAATTGTTTACCTGGAGCCCAGACGTTTCAGGGGACGGTATGACCATGGGTACTACCTCCACATTACCTTGCCCCTGTGAAGGATCTTCCATCTGCAAGTTTAATAATTGTAAATATTAGACCGTAGATAGCATTAATGAACTAAAATGTAAAGTATGTGGAAATTAACAAATTAACAAGTATTAAAAAACTGAAATTTTAAAATGTTTACCTCGGTGTGAGATACGGCAATAGGTGGTATATAAGATGGGCCTACCGAATGGGTAGCATAATGCCCCCCTGTAGAGTCTGGAACATCCGGCTCTGGGGTGTCACTGCCGGCATAAAGCATCAACTGCAAGTTAACAAACATAATATATTAGCTCAAACTATATATATGTGTACAAAAACGAAAATAAATGAAGAATTTATTACAATTAACCATCAACATACCTCTCTCAAAAACCCACTGAAGGAAACATCTGAGGCAATACCATAGCAGGGACGACCACATGATGTGCACTCGTGAGGATCAACACTAGGATGGGGAATAGTCGATGGTCCTGCACTAGTGGATGGTCCTGATGGTCCTGCACTAGTGGATGGTCCTGATGGTCCTGCATGGTGACGAGATGGTGTATGTACCACACCAGGGACAGATGTCCCTTCCTCACCCATATGTTGAACCATCCTACCATGGCGAACAACCGCCTGTGCCAAACTCAAAAATGCATCCCGTGTCTGCGGAATAATGCGATGTGTTGGTGGGACATCTGGCCCAGGCAAATGCCTGCGAGGTGCAGGGATAGGGCGATCCTGGTCTCGAAGCCTGGCATTGGGTCGGTTTTGGGGCATCCCCCCACCGATCCCCTGAAACTGTAAGATGTCAAAATAGTTAACGTGTTTATGCAACACGAACTCTGCGTACATCTTTCGAAGGAAATATAAGGGAATTTCCCTGTTGTTGTGTGGTGGCATATCAAAAACCATGTACCATCTATCCATCCAGTTATCAACAAATGGTTGAAACGTGCACCACTCAATGGAGATATGCGGCCTGCTTGCATTTGGGATTTCCCCCGTCCGAGGGTCCCTAAACAATGCAAATATAAGCTCTTTGGATATTTTCAACTTTTTTACTGCATTGTAATCTAGTCCATCAGCATATTGTTGTCTTTTTCTTTCTCTGTAAGATGCAATATCATATAGGACATTCGTAGATTGTGAAATGGTGTCCACAATTGCATCCAAGGTTGATGCAAGTGAACGGAGAATCCTGTCGCCACCACTAAAAGCTGCACTTATGCCCCTCAATTGGGCAAGCTCAATCAATATTTCGGCATTGGTATCCATAGCCGCAACTGCAATAAAGACATTAATACGAAAATCATTAGAAACATATACATGGTATATAATGACGTCTCTTCAAAATTGAACATGTATTAAATCAAACTCACATAAGCAATTTAATGGCATTCACTTACATACATTTAAAACTTAAAATTAAACATTTGACAATTAAAAAGTAAGTTAGTCAGATTGGCAGAGAGGAGGAGGAGGAGGATCAAGGCAGTGATGAGTTTGTTGATTCAGGCATGGAGGAGGAGGATCAGGGCAGTGATGAGTTTGCATCTATGTGTCTCAATGTCTCATTGTGTTTTGTGATTGTGAATGACAAATGTGTTGTGATTTGTGAATGATCTAATTTCTATTGAATATTTCATATTTGTAATTGTAAATGTAATTTCTATTGAATATTTGTAATTGTAAATGTTAAATTTTATTGGATGATCTAAATGTCTATATTTTTAAATTTTAATATATTTTAAAAATATATTAATTCCGGGGGTCACCGTGTCCTACGTGTCATAATTCCGGGGGTCACCGTGTCTAGTGGGGACCAGGGATCAAATTTGAAGGGTGGGGTCCCATTTCACTATGAAGGGCTATGAGATATTGAACACTATTGAAGGGCTATGAGAAATTTATTAATATTTATTCTATGTGTATATATGGATGTGTTCATGTTGCATGGATTGGATTCTAGGTTAACCGAGGCCTTTTTAGAGCAAAGAATGGGGTAATTACTATTTGGAAACAAGTTTTTTATCAAATGTAAATTGCGGTGATGGAAGATATTGAGGGTGCCACATGTTGTGGAGAAAGTAGTATTGATTCCTATGACGTAATAGGGAGTTCAAAAAGTCTGGTTTCAAGTATTGTCATGCGTAGCTCGATTGATTTTTCTCGCGCTAGGGTTGTAGCAACTGTTATGGCCATTACTGTTAAAAGGATTGATGGGGTGGAATCCCATGAAATGATGAGTTCTTTTGTTAAGACGTAGATTCAATGAAATTTGGTGGGAGTCTCATGTTCATTTTATGCACAAAATTCGATTACTTGATTTTGTTGCATTGTTAACTCTCCTCCTAGTCATAGCTACAATATTTTATATAATTGTGAAGGTTATCAATCCACTCAATATATTAAAGTTGTAGTAGGCCAAAATCATCCACATATTTATTGTACTCACAAATGTTGACATTCCAATTTCTATGTAGAGCGCCCATTAACATTAGATTGTATGGGACATGTTTTTGAGGCATGATGTCATTATCTCATAACAACAAGCTTTTTATCCATAAATATGTCATCTACAAGCCAACGGAATTGTTCCTAATCCTTTATAAAACTTTGTCATAATTATATCAATACCAACATCCCTACCTATTGACTTAGCTTAGAAGATATTACACCTTCGGATAACCAAACCTGATTCCAAGGTTGGTAATCATAAACGTAAAAGCATCATCATAAGGAAATAGCATGTTGTGTTGAGGAAATTCCTTTTTTTCCATTTCCTTCTCAGGATAATATTTGGTTGTGGATCATTTAAAATGTATAATTTATTTTAATATTGGGAAGCTAAATTCAAATTCATTAATATATTAATGTGATTTGATTTTTTTATTAATAATAAGTTATTCTTTTCATTTGAAAATGTAATAGTACATCAAAATTTCAATGTTTACTGACGTAGTAAAGTTGAGAGGCTTTATTTTTCAGTGGATATAGCAGACCTGTAAATTCATAGGATGTCAAAAATCTAGTCAGCCTTGAATTTGAGCTCCTCAAAGAAAACGAATTTCTTTAAATATGTTTATGGTAGGCTGGAATTGCCAGCTTCGCTTCGCAAACTATCCTGGAGGACTGGAGGAGATAGGGTAGGTGGAACTTGGAAGTAGCTCAACCACAGTGGAATAGGGGTATAAGAAAAAGCTTGTTTCTATTCATGCAATATTATATATTGATGGTCGGATCCATGGAAGCATGGAATTCGAGCACTGACTTGATACAACAAAGAAAACAAAAGGTGGAACTCGGGAGCTGCAGGATTGACTTGATACAACAAAGAAAACATAGGGTGTGAGGTTGGGAGCCGTAGACGGTAGGATTAACTTGATACAACAAATAAAACACAGGGCTATAGGTAGGGGCCACGGGCAGGAGCAACAACCTGCAACATTACAAGAAGTTTATGGATTGTGGATTTTGTCTGAAATGCCAAATTCGCGGGGGCACATTAACATAATATATTATACATTGAATACTCAATTAACTCACGGAGTCAGCATTCACGAATTGGTATGTGATAACTTGTAACTTGGTAAGCTCGCTAGCAACAACAAGTATGAGCCACCTACTAGGTTTAATAATTTTGTTGATGCCATGAAATGTGTTAAAAACGTAAGCGCTCGCTACAAACACGAGAACTTTGAAGCGTTCAAGCCATGGGTTGCTCAGTGTAAGCCCGTCCACGTAAGTTGCACAATGATATTATTAGAGGCCCAATGGTCCATGATCCATGGATGATCGAACACGTGGATATTGGAGAGTAACCGAGTCCCACTCCCAAGTCACCTAGCTAGTAGCCGCATTCCCAATTTCCCACTAAAAACTGTTGATTGGTGAAATTTGAAGCTACCCTTCTGTTGCAATTTTAAACAGTAGTGGTTAATTTAATTATTGAAGGGATTACCATGAAATTAAATTTTTTTTGCATGGTAAAATTTGAAGTGGCCTTCTGTGACGTGTAAAATGACCTCTGAAGGGCCCTAAAGGCTTCAAATTTGAAGCCTGGTTACAAGGAAGCGGGCTCAGAGCGCGCTTCAGGCCCGCTTTTTAGCTCCATGTGTGAACCCTATCCGGCTGCACAAAACCACTGGTAACTCAACACCTGCATCCACCCAATAGATCTCCAACTCATACTTGTGGACGTGCTTGCTCGACTTTATTGAGTTCAAAGATGCTGCCTGACATAATCCCTTTCGAGGAAGGGTCTGCGGCATGCTTCCCCTCTCCGATATTCCATAATTCCCGTCCTGGTGAACTCATCGGCACATTTTGCCGGCATTGGCCTCCTGATATCTATCGGTAGGAGAGTGTTACATGAGAAGCAGAGGCATCTGAGAAATCAGAATTGAAGTAATTTGTTGTTGTTTCTTTTCTAACCTTTCTTTCGTCTCCATTTCTAGCAATTTCTCTTCTTTTGCTTTTTAAATTTTCCACTGTTCGTCAGGGGTTCGATTCTCGTTCGGATTGTTTTATTCCACAGCAAAAAGGGCTTCCAGGCTGGATGGTATTATGAAAACCAGCTACGGGATGGGGTGTACTGCGTTATCTGTATCAGTTGTTATAAATTTCCTTTCAATCGTTTCAGCATTATATGATAATTGTATGTATTTGGATTTGATGTAAACAGGCATGGTGCAGATGTACCTATCTCTTGAGAATGACTGCAAGTGGGGGCCAAACTGCCAGCAGTCGCCACACCTGATTCCACAGTAGTAGTCGCAGTCTCTCCAATTGGTGCCTCATAAGTTCAGAGTATCATTATCTTTTCACATGATACAAAACATTTTCACATGATACGAAACCTTGCCAGCTAATGAAAAGACATGAGTGCACTCATTTTCATTATATTTAGTGAGTTGTGGCTGGCGGCGGGGACACTCGTGTCATGTGTTCTCGTGTTGGGTTACTTAGATGGATACATTGTAGAAAGGGGGTCCGAGTTCTATTTTTTTCAATTTTAGGTTGGATTATGAATTTTTGAGTTTTTTAAAAACGATTCATTTTAATTATTCATTCATCTTGGTTGAGGGAGATTGAGGGAGATGTGAATTTAATGAAAGATTGAGTTATTCCCAATTTTATCAATATTAAAAAACTAGGTTTTTTAAAACAAAAAAAAATAATAATTTAGGTTAAAAATGATAAAAAAAGAGTATGGGTGAATGAATTACCTGATTGGATGACAATCTACTGGTGAATTTGTCCCCTCCAGCTAAATCGAGCAACACCGATACTTGAGTGGGCCACAAACCGTCCTCGTCTAGGGTCAATTTCGCGTTTCTGATGCGTGGGTGCCGCGGGTGGTCGGCAATCGTCGGGACTGTGTATTTAAATTGTTTTTTAGATTTACATAACGCGTACGCGTTTTGTAGTTCTATAACGCGTACGCGTTTTATAGTTATATAACGCGTACGCGTTATTGTTACCTAGCCTACATGTCCAATGACATGTTAGGCTCGGGTCTTACCATGGCAGGTGCTAAACATCATAAACGTATTATGTTTTACGTATCAGGAACGAGTTTTGAAAAAGTAGCATTGCATCTAAAGTGACCCTCATCTTCTTGCACACACCCAAATCACAAAGTACAACGAATATGAGGCTATCCTTCAGACACAAGGTATAGGGGGATGTTATCTAAGACCTGTAGAAGTTTCATGTCCTGAACCTTCGCCAAAATGGATTTATAGCGAAAGTGCCATGAAGACTAGGTTTTGCTATACAAAACCCTAACTTTCAAATTGTCGCAAGTGAAGCAAGTGTCGTAAGTGCCATACATTGCCTTTCTTTAGGCAAGCTCTAATACCATGTTAAGATTAAATATGCTAAGATAGAAAATATCAGTATTACATTCCATTTCACAACAATATCATATACAGGATCATTGAAAGAACAACAAGCATAGCATAAACACAAGAGACACAGATTTATCCCGGGAAACCCTCATGGGGTAGAAAACCCAACAAAGCTTCCTCAATATAGATGACCAACAAATACAAATATGTAATCCCCAAACATGAGTTCCTGCTCCTCCATAGCATATCTCTCTCTCTCCTATGCGCCAATCACAAGTGAGTGAATGAGTGTGTTAAATGATGAACACATCTCTATTTATTCACTACTCCGACTTGACTTTTACACTAGCTAGGTCGGCCCCATCTTTAACCACTGGGTTAAACACCCCATTACAACTGAATCTGGGTCGACCCCACTAGGGAAGTCTAATAACCCAAGTTACCACATTCCGATGGAGGAATAAACATCTACGGATATACAATAAGGTCTTCACGGAGGAATGAAACATCTCTGGAATAATAAAGTACAAATATAATATTCTTAGAAGTTACAATATCTCAACAAGTAGGTTTGCTAAAGCAAGGGAGGGTTGTAGATGACTGTTTTTCTGGGGTTCCTTCTTTGGTTTATTCTTCTATGTGATCTCTCTTGATACATATCACTCTTGTATCTGGTTGTACTTGTATTTTGGACTAAAATCTCTGAGTAAGATAAGGTTACTGAGTTAAATTCTTTGTGTTCTTCTGTTCTTGTACATGGTTGTTATCTTTCAGTGATCTTATTTTTGTTTGTACGGCAAATAAAATAAAATTATACTGCTATATTATTAAAATCTAACATTTTTTTATGTTAAACTTTCTATCACATCCCATTGCACCTTTCAAAGCAATCGCTAGTTAATTTTCCGATATATATTATGAAGTTAGTGAATGAATAATTACTTGGTTTGAGATATTCTCACAACTTCATTATTGTATATAATCGTTTGTGTGTATGTGCTAGTAAGTGTGTTTATATTGTTCCCTTTAACGCTGTAAGAGTTTAATTGGCTTTTAAACAATGCATGTGAATTGAATTGGCTTCAAGCCGGCTGTGACAAGGGTCATTGTGATTTGCAGAGCAGAGCAGATGGCACCGAAAATGCCTGTGATGGAGTAACTCAATTTGCAGTTGTAGTTGAATCTAAAGAATCTGTTAAAATTGGATTTGTAACAGACAAACAATTCTAATCTATTGTTGAGATCCAACATGGCTAGTACTAGACGGATGAGACAATTGGTGTTTCTCCTTCTAAGATGCTTCTTTCATCCTCTGCAGCTAGGACTTGAAGGTACTGGCCCAGAGATTGATAATGATCAAAATTATATTGCATATTATAATAACCCAAAACGTTGAGTGCGATGCCTTTTAACACCAGAAATATAACTAGGACTAGTTCTGTCAGGCAGTTATAAAGTTGCTACAGTCTCAAGTAAAATCATAACACGGGATGAGCTATAATACAACAAAACCGACTCCAATTTATTCTTCAAGAAACTAGAGGATTGCTTTGAATTTTTCTTATATAACCCAATTGAATATTAGCAAAGAAAATAAAATTATAGATTAATATGAGTAGTGAACTCTGTTCGAGCATCTTGGTATCCCCCAATGGCATTTGCTTCCACTGTATTATAAATAAGGAATTCCAAGAATGTAGAAAGAATACAATTGATTTTTAGAATTGGTTATGCTTCCAACTATAATAAACAATCTAGATGGTTTTGATGGGTTTTACTAAATACTTTAAACCCTAACCAAGATCTACTCCTATGCAAGAAATTAAACTTAACGCACAGCGGAACTTTAGAAATCAAGCTTAATGCACAGCGGAACTTACTTTCCATCTTCAAAGGTCGCGAACAGCTTCTGGTCTTGACTTGAGTTGTTGGCTCTCGAATCCTTCCAAGAACTTGCAATCCTTTTCTCTGGAGAGTATCCTGTCTTCAATGGAGCAGACAATTTTTCTGGATGATTGCAAGCCTTGGAGACTCAGCCCTTTTATAGCAGTGCCAAAGAAAAAGATTCTAATCCTAGGGCTACTGAAATTTAGCTAATACTTGGGAAACAAGTCCAAAAGAAATCTGGAGTTTCCGATTTCATAAAAAACTTCAAATCGGGAAACTTCAGAAAAAACTGAAATAAATCAGAATAAATTCTGATTTCCTTATTTAGCTCAATTTATTACTGCTATTATTTTAATCAACTATAATCGGTCCATTAACAATTATAATTGATTAACATTATTCTATATGTATTTGTATCCAAATCCTTATTTTAAATACGTATAATGCCATGACTTAATTAATCACATTGTTTGGCATGTTTTAATCATTACATAAATGTAATCTTTCAACAGTATTAGATATCATAATCATAATGCACGTATGTCCAACATAATTATTGTAATTAGACGTCTCTAAATCCAACAATCTCCCACATGGACAAGTGCAACCTTTTGATTATATATCCTTAACTTTATTGCATGCAACTTTTCTGTCTTTCTTATCGTATTTCTTAAACAATTCTGTCCATCAATTATGTTAACAAAGGACTTAAGCAGCACTTGTCACATTTATTCGCAACTAAACCGACATAAATCATGCTGCCAACATAACTAAATGACATGAATCTGATTTGGACATATAGTTTAGAAATTACACGCAAGTGTGATTATACGTGCCTATTTCTAATTGAGTCACCTTTACTTTACTGTATGAGGTCAAAAGTTTAAATTTTAAAGAAAGAAATAATGAAACTGAAACTGAATGCAACTTGTATATATCATCAAAAATTGTTTACAATTGCATTACATAGAACATCATAAACTTAAAACATATTCAGACTCCCACATTTTCTAACTATCCTAAATAGATATTACACCCATACGGGCAACATGTTCGTGAAACTTCTTGGGTGGTAATCCTTTAGTAAGAGGATCAGCAATCATGGAGTCTGTACCTATGTGTTCTATACATAATTCATTATTCTGCACTCTCTCTTTTACAACCAAAAACTTAATATCGATGTACTTTGACTTTGACGAACTTCGGTTGTTGGTTGCGTATAACACTGCTGAATTGTTGTCACATAATAATTTGAGTGGTTTCTGAATAGAATCCACAATTTTCAGACTTGTGACGAAGTTCTTCAGCCATACGCCATGATTAGATGCTTCATAGCATGCAACAAATTCAGCTGCCATAGTGGAGGAGGCCACCAATGACTGTTTAGCGCTCTTCCATGACACGGCACTGCCTGCCATCATAAAGATGTATCCTGATGTTGACTTCATGCTGTCGACACATCCTCCAAAATCAGAATCAGTATATCCAATGACCTCGAGCTGTTCCGATCTCCGATACGTGAGCATAAAGTCCCTTGTTCTCTTTAGATATCTCAACACTCGCTTGGCTGCCTTCCAGTGTTCCATACCTGGGTTACTCAAATATCTCCCTAGCATTCCAGTGATGAACGCAATATCTGGACGCGTGCATACTTGTGCATACATGATGCTACCCACGGCTGAGGCATAGGGAATATCTTTCATGATGTTTTTATCTAAGTCAGTTTGGGGACATTGTTTCAGACTAAACTTATCTCCTTTTGATACAGGGGTATCTCCTGGTTTGCTGTTTTCCATGCCAAATCTTGTTAGAATCTTATCGATATAGTTCCTCTGGGATAACCTTAGAATACCTTGAGATCTATCTCTAAGTATTTCAATCCCTAGAACAAATGATGCATCACCAAGATCTTTCATTTCAAAGTTCTTAAATAAAAAATTCTTAGTTTGATGCAACATGTTCTTATCGTTACTGGCAAGCAATATGTCATCTACATATAAAACCAAGAAAATAAATTTACTCCCACAGAACTTAAGGTATATGCATTCGTCTACTATGTTAGACTCAAAACCAAATGAGCTAACAATTTTGTGAAATTTTTGATACCATTGTCGAGATGCTTGTTTTAGCCCATAGATAGATTTCTTAAGTCTGCAAACCATAGACCCTGCATCACCTGATACAAAGTTCTCTGGCTGCTTCATATAGATCGTTTCATCAATGTCACCATTGAGAAACGCCGTCTTTACATCCATCTGATGAAGTTCTAAATCATAATGTGCTACAAGCGCCAATATAATCCTTAAAGAGTCTTTCGATGAAACTGGAGAGAAAGTCTCTTTATAATCAATGCCTTCTTTCTGTGTGAAACCTTTCGCAACAAGACGTGCCTTGTATTTTTCAACATTGCCTTTAGAATCCCGCTTAGTCTTAAATATCCATTTGCAACCAACGGGTTTCTTGTCTTTAGGCAACGGAACGATATCCCAAACGTCATTGTCATACATAGATTTCATCTCTTCATTCATGGCATTAATCCACTTTTGAGAGTTAGAGCTTTCCACAGCTTGTTTGATATTAACAGGATCATTTTCAAACATGCCAATGTCAAACTCATGTTCTTGAAGATATGCATAATCCTTAGATTGTGTAGATCTTTTCTCTCTAGTAGATCTCCTAATTGGCACAGGTACTAGATTTTCTTGAGGTTCATTTACAACTTGATCTTCAACAGGAGGAGGAACATCATTATCAATTTCTGAATCTCCCACAGGCCCTAGGCCATCAACATTTGTCATGTCAATGTCAGGGTTTGGGTTGGGTTCAGGTCCATTTGTGTTCTCTATTCCATGTTGAGTTTCTAACTGAGTTATTTGTGATGATGAAGTTTGCATATTGTCAGAAGATGTATTTCTAAACGCAATCGGAATTTGAACAAAACCAGGACTTTGGTCCATAGTCTCATTTCTAAACGCAATCGGAATTTGAACAAAACCAGGACTTTGGTCCATAGTCTCATTCGCATTCGTCTCTTCTTCTTCAAAAATACTATCTTTTGTCATATCTCCCCCCACAAACTCATTATCCTCAAAAAATTTCGCACTTCCTGACTCGAAAACTGTATGTTCTGTTGGATTATAGAATTTGTATCCCCTAGATCGTTCAGAATAGCCTATAAAGTAACAACTAATGGTCCTTTCGTCCAGTTTCTTTTCATTTGGCCTATAAGGCCTAGCTTCACATGGACATCCCCAAACTCTCAAGTGATTCAAGCTAGGCTTGCGCCCAACCCATAACTCGTAAGGGGTCTTGTTAGCTGCTTTAGTAGGCACTCTATTAAGTATGTATGCTGCAGTCTTTAAGGCTTCTCCCCACAAATTCTCAGGTAGAGTTGTACGAGCAATCATACTTCTCACCATGTCTTTAAGGGTGCGATTTCGCCGTTCAGCAACACCATTCATTGCAGGCGAACCTGGAAACGTATACTGAGGCACAATTCCGCATTCCTCTAAGTATTTTGCAAAGGGACCTTGACGTTGTTCTCCTGATCCATCATAACGACCGTAGTATTCACCACCACGATCGGAACGAATGGACTCTATACGTTTGTTAAGTTGTAACTCAACTTCTGTTTTGAACTTTATGAACACGTCTAATGCTTCCGCCTTTTCTTTTATTAAGTAAATATGACCATATCTCGAATAATCATCTATGAATATGATAAAGTAACGGTGACCATTTCTTGTAGCTTTTGGAAAAGGACCACAGATATCCGTATGAATCAATTCTAAGACATCATTACATCTTTTTGCATCATACTTACGTTTATTAGTTTGTTTTCCCTTTATACAATTCACACAATCACTTAAGTTTGTAAAATCTAAAGGTTGGAGAATATCATTAGACACAAGACGTTCTATCCTTTTCATAGAGATATGTCCTAATCGCTTGTGCCATAATGTTGGAGATTTCTCGCAAGTTAATTTACGTTTTCTATTATCTACATGCAGTGCCTCTGAATGTGAAGTGTCTATATCTAGAAAATAAAGATTATCATAAGAAGACAGGATACCAGAAGCAAGAAGCTTAGAATTTTGACACAAACTGAATTTTCCATTACCAAATGAACATACATAACCATTTTTGTCCAAATAATATATGGAAATTATGTTCCTTCTGAAAGATGGAACCACTAAAGCATCAAAACTTAAATAAAATCCTGTCTTACATAATAATCTAAATTTTCCTATGCTTTTCACTTCTACTTTGTTGCCATTTCCTACGTAAACGTAGTGCTCCGCCTCATTTGGCTTGCGATGGCTTAGGCAACCCTGCATCGACATACTGATGTTAGTCGTTGCACCTGAATCTATCCACCAAGTATATCTAGATACAGAACTTAAATTAACTTCAGAACAAACTAAAGCAAGAGACATATCAGCCTTCTCTTGGGGAGTTTCTTCACCTTCTTTATTGGGCTTGGGGCGATCAAATCTCAGTGCAGTGTCCAATTGCATGATCCCTAAGACTAATTTCAGCTTTTCTTCCCACTGTTTGAAATTGTTCCCCATGAGGGGCTTAATTTGACTTAGATTTGACATTATGTTTAGATCTGAAAATTGAAGAACAAAAGGAAAAAAATTAGATATTTATGCATCACGATTTGATCTTTAATCATAATTCTAAAATCCATCTAAAGGCCCAAATTAAATTATGTGCTCCATTGAATCTTTTAGCCAAAACACCACTCAATAATGAAAAACACCTTTGGGCGCAATCATTACCTTATTGTCTTTTCCGCCTTTGGGCCAGATTGACATATCCATTTGCTAACTACCAGGCCAGTCAAGTGGGGAAGGCAGGTCACTAACAGACCTGGTGCACCAAGCCCCAAATGCTTTTCTAGACATTGCCAGCATATGTGTGTTGCAACTTATTTGTTATACATCACCCTTATGCACCAAACAACTTAGCAGGTGCCAACCCTCCTTTGGGAAAGCTAACACCCACGTCCATTGAGCTTGTCATGAGTCATCCTTGCAATCGTCTTACACAGAGCGGTTCGTTTTGCGAACATCAATGCTTGACTCATGCGAAAACAACACATGTATACATAAAATGCCTTTAGTTAGATTCCAAAATTATACCTAAAATCATCACCCTTATTTGTTAACTTAACAGTTGATAATATGTGCTTGTTCAAGTAAAATATTAACATCTCTAAAAGAAAATATCACATTCAGAAATACTAAAATAATTTGTTATTGGATAAAATAGAAATAAGCACTGCACCCTCAAAAATCATTTTGATGTAGATGTATTCTTCAGTTTCAGAGGATTGAATCATTATTCAATTACAGATTAATGACATGGTATTCAAACATTCCATTTGTTTCTTTTCCTGCCCAGAATGTCATGTGTTTCAATCTGAACGTTCGTTTAAAAAGACTTTGTAAAAGAACATTTTCTAATCACTTTTAATTACATTGCATATATGCATACAAACTCTCAACAAATGAGCAAGACAGAAAATGAAGACAGAGAATGCCCATCCTATAAAACGTTTTTAAAATATTCAAACATGAATACAGGGCCAGCAAATCGAGTTCCAGCCAACATTCCAATCAAAACGTTCTTGCAAATAAAAAGATGCATACAGAGTTTAAAGACTCTGTTTCCAGCCAGCATTCCAATCAAAAACGTTTTTGCAATAGATAGATGCATACATAGTTTAAAGACTCTGTTTCCAGCCAGCATCTAACAAAGTGTCGGGAAACTGTAAATTCGTTTTAATCCACCCATGAGACAATGTAAGATGCCCAAAACGTTTTTGCAAAACAATATATGCATATAGAGCTTCCAAAGCTCGATTTCCAGCCACATATAAAAAACGTTTTGCAAATTAAATGGATGAATAAAAACGTTTTTAAGAACTGATAAATGAATCCAGAGCTTGCAATTGTTCTTCCAAGCAACATGGATGCATAAAAAAAACGTTTTTAAGAACTGATAAATGAATGCAGAGCTTGCAACCGTTCTTCCAGCCACCGAGCATACAAAAAAAATGGTTTTGCCCCATCACTGGAAACACAAAGATCATGAGGGCGTTTTTCCTCCCAGCATTCACAGACACAGAGGTCGTATAAAAAATATACACAGAGTTTAACATTGAACTTCAAAAAAAAAAAAAAATATGGGTAAGATCTGGAAGTGCATCCCCTTTCAAATAACACAGCGATTCAAATTAGTCAAACTCCATCACGGTTTTGGATCTGGGCAGAGTATTTTAAATTGTCTACTCACTGGAAATGCAAATCACGGATCTATTCCACACAGAGTATCATACATGATAGCGTAGAATTAATTCAATTAGAAAGGTATCAAATGATGTCTACTCACTGGAAATGAAAATCGCAGATCTATTCCACACAGAGTATCATACATGGAAATGATAGCGCAAACTTAGATTCAATTAGAAAGGTATCAAATATATGCTATCTGGAAATGGGAGTGCAAATCCCAGATCTGGTTTAATAAGAACATCATATATGCTAACTGAAATAATAGCGCAAATCACAACTTAAATAGTAGATCATATAGATCCCTGGATTCCAAATATAAATCTGGAAACATATTAATTGTTCTAATCTCGAACTAAAAACGTAGTTCGAGATTCAAGGGACTCAGACATGAAGGCGTTTTGGGCTGAGGAACACAAAAAAAAAGATATGACAGAGTTTTATTGTGGGCACGATTCAGATCTGGAAACCCTTCTATGGGCTAAAACGTTTTTAAATGAACCAAAAATCGTTTTTCTAGATGCAAGAGAAATACCAAAACGTTTTTTAAAACTTCCATGGCCACTGCAGAGCGTTTAAACTCATTTTCCAGGCCACAGACTCAGCTAAAACGTTTTTAAACTTCCAACAGAGGCATACGACACATCATTTCTTACAAAACACATCTCATACTCAGGGGATCATACGCAGCAATTTCAGCCATGGAGACTTGGATTTCAAACTGCAATTCTCACATAAGGGAGGCTCTGATACCAATTGATGGGTTTTACTAAATACTTTAAACCCTAACCAAGATCTACTCCTATGCAAGAAATTAAACTTAACGCACAGCGGAACTTTAGAAATCAAGCTTAATGCACAGCGGAACTTACTTTCCATCTTCAAAGGTCGCGGACAGCTTCTGGTCTTGACTTGAGTTGTTGGCTCTCGAATCCTTCCAAGAACTTGCAATCCTTTTCTCTGGAGAGTATCCTGTCGTCAATGGAGCAGACAATTTTTCTGGATGATTGCAAGCCTTGGAGACTCAGCCCTTTTATAGCAGTGCCAAAGAAAAAAATTCTAATCCTAGGGCTGCTGAAATTTAGCTAATACTTGGGAAACAAGTCGGGAAACTTCAGAAAAAACTGAAATAAATCAGAATAAATTCTGATTTCCTTATTTAGCTCAATTTATTACTGCTATTATTTTAATCAACTATAATCGGTCCATTAACAATTATAATTGATTAACATTATTCTATATGTATTTGTATCCAAATCCTTATTTTAAATACGTATAATGCCATGACTTAATTAATCACATTGTTTGGCATGTTTTAATCATTACATAAATGTAATCTTTCGACAGTATTAGATATCATAATCATAATGCACGTATGTCCAACATAATTATTGTAATTAGACGTCTCTAAATCCAACAGGTTTCACTACTTCCTGCACATAGCCATTGCTAGATATAACTTCAAGCCGCAGAATTTAGAGATCTATGCTCCATAATTCTTGGATCAACTTTATTTTATATTTTCCCATTAACTAAAGATATTTGTCTCTATCAATGACCCGGCCACTGCCGACTTCTCTTTGCTAGTTAGCTGTTGATTTTGCTACAGTTTGCTCGGATCTCTCCTTGATTGCCTGTCAATACATTGATATTTCCCATCTTTATGATGGAATTACTAAATGCAACTTGAAATATGTTTACATCTCCGGCGTATGTTGCGGCGAGATCCGATGTAACATCCGTATTCAGGAGCTCTTGATCAATCTGGAGGATCGCTTTGTTGTTAAGGACTTCATGGTAGAAACCGCTGTCGAAAGAGAAGGAGCTACCCGGGGTCTGGTCGAGAAAAACCTTTGGATCTTTACGAATATCCGTGATTTGGTCTGGAGGGGGACACACATTCTTCAGGGATGTCACAAGAGTGGGATCCATTGATGGATCTGGTAGACCAGTATCCTCAAAATTGTAAACTCGGTCGCTAAAGAATCCACAGTGAACGAAACCTATAGTGTGCGCTCCTGGTCTCACAAACAAACAACAAAGCCAACTATCAATGAACTGGCTGCTACAAAAATTGATGCAGATTAAGCAAATGTACATGAAACTTCAGCAATATGGATCAAACCATGCAAAGAGATCACTAATTACCAAGCAATGTGGCTAAATCTGTTAGGTTTAAGCCAACTGATTCGAACGCATTTAGGGCAGCGTCAATGGTGAATGTTGGACCCGGAATAACCACTTCCTCTATTTTCGAAACTACGCCATCCCTTCTCCCAGTTGGTACTTGGTACTCAGGTCCCCCTGACTGAAATTACAATCTCCAGTTTTAAGTATTCTTTTTGCAACTAAAATCCACGAAAACAAAACAAGTGGAAGATGATTGAGTTTGAATATTGCTTACGAGTACAACTGCATCTCGAGTAGCCAATGCAAGAATATCCGCGCAGGAGACGATTCCTTTGCATTTGTTCTCCAACGAAGATTTTATATCGTCTATCAGATCGAATCCTCTCAGCGTCAAGTTGGGTACAGCATCCTTCTCTGCAGTGTTATATTCGGTGCTATCGATCAGAACAGACGCCTCGCAGCCCTGCACATGGTGATTGATTGCATTATAACATTTAAAAAGTTCATACAATTTTCATTTTGACAAATTGAATCTAAGGTGAGAAAGTGCTGTTACCCGAATGAAACAATCATGAAAATGCAAACGTAGCAATCCCGCGGGGATGGACTTGTCCTTGAGAAACCATTTCTGCACTACGCTTCGGACAAGATGCTCTGCTCTGGGACATGTATTACTATAGAAATTTACCTGTGTATTCTGGGCTACTGTAAAAGGTAACATTGTATTTAGAACCACCAAACAAAGAAGTAACATGGGTGCTGCCATAACTTCAGTATCAAGATCAAGATCAAGATCTGAGTCCTAAATTGTTCTGAACCGCACGCAATATCGATATTAATACCTCATGATGAGCTGATGCCAGTTGGGATGTTAGACCTTCCATTTAATTAAGTCTGACGTAATAAAAAGAGAAATTGTTAATAATGAAATGCAACCAGCACCATGAACTTGTTGGAAATATTGTAATTAATGAGCTGGTCGGGTATCTACTTGGCCGGCTTTGGCCGGCTCTGTCAGTCACCCCTCAGTATGGTTGAGTATCAGTATCTTTGAGTCACCCAAGGCAGTCTGCAATGTCAAATCCTGTAGCTTCCAAGTGAAGTCATCTTTAAGTCGGTTGTTAGGAAATGTTATAAGTAAAAGTTCATAGTTGAAACTCCATTTCTATGTATTGAGGAGTTGTGCTTATAAATCTTTAGTTTTTAGATTCATTCTCAAGAATATTGTATATTGCAAGTCGCACATCATCTCTAAATTTACTAGCATGAATTTTGTTTACATTTACCTGTAGTAAAAGAAATCAAGATTTACAAATAGTTCACCGTAGTGAAAGTTCTAATTTAACAAGGAGTAACTTACCTAAGATGTTTTAGTTGTTATGTCTTAAAGATATATTTTTCATCATAAGTTTGTTTAAGTGATCCCCGAAGAATTTGAGAAGTCCGTGAAGTAAGTATTAGAAAGTAGTCTCCGAAAACTGCGAAGTTAATTCTTAGAAAAGGAAGTGTTCAACTAAGTAAAATTTGGGGTTCTCTATTGTATGGTTAACGAAATTCGAAGAAAAAAAGGATATTCATCTACTACTTAGTTAAATCTTATTTACTGAGCGATGTGTTTTTCCCTTGAGAACTGATCTCTTTTGCTAAAAACGATGCTGATGATGCCGAGAACCGGGTTTTGTTGGGACAGAAAATAAGCTTTGGCACGTTGCCATACAAATAGTATATATATATAGCCATATAGGACATTGTATCTCCATATAGCTCGGAAATTGTGATGCTGAGACAGGAGAGATTCCGGTTTACAACGATTCTCCTTCATTATCAGAAATTATAAATTGATTCGGGAATGAAAGCTCGTCTATGGTTGAAATTTTAATCAGTCATTTCTTCAATATGGAAAGCCCCGCCCCATCAGAGTTGCTTTGAATTCTTTGAATAAATGAATCTTTTAGGTTCTGTAATAAAATGGCAATAAAATAAATAATCGGTCTTATGACTTTTGACATTTTATAATATAATATGTGTTCTACGATTTTCAGTGCACATCGGCCGCAGGCATCCAACTCGAAGCCTCGAATACCAGCGGCCATGACAACTCTCATTGAAATGACGTCATGAAAAGAGCGTGTATTCTGTAAATTGAATTGATTGTATAATAGCATATATATGTAAAATATCCTGGGGCGATTTATTATGGGTGATCTTATCTGTGAAATTTCGCGTCAACTTGCAGCTTACCATGTGGTGTGATCCTTCTCGAGGAGCTGATTTATAATCATAAAATCTGCGACATGTTCCTTTCGTTGGACTGGAAGAGCGCGGACGATGACATTATGACACTTTCTGAGTCGTAAGTTTCCGGGAAACTTCGCACTTCTCAAGTTTCTAACTCTCGTTTATCACCGCCATTCGTTCTTCGCTTCTGATATCTTACCTATGAGTTTGTGCGCCGTGCAACTGTGAAATGCTTCTTTTTCTTTCTTTAATAACAATAGATTGCATTTTTCCTCGAGAGTCGAAAGCATTTTTAAGTCCGGCATCGACACTCAGTTTTTTAATCGAGATGGTTAACAAAGAAAACCAAGGTAAGACATTTTCAACCATGATTAACCATTTTCAAGCATGTTAAAACACTAGTTAAAACATTTAAACCTATATAATAACAAATTTTACAGAGTTGTAAATGGTTGGTCAACACCTAAAATAAATATTGTGGAATTATAGAATTGGTTATATTTACTAGCATAGTCACTTAACTAGTTGTTGGTCAGCCACTTGTTCTCTATATATAGTTGTTTAGATATTAAGTGAGATTTTGGACTTCCATGAGTAGATCAACAAGATTAACTTGAGTGTAACAAATGTACAATAGGGATTCATTTCATGGTCCTCCTATTTTGTTATGCTCAAATACATCTTGATTAAGATTTAAATAAGATTAAGTTAAGCGGTGGTTAAGGAAATGAATATATTTATTAAGTAGTATTTGTTTTTATGTTTATATTAATTAGTTTAATGTTTATATTTGTTTAACAACCAGCCATCCCCACAAAACTAAGTGGTTGGCTACACCTATCGGTGTTCACTGGCCATTTTACTTATGGCTATGCTAGTTACTCATTGTCTAGGTTACATGATAAACATGTTGTCTTCACTCTGTTGTACATGCATCAGCTAAAAATTATTTTGAATTTTAAATGATTGCCATAAAATCAATATGGAGAATACACTTATCTAAACAATTTAGAAAAAACATAAATGCTAATCCACAATATCGATGTAAAAAGTCATGCATAATGATAAACCCATATTAGAGCTCATTTTTTTCAAATTTAAAAAAAAAATCAAATTATTCTTTACCAAAAGATGTGAAAAGCTAAATTTTATTTTATTAAAAGTTAATAACAATTATCATCATTATCTTAATCATTTAAGATTAGAATAAAATTATAATATTACCGTTTCTAATCCTAATAAAAGTGGTAAAATTAATTAAAAAAGATTTCTTTCACTCAAAACTATAATTTTGATAAAAATTGTATTAATAAATTTTTATAATAACAAATCATTTTCCAAGAAGAATGGAAAAATTAAATGCAAAGGAATAAGTAGGTTTACCAAATCTATAAATTTGTAAAAAATAAAATAACGACTTTTTGAAAGAAATGGATGTAGTAAAGTAAAAAAAAAAATTGACTTTGACTAGATATTCAAAAATATAACAAAAAGGCATTCTCCATGTATCTTTTGAAAAGTACATATATTAAACAGAGCAAGGGCTATAAGCTCATACAACTTTCAAAATCTGTATCAAAAAGAGTCCAAAAGAAATTGATTATAACTTTCTCCAAAGACTATACTAACCAGACTAATAACCTATTCATCAATATCAGATTACAGTAATTAAGTGACATCATCAAAAAACCACAAAGAGTCTTTTTGAGTGGGAATTCCTTCCACCCATTCTTCCTAGTGTAAGACACCAGCTTATCCATCAAGAGCCACCTTCGATAATGAATCTGCTACATCACTGTATTTCATGTAAATATGATCTATTGTTAGATCCTGGAACCAAATCATCAAGAATTTCACTCTATCACTCCAATGTTTTAGGTGGATCGATTTCAGACAGTAAAGGTCATTTTCCCAATTAACTATAAAGAGTGAATCGCCAAAAATATTAAAAGTACTCAAACCACGCCAAATTGCAACTTTGAGTATACCCCACAATCCAAGAAGTTTTGCCCTTGAATTTGTACCCTCACCACCTGAAATATAAAACTTATATGAAAGGTTCTCTCCACAAGTTATATGAAAACCTGAACCGCATTTTTTATCTAAGGTGGCACCATCGAAACAACCATATGTTGACTCTATAGATCCAAATTTCCAGTATAGGTATCTAGCAACATTGTTGACTTTTGGCTGTGGATTTTTATAAACATGAAAGAGCTTCCAGTAGCTGAAAATCACTTGATTCACATTTGCGATGGAGTTATGGAAAATTGCATAATTGCGCATTCTCCAAATGGACCATGCAACAAGCCCTGGAGTATTCTTCAGATGTGGGAATTTCTGCATCCACCACTTATAAAATGCATTGAAAGTATAGTGAGATCGAACATCAGAGATTTTATTTATAATTTCATTTCAATATAATTTTAATTTTATCCATTTATTATTAAAATTAATAATTTTATTTTAATATTTGTTTTATTAATTAATTATGAAAATAAATTAAATTTAAATATATTAAATACAAAATTATATGATTATGATGGTGGTTAACATTCGCCGATATTAATTTTGGTTTATCGAATATTAAGAGAAAATGAATGAATTCATTGGATTTCTATAAAATTTTCTTCCTATGCTAAAAAATCTTAGAAATAAGCGTTCCTAGGTTGTTATAGTCTATTAGAAGGTTATGGAGGTTTGTATTATAGCAAATATTATGAAACTGTGATCTAATGTGGGTATAAGAAGGGCAATGTAAGAGAAACTAACTTTCATCCTTAATGCTCATAATCTCATAGATATGTCAAATCTTTTCCACCCATGGTGTTTTAGGAATTGTCCAACGTCTTGTTTCACTATGGAGCTCATGAGAGTTCATTCTTATCTTGACTATAATAATTTTATTTTTTGAACTAGTTAAAATAGGGAATACTTTTGATCTTCCATATTAGGGTTAATAACCTTCTTATAGTATCTTAATTTTCTTTTAGCCTCTAATGCTTTCTCGCCCGACATTTTCTCACTAAACTTAGATGTGATAATATTTTTAGTATTATTGATATTTTGCAAAGTAGTATTTTTGTCAATCCCCCAATGGTTTAACCAAGCCGTGGCATCTTTGTACTAGCCTCTTTTGAGGCGTAGCTAGTCTTAATTGTATTTTAAAGCAATTTTAGGAAGTCTCTAGTCTCCCATGTTATTTATCTTGTACTTGTACCTTAGGTACCTAGGCATAGTGATGCTCTCAATGGAGGAAGACCCACTTATATTAGGAGAATATGATAGGGTGTATTGATTTTAATTTTTATGTTATACGTTATAAAATTCTTCTGGATTTATTCAATATTTTTTGAAGATTCTCTAGTGATGCTACAACATCAAGCTTCACAATCGTGCAAGATAATAGGAGTGATGATAGTTTCAAAAAGGAACTTCATTTTATCCCACATCACAAGGTTTGTCGATTTACAATTGTTTTCAACACCAAAATAAGCTTTCCACCCTCCATGAATTATTTTCTCAATGCTATCTAGTTCTAGTTGAGCTTGTGATGGATATCAATTCTAAGATATTCGTAAGAAGACAACTCCTCCAAGTTGTTATTGTTGTATACAAAATTATCATAAGTGACCTTCTTGGACTTGATAATCATAACTATTGTTTTGTCGGTCTTAATAGTCATACCCATATTAGAGCAAAAATCCTTGAGAGTTCTTGATTGCTTATTGAGATCAAAGGGGAACCTTTCCATAAGAATAATATCATCAGCATAGAGAGGGATGATGACAACTATTCCAGCTAAGGTCGTTCCAACCCAACTTGCTTCTTCTAAAAACCATTCTATCTTATCAATGTATATGCCGAAAAAGGTAGGGGAGAGAGGGAAAAATTACTTAACTCCAATATTACAATTAATATCTTTCAACCACCCCTCAGTTCTCTTAAATTTGGAAATGATAGTCTCATACAATCTTATTTTGGAAGCTCTCAACCCAAAAGGAACCTTTAGCTCTTCTAATCTATTCCACAAGTTATTTCTAGGCTTCATATCAAATGCTTTCCTAAATTCCACAAAGCAGTAAAAGATATTGGATTTACTATTAAAACATTCCTCCACAATGATCCTTGTGCAATGAGATGGTTTGTGGTAGAATGATGTATTATAAATCTCTCTAACATTTATCCTACTTACCTTCACTTTCTAGCCATATACTGATTTTCTTTTCTAAGATGATATTATAAATCTTGGATACGAGAGGGATAATCATAATGATCTAATAATTAGAGCGGTTATTTTTATCAACACCTTTAAAGATATGAATAATGAGGATCTGATCCCAAGGATTAGGGAAACCTTGCTTGGCCGCCAGGTTGCAGATTTTATAAATGTGAGGAATGAGGAGAGGCCCTCCAATTTTTAATAT
Source organism: Larix kaempferi (assembly GCA_027924585.1). Taxonomy (NCBI): domain Eukaryota; kingdom Viridiplantae; phylum Streptophyta; class Pinopsida; order Pinales; family Pinaceae; genus Larix; species Larix kaempferi. The sequence continues at coordinate 12,090,035 of BSBM01000217.1, read as the reverse complement.
TTATGCTTAGTATTCTTCAATGTACTTAGATTTTCCATTTGTCAGGTGCTTAACCCCAAACTCAATGTCTTCTAATGAGAAAAATTCTTCCACTACAGGGAGGAAATACAAGGAAACGAGCCTGTAGCGGGGGTCATAGAGGAGTCTTTTAGTGTGACAAGATTGAAAAAAATTGTCAAAAAAACCTCTGTTACAATGGTAGCGTATTTTTTAACAGAGGTTATTACGGATATATTTTATATCTAAAAAAAACTCAGCGGCCGGATGTCTTAGCGCTTTTTTTTTACTAGTGCACTTTGTTTAAATTGTGCGCACCGGTGCGTGTAGTAACACAATGCACCAGTGTTGTACGATGTAAAAATTTGCACCGATGCACTCAAACAGAACAAGCACCAAAATGAGCCAAATTTCAACGTTGCACATGTGCTTGAGTTTATATTTTATGCACTGGTGCTTATGCGCAAAATAAACGCACCGATATGATATGTTACATCATATGCATTGGAAAATTTTTAATATTTTTAAATTTTACCAATGCTATCCATTTATAAGAGCATACCGGTGCATTTCATCGTCAAATGCACTGGTGCTTAGAAACTATCAAAATAACCCGATGCATTTAAACAACTAAAATGCACTGGAACGCTTAAACACAAAAAAACATAGGTTTGTATAAGCTTTGATAGTTCTTGGTGCATATAAACCATTGGCATCCACCAATGCGATAAAAAAACAAAAAACACACTAGATAAGTCGTCTAGCATGTGGACATTCTTATTTTTTAAATTTAATGGTGCATTTAATTTACATTGGAGTGTCGGGCCTATCATTGACATAAACACATTGGTATGTATAGTTCATGCAGGTACACTGGTGCGACATCAATTATCAAAAGAACCACATATGATTCTTTGAACAATGGCTACTAACATTGGAGTCAAATATATATATTACATTTTTTATTTTTTTAATTCCATTATTTATCTGAAATTGAAATATTTTTTTATAGTACTATTCATTTCAATTTTAATTATTGTGTATGTTTGGATTAATTTCTTATATCATAGATGGAAGTATCTCTTGTAATATTTAATCATCCATACACTTAATTACCAATGCACCATTTCACATGTAACATTTGACAATAACATTGAAGAATGCAATAGAATATTTTTTTTATATTATATATCAATAAGAGTGCCTTTGTCATACAAAAATAGGACAACATAGAGATAACAATAATCAAAATGTCAAAATACATGTAATTGTTACACTTATTGGTAACCTATTGTTTTTCAATTCAGACACTATGTTGAGTACATTATTATACAAAATGTCTTATTTTCACAAACAATTATTTCAAAATATACAACAAGCTATAACAACTTGCATTAACATCAAAATTAAATATGAATCATCATTCTTCGTTGAAACTGTTATCGATGCTCGAGTCACTTGCATCAATTGGGTTATTTGGCTGAATGTTTTGTTGATTGGATTGATTGTTTTCCTCTTCTCTAGCTTCCATATGCAAACATAAAAACAAAGTGTATTGAGTGTATATGTATTAACTTGAATAATGAAAAATAAAATAGATAGTATACATGAATGCAAATTGAAGGGTGATGTACCATAGAAATAATTGAGTCATGAATGATACACATTCTTTCAAAACCAAATCGCATGCCTTTTATCATCATGTCTTCAGTTGGCTCCACTTCATACTTTGTTTCCTGCAAGTTTGATGTCTCGTCACAAATCATAGACTTAATATAAAGGATTTTTGTTGTTTTATTAATTATAAAATGAGAGAAGTAAAACAATATAGATACTTACAAAATCCATAATTTATTTTCGATACGCTAACATATACTCACAACCCTTTCTTATCCCATTGCCAATTAATTCTTCTGATGGCTCCTATTTGTATGCTAACACCCGTTTCAAGACTTCCAATGATTACCCGTGAAAACAAACAAAATTAAATATACAAATCACAACCACTATGAAATCTTAATTTCTTATAAGTAAATCACAAATACTCACAAACTTTTGTATCAACCCCTTTTTTCTTTGTCATCTTGCCTTGTGTGCTGACTGGGTTCCATTTTCTTTTCTTTTATGCAACAAAACCATTGAAAATTAATATTTAATGTTGAATTAATTAATGAGATGTACATAATATTAAAAAATCAATGATTTCATATATGTGAAGCACATTGTTGTTGAGACAGCTCCTCTTGTGATGCAATTATGTCCATTTCATTGACCATATCCTTATACACTTTTTTGAACATCCCTACTGGCACATTTCGCATATCACCTCGTTTATCCTTTGGGATTTTCATAATCTTCCTGGAAATGTAAAATGACGTTAAACTATTTTTCTGTTGATATGAAAAATAAATATACGAGAATTAAAATTAGTGAAGGAATGATGCTTTGTAGTAGTTATAGATACATATTCTACATAAACTTGTTTAAGAATATTGTTTTTTGAAAGATTATTTTTTGTTGTTGTATGTTTTTTTATTGCAAGTCGGATAGGTCTCATTGACCATTTCTCTATGAACTCCTCTTGTAGTTTACATATGACCTTATTCTTTGAATCATTTGATTGGTTTCTGTATTGTAAGTGAAAAGTATGTTTGTACGTTCTTTCCACTATATACCTCATAGTATTATAAAATTATTTACCCCTTTTATTAACTTCCAGCACCACTCCATATGAGTTAAGGACCAATTGATTATCATTTTCATCTTCCATAATATTTTTTTCTTATGATGACATTAACTTCTATTGATGTGAGTCATCGCATAGCATTCAACATATGTGAATTATATTATTTGAAACATACTAGTGAATATTCTTAAGTACATTATTACTTAAATTTGAAGAAATATTTCATATTGACTTATTTTGTATTCACCTGACTAATCTATCCACAACTTTTCCATCAACGTTTTACACTCTACTAGACTTATATTGGTAGAATCTTATCAAGCTTCCTCTTTTTTTGGCTCCGCATGTCACACATTAACCAATACATATTCGTTAACTTTACAAATAATTCAAACAAATTAATTTAAATGCATAAATTAATTAAAATCACTTGCCTTTTTTATAATTGTAGATGTGCTCCCATCATGTTGACTAAAGTCATTGTTCATTGAACTAATACCATGCATTTATATCAATAAAAAACATGGACCATTAAATATATAAGCTATCAATATATTATACAAATAAATTACAGACTTTCAAAAAAGAAAACAAGTCTGGAATTGGTTCTCTTTATCACATAAAACACCCTGGTACGTTTATGTACCTAAATGCATCGGTGTGTTATATTAGTAAAGGTGCAGTGTGAATGGATGACAATTATTTAACATTTTATGAAAATAAAAAATATGTGTTCCTGTCATTAGCAGTGCAATATTCATATAAACACACCGTGAATAGAGAACTGAGCAATAGAAAATATTTTTTTTTTGTTTTTATAAAATAAAACACTACGTGCCACATATCATATCCAGTACACTCTACTTATACCCGCACTGGTGCATTCATGTAATACAAATGCACCGATATTGATGCATGCAATTTTTTATTGAAAAAAACTTACCAAGGTCGACATGGTTATGGATTCAACCCAAAAAGTGGCCCCATCTCAGCCTATGCTTTCTATATATAATCACAAGCTCAACAAATCTAAAATCCCTAAAAGGTGAAATCATAATTGTGTATAAAAATAGAGGGATTTAAACCCTAATGTAAAATTTTGTAGCCACATGAAACAAAAAGAAACAACAAGAAAATAAGGGTTGCAACATTGAAGGTAAGTATGAAGGGTTTTTTTTTTCTAAATCTAGTTAAACTCTAAATAAGGTAATAAGATCAACACTAATATTTACATACTTGAAATTTTTAATATGCATGGTTTTGCTTGATTTGCCATACATAACAAATTTCGATCCTTAGAATAATCCATTTGCTCCAAACTCCTTCCACATAAGTCTCTCTTCCCAAACTCTCCACTGAAATTTTTAGCAAAAGAATGAATTAGTGTTAGGTTTTTTTCCTTTAAATACTATTTAGAATTAGTTTTCAAACTTAAAATTTCTGCCCTTTTTCAATTTAGGGAAAAAATAGCTTGTGCGATTTATTTTTATTTTGATTTTTCGGCATTTTGGTGCGCTTTTGATCATGTCGTGTCGGTGCAGTCATACATAAAACGCACTGGATCTTTGAATTTCGATGCAACACTAACAAAATTAAATTCAACAACTTTTAAAAAAATATCATGTTGTGGTTTGTGTATAATTAGGACACTCCAGTGTACTTATCTTTACGAAACGCACCAACATGAAAAATGTTGTAAAATGCATGAATAAATATCTGCTACCAAATGTAGAGGATATTTTCTATTGTGGGGGATTTTGCGGATGTTCTTTCACGATGTGTTTATGGTTGTTATGCACCGGTGCGTTTAACATATGTGAGCACACTGGTGCGTGTATATTTGAATAGACACAACAGTTTAATTTGTAAATCCTATGGTTTTATGTATCCACTTAAAATTATATATTCACCTCAAATGTTCTTTTATTATTAAACCACACCAATTACAATATTTGATAGTATATATATGTTTCTTAAACTCACCTTATTCTTACAAAATGGTTTCCAAACTATATTGAAAATTATATTGTAATATAGTCATTGAAAAACTTTTAGGACTGTAGAGACATATATTGGTTGTTGATTTCACTCAAAATGATGCAGGGAGAAACGTTTGTATTATCAAATGCCCAATTCTTCAGGTTCCATCTCATTCCATCTTGTTCACTGTTCGACGAGTTAACCCTTTCCATCCCCGGTAAGTTCATATATATATATTGACTATTTATTTGAATTTATGTTATCCATGTGAATATGAATATCAATTTATTCTTTATTATAGGATCCCAATTCAGGTTCGAGTTTAGATGTAGAAGAAATTCCACCAGTTTCAAAACATCATAATCTCTTATCAGGAGCAAGATACCCCAAGCAGTTCGTAGATGAAAATGGGAAGCCTCTTTACCCCATTAATTGTAACATGCCATCTTCAATCCGAAATCATGGTTCATAGATAGTAATTCATCGTGAGATAGAACTCTTTTATGACACCCCCGTAGTTTGTGGTTGTTCAAAATGTCAAGGGTTGAAGGAGAAATCTTGGCATGTCACACTCACCCATTACACCACTGATAGATTACCCAATGTTGATGGTCTAATACCCCCTACTGCAGTACAAAATCCAATAGGTTATATATAAAAGACACGCAGGAACACTTCCCTATGCTCATTTTTGAAAAGGTTGGAAGCCAAAACAACTATGTCTCATCCTAAATTAAAGAACCCCTCTGCTTATGTTCAGTCAACCGAAAGTTCTAGTGATCCAAAGTATTATATGAATGCCACCCAACCCATCTCTACTAGAAGATCCAAAGAGTTGCATGATTTGAAAGAAAAATTGTCCAAGTACACATCGAGGTCTGTCCAATTGTTGGAGGGTAGAAATGATTTCTACCTTCCTGTGAATTTGCAAAGTAAATATCAAACTTCTTACAATCACGCTTTGTATGATGTTTAGCTATATTCTCTACCTGCACCTGATGTTGGAACCAAATTCTGCTTTTGTGGTAATTGTTCTATGATTGGAAAGTCTAATATAAATGCTGCAAATCTTGGGTTGTTTATAATTTCACATGTACTTGTTCCTCCCAAACATTCAATAACACTTATGCCATTTTGTGGTCCTATCTATTGTCGGTTTGATTACTTGAATATTATTAAATACAAGCATAGCATTTCCATGTATAGTATGTGGATGAATGGTTATGTTTATGGAAACTTTAACATGAATAAACTGTTATATATAGATGGTCATCCATGTACTCATGGGAACATTGCAGGGTTCATAAATGGTTCTAGGTGCTCTTTATTTTCTGCAAATTGTTCATTTGAGGAACACTTCAATGACCAGAAATTCTTTATGAAAACGAAAGAATCCATATTTGTTGTTGTACATGCAATACGTAGTTTGTATCCTGGTGACAAGTTGTTAACTTTCATAGACCACCAACTGCTCATAAGAAACGCCTTGGATTGGGATTAACCTTAGACGTTCCCTTGGGGTGTAAGACAAAGAAAACATTGATTAATTGTACTTGTTAATTTTCAATGGGAGCCATGTTAATGTATTGCTCAGTTTGAAATTATGTTTTATAAATTATTAATTTAAATTATAAATTCATGAATTTGAAAATGTGTTGCTCAATTTTAAATTTTTATATTTAATGTGGAATTGATGTTAATGTATTGCTCAATCTGAACGTTTTATTTATAAATTGTTTGTAGCTTAACATTTTCTATTGGAAATGATTCTTTTGCTTCTGTAATAATTTTTTTGTATAATGCTAGATCAAACCAATTGCATTATGCTTATTAACATCATTAATATAATGCTCAATAGTTTTTAAATTAGGATTTTGATGATGAGCGACCTTCCTACCATCTTCCATTGCAGCCCAGTACAATGTCAAATCGAGAGAAGGATGAAAAAAGAGAACAACTTGGAGAGGAAGAATACCAAGCATGGTTGAATCAACCACCTATTCAATTAGCCAGACCCATCCCATTATAGAGGAGTTTTACATTGTATGGAATATGTGCATACACCACACATGATTATCTGGGGTTAGGAGTTTTCTTAAGTAAATATATTGTTGTTTGATTTGTTTATATTCAAAGAAATCATTTTTGGCATATTTAATTCAGTGTGAGTGTCTTGATCTTCAACACTAATGTGCTCTCTTTACTATAGCATCATAGGTCTTGTAAGAAATGGTTATTATGGATGTAAATATTTTGGACCTTCTATGAAGGCTAGGTGGTCTAAATACCTATGAAAGTCAGTGTACGACTTCTCTAGGGTATTCCTCCCAGAAAACCACTCTTATAGAAGAGCAAGATATGCTTTCAATGGTAAACAAGAGAGAACCCAAAGTCCTGAAATAATGACACCACCTAACTAACCTAGGGCATATGACAAAGAGAAGGAGAAGGAATACATGAAGATGTTTGATTCAAATGTGCAACTGTGATCGATGATCCTAAATTCTTCAACACCTATGTTGAGAAAAATACCCAAAGGGATGAAAAGGAAATCAATATTTTATGAGCTCCCATATTGGGAGCATCTTAATATTTCCCACTTACTAGATCCCATGCATATATTTAGAAATGTTTCATGTTCTTTGTGGCATCACATATCATCCAAAAAAAGTGACAACTTCACTGTCAGGAAAGATATTATTTCTTCAAATACTAAAAAGAAGCATTGGCCAAGACAAGAAAATAGAGGAGATGTTAGCCTCTCTTTTGCATTTAAAAAGGCAATGTCCCATGGATTTTGAAGAAAGATTACCTTAATTTGGAAAAGGAAGTTATATTGGGTGTGAAGCACCTTCTTTTTATGGGTGTAATCTACTATGTTGCTTCACTCCAGAAGAGGAGTTGTCGGGTTTGAAATCACATGACCATCTCAACCTTCTAAGGGTGCATATAATTTCAAAACTTTGTTTTTACATTTTATTTATATCTTTTACTACACAAGTTAAAATGCAATTAATTTTTTGTGTTTACTTTGTAGTGTCATTATCCATTATTTGTGCATGGGTGTGTGAACCATGACTTTCCCGATGACTTGTGGGGTGCCATATCTAAACTATCTGCAATTGTATGCTAGATCACATCAAAGAATTTACATTGCTAGCATTCCATTGTTAGGAACCCATGTCTTTACTTTGTTAGTATGTTGTTGTTGGACGCATATGCTTTGTAAGTCGTCCCGTAGTATTTGTTGATCAATAGTTTGTGTTATTTATGTTGGCGCATATGCTTTGTAAGTCGTCCGTAGTATTGTTGATCCATAGTTTGTAATGGCCCATGGTTTTGACCCATAGTATTGGCGCCTAGAATTAGTATATAAGTATGTGTTGAGACCTATGAAGGCACCGTGAAGTTATTTGTATTGAGCTTGCTCATAGGAGGTTGCCCCCTCGAAGTGGCCTGTGATCAATATAAAAGTGATTCTGGGTTCTGTCATTTCTGCTATTTCGCATATTCATATTAATTAATTGTTGCAGGTGCCTCACATCCATGGTGGCATCAAGAGATAGATGAAATTGTTTGTATGTTTGAGCAGGAATTGCAGTCAAGTTTTATGGACTTGTAGGTTCATCTTCTAATTCACTTAGTCAATGAGGTTGAATTAGTAGGGGTGGTCTCATGTTGCTAGATGTTCTTCTTGGAGAGGTTCATGAAAAAAGTGAAGCAATTTTTTCGATAAAGGGAAAAACCCGAGGGGTCTATGGAAGAGGGGTACATAGTATATGAGTCGTTCTATTATGCTAGTGAGTACATCAAGCAAATCGACCACACACTAGGCACACTAATTTGGAATGATGAATGTGACGAGGACAAAAGGGAAGGAGAGGTATTGGAAATGAACAGAAAAATGAGCATGGTAAAGAGTAAGTCACTTATCTTTCGATCTTCAAATTTCCACATAGTAACTATTCACAACAAACTTCAAAGTCTATATTTGATCCCATATGTATTGAATATGGTTTTGTTCCCATGAATACCACAACGAATTCATAAATTGATGCAATCAATAAATTCATTCTTTACAACACGGAGGAAACACAAGCGTGTGCCGGATTGCATGAAGAGAAGAGGAGGAAATGGGACATTGGAATAAAATAATTTAGGGGGTTGCACAATAGAAGAATTCCTTTTCTATATCAATTAAAATAAAATATGCCAATGATCTGTCCCAACAATTGGGTTGTAGAACAAATCAGAATGAAATATGGTGCATCCATTCGTTACCCTCCTGAGGAGGAGGAGGATGCGCTAAACATTGGGATCGGGTGCAGCAACTCAGTAATAAAATATTTATGTACATTTCTAACTTTATAATGAAACTTTGGATTATAACATCTATGTTTAATATATTAATGCTTTGGTTATTAGACATATGGCACCATCATTTGTTAACTTTTCTTACAAGTGCATTCGTTTCCATATATGTGGGATTATGGACATCATTTTCACACCAAGGATGTTGATGATGGACGTCTTACTCAAGACTGTTGAGTGTAAGTCGATTTCGACCAATCTAGTCGTGCTAGCCACCGTAATCGAAACCTGATCATAGGAGGGTTGTTGGGTTATGTCAGAAATATACAAAAGATCATTCAAGTGGACTTCTCTCCAATGTGTTATTTTTAGGTGTAGGTGGTGGGACACATTCGATAGGAATAATGTAAAGGAATATCATGATAGTGGGTTGATATGTATCAACTCTAGAAAGATGTGGGATGAAATTAAGGATCCTGGTGGCTAGAAACCTCTCAAAAAATAGATGAAAAATATATAAACAGAAAGGGAAGTTCAAACTACCATTAATCACTGCATGACATCTATCCAAAGCATAAAAAAATTGTAGCAAAAAAATGGTATACCACCTAATGCATCTAGGTCTCTACACTAAAAAGCCAACATGATAATACAATAGATGGAAACTAATATAATTCCCATCACTGGCGGAGTGCACTATCATCGTAAGAAAAAGAGAGAGGAACCTAACCTCCTCTCAACCAAAAGTAGAGATCCTAAGCTTCCCACCGCTCACCTAAAAATCAGAGGGATGGACGACCTCATCACTAATATTTCTCAGAGAGTAAGCTAGTTGACTCTCTACTGCAGCACAAGATGGGACATCAAGTAACTGGGGAAAATCATCCCCTCTCTTGGATATCCTAGTGATGAAATAGATGTCCTCCTTAGTGGGATGGAACCACTAACTAGGACTAACACGAAATTCCTTTCTTTGATGATCCCAACGTCGGATGAACTGACACAATAATGAAGAGTTTCCCTTGAGGTATGTAGCCTCGTAGTAGAAGTTCAAGAGGTCGAAAACCCTCAAGAGCTCTCTAGTCTGACCAGTAATGGGGCGAGAATGCAAATCCCTCTCCCGCTCCCTAGCCTCTCATTCCCTAACCATGTTGATTTGATCCAGCTGTGCACACTCCTTCTGAGCAACTTGTCACCACTCACGTCTCTATTTCACATATAACATGAATCACTTTCATAAGTAGATAAATAAAAACATGTAATATTTCATTCAATTAAAATCCTATTTAATAACATCAATAATACATTTTTCTCTCAAAACAATATTTTTTAGAAGCGAGGCACCTCAATAACATATGTGTATTGCTTCCGCTGCTTTTATACATAAACGACACCGCCAACGGTGCATTTATATATAAATTGAACCATTTTATGGCGCAATAAATAATGTAACATGCACCATTGTTATGATTCTATATAATTAAAATTTATTTCAACGGTGCACCAATGACTATACGCACCAAGATATTTTTAAAATTTGGTTGACGGTGTGCCTAAATCAAGTGAGCGCATCGAGTACTGGTGCACTCACGTGCACTAGGAGCACCGTTGAATTATATTTTTGTGTGCTCTATCAACGTTGCTACTTGGGCACGTCAGTGCACCGGAAATTGTGTGCTTAATTGATCTGAATGCACCACTATTTATTAAATTAATGTTTTTATGGAAATCAATTCATGGTGCTCCTTGGGAATGTCAGAGCATTGTGCACGAATGCACTAATGTTCCAATGAAGAACTGTTATATTATGATTTTGGGGGTTCAAAATCGGTGTGCCTATTGCACATCAGAGCACCGAAAATCGGTGCATGGGCGTGCACTAATAGCACCGTATAATTTAATGTTTTCATCCTCAAGTTTTTGTTGACCGGTGCGTTCAATACACATAAGTGCACTGTAAGGTTGGTGCTCTTCTGTGTTAAATGCACCAATAAGTAGTTCATTGTTTTAAAATATATTTTCACGATGTAGCAGTGCATTCGATCCATTCAGCTCGCACCACTAACGATGTGCTCTGTAAAATTTTATAGGGTGCACTATCAGGTAGTGCAAGCCGAAAGGCTCGAACACATCCCACAAAATTTATTTATTTATTTTTAAATAGGACAATTTCAAGTTTGATTTTAAAAAATAATCCGCTAAAAATTTAAATTATGAAGTAAGAATCAATTCACCTGTTGAAAGACCCGTTGGGGAGCCATATTGGCTATGTATGGAAAATTTGAATTTTTTGCCACCATTTGGAAAAATTCAAACTAGAGTCAACAACCAATAGGAGTGAGGAATTTTTCCACGTGCACCACAGATGTGAGGGCTTTGAGGTGGGTGAGATGCAACCTGGGTGTAGGTGGGATCAAGCACACTGAAGTGGGTAAAAATGAGTTTGATAGAGGGGTACTTTTTTCTTATTAAACCTTGTTTTGGTGCACCGGACAATCAAGAGCACCGATGTGAGCAGGTTTTAAAATATAATAAAAAAAAATAAAATTCTAATTTTTAATAAAATAATCTTTGGTGTGTTTTGGTGTTGTTCATGTACCGGGGCGTTTTGTATCATCTAACTCAATGGTAAGAGGTTTTAAAAAATTGTGTAGGAATACAATTATAGATTTTTTTTATAATAAAAAATTAAGCAGTGTGTTAGTCTCTGGCACGCATCGAGACGTTTATATACTAACACACTGTTATGAGGCTTTTAGTAAACTTTTGTGAATTTTTTGAATAAAATAGTTGTATTATTTTTAATAAAATATATATCGGTGTGTTCGTTATGATTAGATGCATGAGGGCGTTTAATGTTAACGAACGCACTGAGATGAGGTATTTACCTACAAAAGTTAACATGTTTTTTTAATAATTATTTTTTAAAATTAATAAAAGATTATATGGTGCATTTGTCTTTACTACACACACCAGGGCGTTTAGTATTCGGTAATGCATCATGTATAGGCTTCTAAACAGAATATCAAGAATATTTTAATAAAATAATAATTTTTTTTTACTAAAATATAGTACAGGACATTTATGTTTAAGGGAACACACTGGGGCATTTATGTTTATGTAACACACCAGTTTATATTTTTTTAGTTCTTTTGTGATTGATAATTTTTTTGGATGTGGTGCAACATGGTATATGGTGACCCGATGCTTCTGTATATGTAATGCACCGATTTGTTTTCATTAAAATAAGCACATTGCCAAAAAACCTCCCCTAAAACCTCTGACTGCTCACCTCCGCTAGTGACCTCCGCTATAAATGGATATTTGGACTCTCTTAAGCAGAGCATCCGCTATAACCTCTGTTAAAGGGCCTTTTCCTTGTAGTGAGGGTTTTAATTTCATTAATGGAATCCAAGGTTTTGTAAAGATTTTTAAGATAGGCATTCCAATCCTTCAAAGCAATCCTATTATTATCTTTAGTTTTACTAGAGAGAATTTACCTCCAGAATTTATTAGCAGCTACCTTAGAGAGCTATACAAGATTTTCCCGTTGTTGATTTATATAGTGAATTTTTTCTTTTAATTAGGGATTTGCATCTATTTATCTTGTCAATTTTTAGAGACTCTTCAATAGCTTTTGTTATGACCCTTCTTGCATTTTTACAGTCTTTAACATACCAGGGGTTGGTTCTTTTTTTTTTTTTTACTTGAAAATTCAATGGAGAACTTGTAAATGGAAGATGAGAGGACTATAGTAAAATTACGATAGAGGTATTCTATATTTTCCGTACTTGATAGAGGAAATAAGTCATTTTTTAAATCATTTATGAAAAGATCAATTTTTTTTTTTTAAGATCATATGTTTTTTATTGTGATAATTTTCTTTTGTGGGATCGCTATGCATGACAACATTGAGGGTTACAATTAGAATTCTATGATCTGAGCTAGGATAATGCTTATCTAATATGTCTAGATTATCATTATGTTGTATAAATGGATATTATATAGGACATAATCTAGCACACTACTTCCAAGCTCATGTATACAAGTTATCTAGATAGAATCCAGTTACTTCATTAGACCATTACAAATTATAATATCTTGAGCACTACAAAGCTTGACTAGCACGGAGTTGGACATATTTTTACCTAGATCTGCATAACTTCTTTTGTACCAATTGTCTAGAGCACGGTCTTCGTCTAACCAGAGAGCATTAGGGTTGGAATAATTGCTAAGAAGATTAGGAGTTGGTGAATTGAAGTTCGAGTGTTAAAGTCACCCATTAAGAAGATATTTCCTTCAATCTTTAGACAAAAAATATCATTTTCTAAGCCACTATAAGGGAAGTTTTTATCTAATATATTGTTTTTCTTATCAAAGTTATGTTTAATAGGGGCAAAATAACATATTTCTATGTAGGTTTTTGTAGCATTAATGTCTAAAACCTCTATCCAAATATTTTAGTTGTGAGGGTCTTTCTTAGAGTCTAGCAAGGGAGGAGATGTTTTCCCTTATGTAACAAGTGCCTCCAATGCCTTTATGACATGATCGCTTGTTCTAGAACTACCATAGGAAAAATTATTTTATGTTAGGAACCTTAGATTCTTCATGCTCCCAAGTTTCAACAAGAAAAATAATATCAATTTCACTCGAGATCCAACTTAACTTGGGGCCTTATTTCCATGGAAAGCCTCAACAGTTCCAAGAGAGGATCCAGAGCGTGTCAAGTTGTTATATATTATTTTTTTTTGGTTTCTATCCCAAGTAACAATTTTTCTATTTCTAATTAATGTCCATTTTCCTTCCTTCCAAACTTCTTTTACCTTTTGAAGGTCTTGAACTACATAAACCCTTTGAGAGTTCACAAGAGCTTTGATGAGAATTCTTGAAAACCCTTGGACTGGCTTCGCGAACTTGAATGAGAACTTTCAATACCCACGAAAACCCTTGGAGAGTTCGCGAAAACCCTTGGGATACCTTCGCGAGCATGAATGAGAGCTTGATCTATAGAAACCCTTGGAGAGTTCATGAGAGCTTGCATTGTGGAAATCCTTGGAGAGCTCTCGAGCTTGACGCAGAAACCTTTGAGAGCTTTGTTTGAATGATTATGAATCACAACTTGGATTACCTTTGCGAGCTTGAATGAGAGATTGAACTACAGAAACTCTTGGAGAGTTCATGAGAGCTTGAATTGCAGCTTGGACTACTTTCGCAAGCTTGAATGACAGTGTTATATGTGGAAACCGTTTGAGAGATTGACTCGCAGCTTGAGCTACCTTCGTAAGAGCTTGAAATATAGCTTAAATCACAACTTGGACTGCCTTCACGAAAACTTGAGAAACACATAGACTTAAACTTAGAAAATATATTAAGAAAACATGACAAAAATGCTTACAAGTTTTATGCAACTCTTATCTCTCATATTATAAGTTTTGAAGTAGGGTAAAATGATTTCAAAATAAATTTATTTTATTTTAGATAAAATTTCATCTAGAAAATTATAGAAATTTACATACCCGTCATCAAAATTTTAAAGACATAATTCCTCGAAAGATTCTCAAGACACAAAATAATAAACAGATTCGCAACACAAAATAATAAACAACAAACGACGTTAGCTAATTTCTATTTTTTTTGCTTCACCATATTCTAATCACTAAGTTGAAGTATGACATTTCACTTATAACCTCGCCTTCAAACCAACAATACCTTTTAACATTTTTTGAAGTAGCATAAGTAAGGTTAATATCATTTTATTTACATTAGATCAAGCTCATGTTCCACTTATGTCTATCACACTTTTATGTCCCTATGATACCATGTCCTTTTTATGTGATTTTATGGGGTGAGCTTAATTTTAGATGATTTGCATATAGAATAAGATAATATTTTTGGCTAAAATTTGGTTGAAAATGTTGAAATGACAGTTTTTAGTTGTTGGAATTACATAATTAAAATACCTCACAAATAATCGAGAATGTTAAATCCATTCCTACCATTAAAATTATAATTCTAACAATCCAAATTACAATTTAAACAATTTCTCCATCACCAAATTCCCCATCTAAATTATATAAAGATTAGCTTACTCCGTGATTAGCTTACTCTGTGATATTTATAATTATTAAATATTTATTTTAGATCGAGTGAAGCCGTTTGGCTTAGAGCCTACACAAAAGGGTGCCTACTTTGAACTATAATTTGCAAATAAATTACAAATCAACTAACTAAATTAGAGAGGCGGTATGATGGGAGATTCGATGCATTAAAGTTGGCATGATGCAATAGATATTTATATATTTTTCACTTCCTCGGAATTGAAAATATTTCTAAAAGATTTCACTGCTAAAGTCAACTTAAGCGAATCAAATCTCAAATCTTTGCAAAGTTCCCTCATCTCAACAAATCTCCAAATATCCCTCTTGTCAGAATAATATAATTAAGTAGTAGTTAAGGGTATCCTTAACCAACGTGAGTTAAGTTGTTAATCTCCAAAGCTCCCTCCGCTCAAAATAATAAAGGCATCCTTAACCAGCGTGAGTTAAGTGGTTTTTATAAAAGAGTTAGTATAGAGTTTAGATGTTAAGACTTTGAAGATATAGTAATTTAAATGTTTTATGATTTAGATTAATATTTTTATATAACATTTAGTTGGTAAATATCTATAAGTCATAACTTAAGTGTCATAAGATTATCTGTTATTTATTCACACATTTTTTAGTTAAAAAGGTTTTCTACCTCAAATTACATATTATCCATACATCAACTAAAAATTATCTATAAACATTATAATTACTAAAATTTTAACATTTTAATTAAAAAATCTAAAACAACTCTTTTATATTTAACTATATTATTTGATCATTCACCTTCACATACTTCAACTTTGTAAAAACGATTATCAAACACTTAAAGTTTCTTTCTCACCGGAACAATTGCTCCCTCGCATTTCAAGCATCTAGATTTTGCTAAGCCACTACATATTGTAGTTGGCCATTACGTTTTAGGTTATTGATAAATGTGATGCTACTTTCACATTGGAATATGCTCATATATCTTAGGGTATGGTTGAAGCACCAAGTTTATCTCGTGAAATTGGAGTACTAGATCCGACAATGGAGAGGGAATCAAGGTGATGTTAAGGTCACGAGGTGATTAATTTTGCTTGAAATGAACGAACTTTTAAGTCAACGTACTATCAAAAAATCGTAATCATGACTAGTTTATGGTTGCAAATTTGGATTTTAAATATCACTTTCCCAAGGAATTTGATATAATATTTCTGAATTTGATATAATATTTCTCTTTTAGATGAGCGTATTATTAATTAATGAGTCACTTTCATTATATAGTATTATAAGTTTTTAAATTTTGTTGATTTTGAGTAATTGTGTCGAAGAGGTGTATTCTACAGTTTAGTAGGAGATGTGTAACTCTTTCTGCGATCATCTTGGAGTTGACACATGTTCTTTTTAAAAATAATAAAATATTATAAAAAAATAACATGTCGGCTCAAATTAGATTCACAAATTAGATAAAACATTTACACTCTAAAAAAGAGGGTTCCTCAAAATTTACACTCTAAAAAGGAAGGGTTTGCACTTTGAGAGATTTGATCCCTCTTGGCATGGATCCCCTTTTAAGATGGATCTATGTTGGTTTTTATAATTTTTGAATGGTTAGTCAATGTAATGAATTGCTAACAACCATTAAGTGATATATTCATTAATGTATTTTTGATTTGTACTAATGTCTTTCAAATTTAGGTTGGCTTGGTGTGTTGAACTCTTTTTTTTCATATATCTCATGGTAATTGATTTGATTTTAATTCTACATCATCTACTTGATATGTAGTAAGCTCTAGAAAGCTTTAGTGGTAGATCATCATCCATATGTGCTAAAGATCATCATCCAATATGTGAAGGTGCATTTGATGTTAATTCTACATCATGTACTTGATATATGGTAAGCTCTAGTAAGCTTGTGTGGTAGATCATCATTTAATATATGAATGGTGTATTGTTTAATCAACAACCATATTTTCATATTATGATTTTTGTTATATCTATTTTTTCAAAGTAATTTTCATCAATATGAACATTGTTGGAAATATCGATTACATGTAAATACATTTCTAGAATAAAATTTCTTGTTGGTGAAATCTCATCCATGCAATCTCAACCAAATTTGCACATGTTTTGTTTTATAAAACATTTTAAAGTTGAAGAAGGGTGTAAATAGAAAAACCCTAGCTTTGTAATTCTCTTGCCGCCAACATCCCTTCTTTGTTAATATTTCGTGGTCGTGGCCATGGATACAAGAGGGGGAGGCCCTACCAATTCCCTCCTTTCTCAACAAAGGCCTCGGCATTTCAACGAATGGTATCGACCCATCAAAAATCCACCACCAATGTTACACCATCCAACTTTGTAAATTTTGTGTAATGTCCCTAGTTTTTACCCTTGACATAAACTATGTAAATGATGTAATATCGTCGATGTATTGTATGGAACATGGTGAAGAGCTCAAGGAAAATGCCCTACCATGGACATCCTGAATATATATGTGTATATCAAAAAGTAAGGTGGTTAGAGAACCATGCATAGGACAAACACAATAACATTGTAAATGTTATGTATATGTGCATAATAATAGTAATAATAAATAAATACAGAATTGGTTGTGCAAGGAAACAAGAGGATGGGGCATGATTATGATCCTAAGGATAGGAAGGGACGTATTGAATCCACAAAGCTAGTAGATGAGATCCAAGTTTCATAGAGAGGATTGATGAGCCATCATATGTTAGTTGATTCATGTTCCATAATCATTTAATTCCTCCAAGAGGAAGGAAGTTGAGACAATTATTACGTGAAGGCGGAAGGAAGGCATGGGTATAAGTCTCCCTGTGACGAAGTAGTGTCAACCTCCCTGCATAACTGGGAATAGGAGTTTCTTATTGGGTAAGAAACCATTCGAATTGAATCCATTCTTAAATTACTTGTCAGTTGGGGGTTGGCACAGTAATTCTATCAGTCAGTATGACAGTCATCCTATCAGATAGTTAGTTAATTAGTTACATGGGAAAGTATCTCGATCCCTCATGGGGGTATCTATCTCGTCCTATTTTGAGTGTAATTAATTATTAACTCATCCATCTATCGATCAATCTATCATTTTAGAGGAGCTCATATGGATAACCTGTGTATGCTTTTTGTACTCTACGTATGTTTCAAACTGCTAAGCTGAGTCCATCATCAAGAGAATGTTTGGCTCACTATTAATTATGTGCTTAATATATTCCATTAATATTAATTTTTAATTTTTATCAATGAAACCAATGTTAGCCAATAGTGGATTGTTGTTTCTTTAGAAGATTTAAAACTGGTTTCCAAGATTCACTGAGAATTAAGCCCTCATCCCTATTCACTGAGAATCAATGTATCATTCTCATATGAGGAGGAAGAGTCGACCATTTATTCAGATGAAGCCAAACTTGAAGTGTGACAAAGTGGATAGAAGAACTAATCTCTAGTTTGTGGTCATGATTGTGAGTCGAAGAGAAAACTAGAGAGTGAAACTATTATGTGTTCCTCTGTTGATCTAGCTCTTAGAGTGATATCGAATTACCTAGTTGTTATCTTGAGCCTAAGCATCCTTATTTGTGTGAAGACCTATGTGATAGACTATGTTCCCAGAATTGGTCTTAGTTGGACTAACAGAGTGGGGAGGCATTGTGAATCCCCAATCACGTGCCTAGAACTCTTAGTTCCTTGTTGTTAATTTCGGGATAAGTATAGCTGCGTGTTAATCTTGTTATAGTAGAGATGTCCATTGGATAGTGGTTGAAGTGATTTCCTAGAGCCAATGGTTTTGCGCAACCGATATTTGTAATCCCTGGGAAAAAAAAGCCTTTAGGAAAATGATTCGGAGTTTGGGTGGCATTTCTATGCACACATTGGTATAGCACATGGAGGAAGGTCAGGCCCGAGGGAGTATTGAGCGGTGAAGGGGTACCTTCTTGGTGTTGTGTGGGATGGGTATTGTGTACACTAAGTTATCCAAGTCTACACGTGGCATATGTGGATATGAAGGTAAACCATGTGATAATATGTAGGGAGATCTCACACCTACAACAAATCTCACTAATCTGACTCAATACTTGCAAAGAAGAAAGACTAATATATGAATCAATAATCACTCGTGAACACAGAAAATGGAGAATAGTAGTATAATCATACATCAACTGTGAGATGGCACCGTGAATAACTAAATACCATGCAATAACCGTCAAGAGAATTTGAATTAGCCAAAGGTCATTCGAATCATCCTCAGTGTGTAGCTTGGACAACATTGGAGACATCATCCAATCAGTGGCAGTAGTCACAAAAAGTCAAAAGTCTGTCAAATGAGTCTAACTGAGTCTAAATGAGCCATGTGAGCACAAATCAGGGGATGGAGAATCCAAGGAGGGTGCATGAGGCTGTCAGAAGGTCAAGTGGCACTCCAAAATAGACAACTGGGAGCTACATGCAGTTAAACTGAGCAATAAATGCAAGAACTGGTCAATTAATGCTCTAACTGACTATTAAACTCTTGGTAGGTGATATGAGGCACATATGTCATCCAGGTGAGGAAAGCAAGGCGCATCAGGTAGGTAGGAGGGTTATTGAGGGATGAAGAGAGGGTTATTGAGGGATGAAGAGTACTTCTTCCTCGAAGTGTTGTCTAACTGAAGAACACTAAGCCTCTCTCTGAAGTACTCAAACTTTACTCTGGCTAGTGGTTTCGTTAGCACATCTGCAATCTCCTCATCTGTTGCAACATACAGGAGCTTCACTGCTCCTCTTTGCACCATATCCCTAATATAGTGATATTTGATCTCAATGTGATTTGACCTATCATGGAACACCAGGTTCTGAAATAGCTTCACACAACTCTGGTTGTCACAAAAAATACCAGTAGCCTCCAACGGGAGATCAAATAACTCGGATAGTAGCTTTCGGAGCCATACTGCCTCACAACTAGCCGAACATGCTGCAACATACTCTGCCTCGACTGTACTCAGTGCTACGCAGGATTGCTTCCTGCTAAACCAAGAGATCACACCTAATCCCATACTAAAGCAGCACCCAGATGTGCTTTTCCTATCTGCAGCATTGCCTTCCCAGTCTGAATCAACATAACCTTGTAGGTTAAACTTTTGATTCATATCATACTTGATCCAATAGTCAACTGTACCCTTCAGGTACCTCAGAATATGCTTTACAGCAACCAGGTGAAAACTCCTCGGATCTGTCAGGAACTGGCTCAATGTGTTCACCGCAAAGCAAATATCTGGTCTCGTGTTCATCAGGTACATCAAGGACCCAATCATCTGACAATACATAGTGACATCAACCGATTCAGATGAAGCATCACACAGAAGCTTCAGGTTCGATGTCATAGGTGTGGCCATGGCCTTGCATTCCATCATCCTGAACCTCTTCAGGATCTCTATTGCATACTTCCCTTGTCCAAGGAAGATCCCATCTGCACTCTGCCACACCTCCATGCCTAGAAAATAATGCATCGTCCCCAAGTCCTTCATCTCAAACTCAGCAGCAAGCTTCCTCTTGGTATCAACAATCAAACTATCTTCTCCTGTAACAAACAAGTCATCCACATACAGAATTAGTATCACTGGACTACCTTCCTCAACCTTGTAGTAAAGGTAGGCATCTGCTTTACTTTTGGTAAAGCCCAAACTAGATAGAAAGTTGTCCATCCTACCATACCAAGTCCTAGGAACTTGCTTCAAGCCATACAATGCTTTTTTCAATCTGCACACATATGACTCCCTGTCATGTGTCTCAAAACCAAGTGGCTGCTCCGCATACACATCCTCCTCGACTACACCATTCAAGAAAATTGTCTTGACATCCATCTGGTGTATCTTCCATTTCATCACTGCAGCCAATGCAAGTACTGATCTGATGGAAGTGTACTTGGATACAGGAGAAAATTTTTCTTCATAGTCTATCCCCTCTTTCTAGGAGAAGCCACGAGCTACAAATCTTGCTTTGTATTTCTCTATGCTGCTATCTGCAGCATGCTTGATCTTGTAAATTCACTTGGAAGTCACAACTGACTTCTCTTCAAGTCTTGGGATTACATCCCAAACATCATTCTTCATGATCGACTAATATTCCTCAACCATGGCATCCTTCCATTTTTTTTTTTTCATAACTAGAAGGTTCTTTGTTCATAATGTCACAGAGTAAGGCAACATAACTGGTGTGTGATCTAGTTCTCTTCCTTGCTCTATGTTCTTCTTCTAGAATACCATACCTTTATGCATATTGAATGAGCTATCTATCCCATGCAAGTTTCCTCTTGTGAGAGTCCTTCTCATGGGGTGGATCTACAGGTTCTTGTGGATCTTCCATTTCTTGATCTGCTTCTGGAATTGCTTCATTCATGGTAGTATCTTGAAATCTGGTTTCCTTTGGTTCTTCATGATCTTCAACAGGTGCCTTCCTTCACTTGATGAAGGCTGATTTTTCATCAAATGTTACATCCCTGCTGACATCAATCTTCTTGAACCCTAGAAAGTATATTCTGTAAACCTTCGAGCTTTCACTATACCCCACAAAGATACCCTTCTTTCCTGAAGGATCTAGCTTAGTCCTCTTTTCCTTTGGTACATGAGTATATACTGGATAACCAAATATTTTGAGATGGATGACCTCAAGTTTCTTGCCAGTGAAGATTTCTTCTGGTGTCTTGTTGTCCAATATCTTGTGAGGTGTTCTGTTTTGCACATAAACAATTGTACTAGCTATTTCTGCCCATAGATACATAGGAAGATCTTGGTCATGCAACATTGCCCATGCTGCTTCCATGATTGTTCTATTCTTCCTTTCTGCAACTCCATTCTGTTGTGGATTGTAGGGAGCAGTCAACTCCCTCTTAATCCATGAATCACTGCATAGTTTCTTGAAATCACCTGAACTGAATTCTCCGCCATTGTCAGATATGAAAGTCTTGATTTTCTTATCGGTTTGATTTTCCATCAAGGTCTTGAATTCCTTGAACTTATCAAATACTTCGACTTTTCTCTTCAAGAAGTAGACCCAAGTATTCCTAGAGAAATCATCAATGAAAGAGACATAGTATACATACCCACTCAGAGAACTGGATGACATCGGACCGCATACATCGGAGTGGATAATATCCAAGATCCCTTTTGCTTTGCTTTCACTGCTTGGAAATGCCTTCTTAATGTTCTTTCCTTTTTCACATCCTTTGAAAACACCTTCATGCTTTGACTTGATTTCAGGAAGACCTTCTACAACTTTGCTTGCAATTGGTAGTGCCCTGTAGTGCACATGTGCAAGCCTTCGATGCCAAAGTTCACTTGGCTCCATGGATTCATGTACCATGGCATGTTCAGGTTGTCCCTTCAATTTGTACAGTCCTCCCTCTTTCTCTCCAATCACCACTGCATCATCAATAGTTTTACCCTTTGGCCACATTAGGACTTGGCCATCTACAAATGCAACCCTCATACCTTTTGCATCCAATGCAGAGCTGGAGAGTAGGTTCTTCTTGAGCCTAGGTACAAATAATACATCTTTCATCTTCAAGGACTTCCCAGAGTCCAGGTTGTAGGAGGCTTCCTGACTTCCTTTGATAGGGTATTGTTAATCATTCCCAAGTTTCACCTTATGGGGTGATTCATGTTCATATAAATTTACAAAAGATTCTTTAAACCTAGTCATGTGTTTAGAAGCCCCACTGTCAATTAACCAATCATTACAACCATGAGAAATAGTACCTATGAGGGTTGAGATTAGAACATGTTCATCTTCACTAGATGAGTCATCACTTTCTGCTCTAGTATTCTTCCTAGGAGGTTCATCATCCTCAGCGGCATGAGCATGATATCTTCTTTTGTTATTCTTCTTCTTCTTGAAGGAGTTGTTGTTGTTGTTGTCCCTTTTGTTCTTGGGACAATCTACAGCAAAGTGTCCCTTCTCATTACATGTGAAGCATCTCATATCTTTCCTATTCCTTTGATGGGTGTGAGGGAATTTCTTGTAATGAGAGTGCTCCTTCTTAGGCTTGCTTCTTTTGGTGTGGGCTGCAAGAGCTTGATCTTCATTCCCCATCTTTTCTTCTGTTGGGAATGTTATATCTTTTCACATGGTGGCTGCGTGTACAACACGATTCCCTCCCCAGTAGTTGCTTTTTCGTGATTTCGACCCATTGTACTCTATCTAATCCTGGTAAAAGGGATTAGGGTTGTAACCTAATTTTCGGTAAACGAATTAGGGTTTTAGATGTTGCAGAATACCATATATTGTATTGTAAATGGTTGAATAAACATATAATGAAAAGGAGCAGTGCGACTCTAAGTTTTGTTGGTTTTTTACCGGTTAAATGTTTCCAGGTGAAAATCTCTGTGTTATGTGTGTGCCATTGTGTATTTTTTGTTAATGCTTAAGAATCAATATAATTTTGTACTTCACTGTTAAGGTTTAAAACTTACATCTTCTTGGGCCACAAGCCTTGCTTCTTCTTGTGAATATTCTTCCCACAGTCTACTAAAGGAGACCAACTTCTTTCTTGCACAGATTCCTTGGATAAAGGAATCCCATGACCTAGGTAGGCCATTCAGTGTGGTCATGACTACTTCACCATTGTCTAAATTTCATCCACAGCTTCAAGTTATTCCTTGACCTGAGAGACTTTAGAAAAATAAGATTGAATGGTCTCTCCATTCTGAAGCTTCACCCCTTTCAATTGGTTCTGCAAGGTCATCTTTCGATTTCTGTTCTTTCCTTCAAATGGAAATAGAAAAGATTTAGGTCTTACCACTTGATTTGCTGAAAACTGGATCTCGTCCAGGATTAGGGTTTGTTAGAGAAAACCTAAAAATTCAAGCTTTGAATTTCAAACTTCTGAAAGGACAGAAAGATGCGCCTTGATGAGCTGATCAACCTAGTATATTCAGATTTTGATATTTGCAAAGTTTCACCCTTCATAAATGCCTTTTAGTCTTCCTGAATTCATTAGGAGGACCCTAAATTAGGGTTTGAGTTTCTCGGAGCTTTACCCAACCAAAAATCTCGATGCAAAGCTCTAAAATTTTATTTTTCCAAGGAGCTTCCAGCTATGTCTTCTGATTTCAGAAATTCCTATTTTTCTGGAAACCCTAATTTTTAGGGCCAAAACTGAAAGTGCTTTGAATTGAATTCTGATTGGATAGATAGATTGTCCTTGATAAGTAGAGTCAATCTACCTTACTGCTTTTCCAAAATCTGTGGAGAGAAACCCAATAAACAAGAAACCCTAGTTTCTGCCATTACACAATGTCTTCTTCTCAGGGAAGCTTTGATACCATGTTTATTTTTTATCATTAATTCAATATACTCTAGGATCTTTACTGAGAGAATAACATGTACAGCATATCAAGTATAACAATGCATATCAATCACACCAAGCAATCACATGAGACAGTAGACACACAAAGTTTCACTGGGGAAAACCATAAAGGTGAAAAACCCCACAACTTCCTCAGAGATAGAAAGAGCAATGATACAACCAAGGTACAGCCAAAGTACAAGAGATAGTCTTCTACTAGCAGCTCCTCCTCCTCCTCAATGAGTGTGTCACTTTCTGAGTGATGTACAAGTGAATAATGAGATGATCAAATAGAGAGATCCCGCTCTCTATTTATACTTGTTCTGAGCAGCTTAAAAAACCTATGGGGACGACTTGTCTAACTCAGCCTAATAACCCCAGGTTACATTAATCCGGGCCGACTCCTCTAGTAGGTGGTCTAATAACCCATCAGTAAGTTACATCACTTGCGACACTTGTCAATACAAATGACGACACTTCTGTATAGAGCAATAATACATCTCTATAGGAGTACAATAATATATAGATGAAATACATTCCGAAGTTACATATACATCAACAAGCTCTTGCTTGACATTGTCTGTAGATGGATGTTTGTGCTAACGATCAAGTTTGTGAAGTGATACACCACTGAACCTAGTCTGTAATCCATGAATACATGCCCACTAGTCTTTCTTGACTTCCCATCTATTGTAAGGTATTCCCCCTTAACCACCATCGTGCCAGTAGGAAATTCAATTCTTTCATCGTCGATTAATGATTTGTAGAGGGTTTGATTACCTTGGATGCACCGTTCCAACTAATAGTCCATGCCCCATTCATTGTCTTTCGGTGCAACAACTGCGTATATGTGTCCTGGTTGTACAAGATCTGAGATATGGTCGTAGTTTGTCGAAATCGCTGATTGAACCTCCTCTAACTTGGTTGTTTCAACAACTGTACGTTGGTCTACTACAAGTGACACATGATCCCATTCATCAACCCAGTCCATGCATTTGCATTCATCCCATTCGCCACTGCTGCAAGGGCTGCAAAAGCATGCAATCTTTCGTGTCCATATTTCAAATAAGGGGTTGTTTGAGCTTCGAACTGAATCAAATCCACATTTTCCTTGTACTATACTGCAACTATAGGAACGTGATCGATCTATGTCAACCACTAGCCAAACATTTCTCACCACACGTCCTGCCACTGATGATGTTTGTTGATCTCTTGCTCAGTCTGACATTGTTGCGGAGCACCATTGAACTATGGATTCTGCATCTCGGATATGAGGTTCCTTGTCAAACCTCATCTCTTCCCTTCGTAGTGCGGTCTTGATGCATGCGTCGGGCCCATCATGCTTTTGCTGTGCCTAGTCTCAAAATAGTTCCAGATATGCGACACATTATAAGTATTATGCAAAGTAATCATCCATTGGAATACTCGGGCATTTTTGAACTGGCCCGCACAACCATTCGACCATATCCAATGTTGATCCATCTGTATATCTCTCTCCTTCAACTGATCATAGAAAATTTGAAAACAATGTTGCACATAATGCAAATCATGGGTTCTATAATCACTTATGTAAAAGTTTGTCTCCTTCAGTATTATCCTCTTTTCATTGCTGCTCTCTGGCCCATGCCTATACATAATATGTACCATGATGCTGACTTGGTCTGAATGGTAGTATTGACTCTGGATTTCATTTTGTGGCTGAAGGGTGTAATTTTCAGCAAAATCCACAATTGACACTATGGTTCCAACAGGAAATGTGTCCCTGCATTTTCTATACTGCTCATCTTTTCATTACGCTACATGCACATGTTGAACATACTGCTTTGTTTTCTCATAAAAATCCATCAAGAAGTCACATACTAGTACCTATTACCATCGAAACAAGGGAAATATTACAATGTGGCCTTTGGAAAAATGTATATGTCATAAATTGAATATGTAATATAAAAAATATGCAATATTCATTTGTACCTGTGAATTCACCAATGCAATCTTTTTACTTTCTCTAGCACTGTCTAATTGATAGGTCACATACTTGAAGCTCTGCATCTCCATGCCCATCATGCCAAATTCGTGCTCCTTGCTTTCATGAATGCAACGGTTCAAAAGAGAAAACCCACTGCACCTAGAACATGTCCCATATAGACACGATTTTTCATAATACTTTTGTCCTTCGGGCCTTGGACACATGATGTTGTGGATAAAGTCTCTTAATGCATTCGGTGGTAGTATGGATTCATTGCAGCCCCGCACAATGTTAGTATGCAAATCACAAAATATATGTTTGTATGTGTCATAATAATATTCATATTCTATGTGGTATCTACAACAAAAAGTGTTCCAATCAATGCATATATGAACGTACCATGGTTTTCATTTCTCAAAGGACCTTTGGCCCAGGTTCAATTGTGTGTGCTCATTCCTGAATCTCTCATAGAGTTTAGTTTGTGTGGTGTCAAGGAAGTGTTTAACATGGGGTTCACGTTCAGTAGAATGTTTTCTTAGTTTTAGCACGTCTCTTTGGTTTGATGAAGGTCTAGTATGATCATCCCAAAAATTTTGTACTAACTCCTTAACAGCATCAATTAGCTTCCTATCTGCACGAGGAAACCTACCAACAAAAGCCCAACAATCGTTTCCACCCGGAGTGTCAAGATTTTCTCTTATAACAGAGTACTATTTAATAGTTTTTCTATTTAATTTGAGTATGTGAGAAGTGTGTGATAGCAGGAGATGTTGCCTTGTGGAATTTCTTACAACTGATTCCGCTAAAACACGATGAGCCGCACAAATATATTTTGTACGAGACGTATTCCCAATCATATTAAATGCATATTGGAGATTTCTAACAATATGAATATTGGCATCTGAACTTTTAACCATCTTTATGCCCAAAATTCTCCTAACAACAGCTAAAGAATGTGACTTTAACAAACATAACAATAATTGACATTTACCTGCATCGCCTTTGGATTCAAAATATTCTTTGACTATTTTGTTGCATTTCCATTCGATAGTGCATTTTGGCAACTTGCCTTCAAGCCTCGACATAGCACTCTCATCCACATGAATACGTCCAGGAGTTCTTCTTCTTGCACTGGATAGTTGAGGTAGGAAGTGTGTACATGCGACATGAATACCAAAGCTTGTTTG
>BSBM01000217.1:11890000-12057500 GCA_027924585.1 Larix kaempferi | reverse complement strand
TTTTGTCAATGGATTTGTGAATATGTCAGCCAATTTATCAATCGATTTACAATGCTCACCATGAACTTCACCATTGTTCACAAGTTCTCTTCTGAAGTGATATCTTGTATCAATGTGCTTGCTTTTCTGGTGAAAATCATCGTTCTTGGATAGAGCGATTGTTGAATTGCTGTCACAATAGATTGTTGTTGGTCCTTCTTGTTTCTGTTGAAGACCTTCTAAAACTTTGCATAACCAGACTGCTTGACATGTTGCTGATGTTGCTGCTACATACTATGCTTCTGCTGATGAATGTATCACAATGGGTTGCTTCTTGGTTTCCCATGAAATCACCCCTGATCCAAGATGAAAAAAAAATCGAAAGTGCTCTTCAAAATCATTATCAGTGAAACCTGTCAAAACATAATAGTCAATGCTTGAGTATAAAATTCCATATCTTGAAGTCCCTGCAACATATCGTAAGATCCTTTTTTCAACTTGCCAATGCGATTCTTTGGGAGACTCCATGAACCTGGAAATCAAGCTGACAACAAACATAATATCTGGTCTCGTAGCTGTGAGATACATGAGACTTCCTACAAGTCTCTTAAACAATGTTGGATCTACTTTGGGACTTTCATCTTCTTTGCTCAACTTTGAACATGTTGCCACTGGTGTAGGTGTTGGTTTGCAATTAATCATTTTGAATCGTTTAAGTACTTCATTATCATATTTACTTTGAGAGATAAATATACCTTTTTCTGACTGTTCTACCTCTAAGCCAAGAAAGAACTTCATTAATTCAAGGTCTTTCATCTCAAACTCTTTCTTCATAGCTTCCTTGAACTCATCTACTAATAGGTCACCTGTAAAAATCATATCATCAACATATAGACAAACTATCAAAATATGTCCTTGTTGATTTACCTTTGTGTAAAGTGTTGGTTCATAACTACTTCTGCTAAAACCATTTTTTACCATATAAGAATCAATTCTGCTATACCGAGCTCTTGGAGCTTGCTTGAGCCCATAGAGAGGTTTCTTCAACTTGTAAACTTTCTCTTCATGTTCTTTGATTTCATACCCGTGCGGCTGCTCCACATAAATTTCTTCTTCAAGAATTCCATTCAAGAATGTCGACTTGACATCCATCTGATACACTTTCCATATGTTTTGAGCTGTTATTGCTAGTACTACTCTTACTGTGTCCAATCTTGCCACCGGTATAAACGTTTATCCAAAATCAATTCCTGGCTGCTGCAAGAAACCTTTTGCTACTAACCTTTCCTTGTACCTATCAATCTCACCTTTTTCATTGAGTTTGGTCTTATAGACCCACTTCACACCAATGGGTTTCTTATTTTTTAGGAGGTCAACTAGATCCCATGTACCATTTCTCTCAATGGAATCTATCTCTTCGTCTATAGCTTTTACCCAATGCTCTTCTTTTACTGCCTCTTCATAAAACACAGGTTGACTAGCAATAAAATAAAAATTCGTATTTGCATCCAAATCATCATAAATATATTATAATCTTCTAGTCTTTTTATCACTGTGATCATATTCATTACCTGATTGCGGACTAGAAGTATATCGATATATTAATCTTGATGCTTCACCTGCAACTGAGTTTCTAAGTGTCCTTGCTGGAGTATTTACTAGTGGTGAAGATGCTACTGTACCCTATTTTCCAATCAATTTTTCTTCTTCTTCATCTTCTAATGGGGGTATTGCAGCTCCCACAACCTTGTCTATGGTTCCATTTCATGACTCTTCCTCCTTGAACAACGCATCTCTACTGAGGATAACCTTTTTGGTAATAGGGTTATACAGTTTGTAGGCTTTAGATTCTTCACCATATCCAAGAAAGATACATTTCTCACTCCTTTTTTCTAGCTTTTTTATTAGTTGTTTAGGAACATGAACATAAGCAATGCAACCAAATATTCTAAAATGGGAAATATTACAACTCATACCTGTCCATGCTTCCTCTGGTACTCTGTTCTTCACAATTTTGGTGGGAGATCTATTCATCACATGAACAATACAAGCCACTGCGTCTCCCCAAAATTCATGGGACAATTTTCTTCCTTTCAGCATGCTCCTTTCCATATTCATGATGGTTATGTTCTTGTGTTCTGCAACACTGATTTACTGAGGTGTATATCTTTTAGTGAATTACCTCTTGATTCCATGATATTTGCAGTAATCAAGAAATTACTTTGAGTCATTCTCTCACCTTCCATTTGATCTCAACAATTTGAGTTGATGACCACTCTGTTTTTCAAACAGAGCCTTAAATTCCTTGAACTTTCCAAAAATTTTAGAATTCTGGTGAAGAAAATACACCCATGTTTTTCTACTGAAATCATCAATAAATGTAAGAAAATAATAGCTTCCACCAATTGAATGAGTCTACATTGGACCACACAAATCAGTATGAATAAATTCTAGAGGTGCATGTGCCCTTCGAGACATACCTTTAGGAAAGTTATCCCTATGCTGCTTTGCAATGATGCAACACTCACAATTGTTTGTTGGATCCTTCATAGGGGGTAATCCTTTTACCATTCCTTTCTGCTGCAACAACTTGAGACCACCAAAGTGAATATGTCCATATCTGAAATGCCATAACTGATAATCATCCATGCATGTGTCTTTTTTAGCAAAAGAGCTTAGCTTGTTGCTGCAATTCATGACTAGTGGATACATCCTGTTCCTAGTCACTTGTACTTTGATGATCAACTGTCTATTTGGGGGTTTGTCATAGATTTCACAATTTGATCCATCAAAGACAAATCTGTATTTATTTTCAGTAAGTTGCCCAATGCTAAGTAGATTATACTTCAATCTTGGAGCATAATATACATCTGTGATTGTATTGTGTTGGCCTTGTTTGGTCAGAATGTTGACCGCTCCTTTTCCAAGAACTGGAACTACCTCATATGTGCCGACTTTGACCTCTATCTTCACTAGTCCTTCTAGGTCTGCAATTAGACCTCTATCACCTATCATATGGTTATTGCATCCAATATCTAAAATCCAAAGTCCATTTGGGATTTGGAGTGTACAGCATGACATGTAAGAAATAACATATCTTCTTTAGATCCTCAGAGGTATAAGTCACATTACCATTCTGTTTTGACTGATTAGACTTTTTCTTTCTACATTCATGAGCATAATGGCCAAATTTATTGCAATAATAACACTTAACATTAGATTTATCTAACCTTTTTTTGTCATAGTTACCGCCTTCATGGTTATGATCATGATCTTGATCTTCCTTGCCATTACTCCAGCCACCTCTGCCTCTTCCTCTTGATCCTTCTCTGCCTCTGCCTCTTCCTCTACCTTTTGATAATGAGACTCACTTGTGATTTGAAATCATTCTCCAGAGAGGACACCTCATTCTTGTTGATTCTAGATTCATATTATAGTAGTGATCTGGTCAACTCGTCTATAGAGAGAGTACTTAGATCCTTTGCTTATTCAATCACTGCAACTTTCAAATCAAATTTGTTGGGTAGGGATCTAAAAACCCCTTCAACCACCCTTTAATATTCAATCTTTTTACCATAGGTATTTAGTTGATTAACAATCCCCATGACTTGGGTCATGAAAGAATCTACTGAGTCTGATTCTTTCAACTTCAGATCTTCAAAATCACTTCTTAGGTTTTGGAGTTTAGCTATTTGTACCTTAAAAACACCCTGATAACTGGTCACCAAAGTTCCCGTGCTGCTTTGGCATGCAATGAAGCTGATATATTTGGAAATACATTTTTATCCAAAGCATTCATTATGTGATGCAGTGCCTTTGCATTCTTCTTCCTGTGAATTCATAGAATATCATTTTCTCTATTTGAAAGGGCTTGATAAGTTTCATCATCTATTGGTTCGGAATAGCCATTCATGACATATTCCCATACATCTTCCGATCTGAGATAAATGGCCATCCTCGTGGCCCAGACATCATAATCATTTTTTCCTGGAAGAGGAGAAATATGAGATTGGTTGTTGCTACTAGGAGCCATAGACGCTATAGAGTCTTTGACTGGCTTTGTTAAAAAAAAAACAATGTCCTTTTTTTTCATAAAATCTCATCTTCATGTCCTTGAACTTTTTTTAAAAAGAAACTTTTCTTCTCTCTTAAATTCCACCCTTTTTTCATGACCTTTTTGAAAAAAAAATTATAAAAAAAAACTTTTACTTGAGGTAACTCATAAAATCCGTGAAAAAATAAAGCAACTCGTGAAAAAACCAAAAAACACTCTCGTGGAATAATTTTCGTGCCTCTCTAAAGGGCTTCCATGCGAAATTTTCGCAGGTCTTCTCAAGCTTGTAGCACGACAATATGGAGAAATTTTTTCGCTTTGGCATTTAGTGAGGCCACAAAAATTTCCAAATATTTTTTATTTCGTACTTTTGCCAAATATTTTCGTGCCTTCATGCAAGAGAGGGGCGCAAAATATTCTGCAATTTTTTTGCAAATTTCTTCATTCGAAGCTCAGACTTCTCTTGCACTCTCACGATCTTCTTCCTTGCTCCAATCCTCAGATCTTCTTCCAACGCCCTGATACCAAACTGAAGGTTGGAGGTAGAAATAAACACAAATATTATGCAGAATGAGCTACGGCTCTTCAATATTTATTGATAAATAGAAGATCAACTAATGCTGTTACAAACCAAGTATGAATGTGTATTTAAACACTTATGGAAAACCTAAAAATTCTAACCTAGCTTTTGCATGCTTTATTAACTAAAGTAAAAGCTAAATCTAAGAGAAGTAATTACTATTTCTAATAATCTATTCATAATGAATTCCAATACTAGAAAAATTGAATTGACTTATACAAAAATTGAGGTAAATAATAAATAAAGTCATACTGAGTTTTCTAACTAGATTCTAATTTCTGAGCATTACTTGTAATTTTAGATTCTAATTTCTCTAAGTCTATAGTATTAGCTAGAGTTTCTTCATCTCAACCAGAGCAATAAAAATAAAAGTAAAAGTGAAATAGCTAGGGTAAAGTGCCAAGGGTAAAGTTTATGTGTTAATCCACCACAATGCGTTGTTTATTCTTCATAACACTTCATTGATTCAACCTTACTAGGCACATGCACCACAATTACAACTCTAGTCATATCATGAAGCCACTAAAAGTTAGGGTTGCAAATAATAATTATGGACCATCGTGGAATTGCAAACAAGAATAAGCATGATAATAATATCAATCAAAACAATAATATCGCTAATGAATAATCATATTGAGAAATAGTCGAATGGAAATATATTTTCATGATAAAACAAGTAAGGCTGCTAAGCAGTGTTTCCCCGCCTAAAATAATAAGCATCAACGAGTAATTGAGAAGCAGCAAGTGAATGACCGTAGCTCTTTTCCAAAGTTTGATATGAGGGAGCATAATTACAGGTACTGTTCATTATTTGATAATCTACCATTGTGATATGTACATTATCAACATTTAATTGATTTTTTTATTTAACTGGATTTTGGTCAAACCCAAGTGTATTCTTTTATAAAATATAAGTCAAGAGACAAAAGCTTACTCAAGTTAAAAAAATGCACCATCGATGGATTGTAGCATAAATTGTTGACCAAAGCATCTACTGGAGGCATGGTTGAAGACCTTTTATGGATTGGATTGATTGTAGCAGCTAATTAACCTTAAAATCTAATTAACCATAAGACCTTTTTTATGTATGCCCTTCAATTTAATCGACGAATTGAACATCAAATTCCAATAGAGACTGATATTTATTGTATTCAAACTGCTCAATACCACTTTGTTTGAGATGAATAAGCAGTTGTATGAGGGAATTTCTCAATACCTCATGTTTCTATATATTTATTATTTATTTTCTAATAAGTGAACCCATGCTTACCACCCAGCCCATTTGCAGATTTTGGACTTTTAGGGAATAGATTTTCGATGGCCTTATAATGGAATGGTTGGTTGGTTTAGGTCCTACGTTCCCTTTCAGGATATTGTTGCACTACGTATACATCAAAAACGATGGGAGCATTGAATTTAGATGCAGATATAATAGAGGGGGTAGTGACTTGTCAGTGTATCAGAAGCAAAACTAGTTTTTTTCTCATATTGTAACGTAGAGAATGAGGGAAATAGGAGGCCTCGGCTAGTAGAAAGACGTTTTCCATGTGTTAACCTTTCTCGGGATTCCTCACTCTTGGTTTCAGGCTGTCACACCAAGTCGAAGTGGTAGAAGTTGATCCAACAAGTGCACAAGTGAAGCGTGTGGAGTGATGCCATGATGAGCGTGATATGTAATTAATGTTGGGGATGCTCCTAGTTAATGTTAAGCTTATTTTTGTGTCATAGAAGAATAAATACCATCAATGAAAAGAGTTGTGCATTGATGGGTGTGTGTTACCATCGAGAATGATGTTGATTTGAATTAACCATGTGAGTCTAAAGTTGTTGGATGGAGACTATCCATACCAATTGAGGGAACGACTTGTTCATCTTCTACGTATTTGAGAATGGTGCACGTTCTATTGTGCCATTTGTGTGTGTGGTTTTCTATCTCGTGGTAACCCCATGTACATATCAATTGAAGGTGGATGCACCCGTGGCTAGAAATAATGTTAGAGGTGAATCTCTCTTCTGAGTTGATGAATTTATGTTGCTTGTGCTTGTCAATTGAATGACCATAAGGTTGTTGGTAAAAGATGAAGTTTTGAAGGTCATGATTGACTTGTTGTAATTCAATTTGTTAGTTTCAATCTCACTTCTTCAATCACATGAACAAACATTACCAAATACAATGAATGTGAATAGATATTCAAACTTATGAACAAAAATGATCATTAACTAATAATATGACATAATAAATTACTTATTCCATCTGGTTATAATATCACTCTTGAACTAACTACTACATCTATAGCTAATAAACCAAATTTCTTCATTACTTTTCCCAAAATTAGTATCATTTTTTGACCCTCACCAATTCTCTTTTGAATCAGGGTCACATCCATCCTATGCAACTCCTTTAATATTGCTACGAAAAGTCATTTCTAGGGATTTCCCAAGAGTCTGATATTGATATATAAAATGATCATTGATTTACCCTAACAAGATTTTAGGAGTTTATTCTACTCTAAAGGCCCCTTTAAATGAATTTTGCTTCCCTTATTGTATTTCCTACAAAATATTTCCTTACCATGATGGAGACATGATTTCCTTTGTATGGTTGATGAGGAAAAAACTCTTATTATATAAATTTTAAGTACACCTCAATACACTCTTCCCCCCTAGCCTTATATCAGTCTCTAAACATGAAATGACAAATGGATTTGGTTCTAAATGCAATAAACCATCCAAGGTAGACTATGATGGAATATTACTATTGGTTATAAATACTTCACTTTTAAACTTTCCTTTTAGGATTATAAAGGCTTGTTTTCTTTTCCATGAAGGATTTCATGAAAGTTTCTAAAAAATCCATTCTTCCTTAGACCCACTAAAGGTTTTATACACATCTCCATTAGGGTAGGTCACCTTTCCATATTCTCAAAATAAAAAATTGTAATTTTTAAAGGATATTTTAGAAGGGTTGGGAATCAATGTTACCAATGGCCTTTAGCCTTTGAGATTGTAGGTGTATTGATCATCCATTGCATAGCCTTATAATAATGTACCTCTCTCTATTCTTAAATAAAAATTACAAATTTTGAAGAAATG
This sequence comes from Larix kaempferi, assembly GCA_027924585.1. Taxonomy (NCBI): domain Eukaryota; kingdom Viridiplantae; phylum Streptophyta; class Pinopsida; order Pinales; family Pinaceae; genus Larix; species Larix kaempferi. Next base: position 12,049,794 of record BSBM01000217.1, on the reverse strand, counting down.
ATATTTTCAAAGGCCTCATCATCTAAGTTACCAATTTGGCCTTTGTAATGACAAAACCCTAGAAATTTTACTTTATAGGATAACAAAGATGTGTCATCCCTTGAAAGGATTTATAGTGTAGTCCAATAATTGTTCCTACTAAATTAGATCTCACCATTAACCCCCTAGACACACATAAATCTTTAAAGATAAGCTCAATTGATTAAACCATAACAATATTATTATTACTAGCTTAAATCAACCCCTACAAATATACGTACACATATAACCCCAAAGATTAAATCAATTGATGAACCATTTACATAAGACCCAATTCCAACGTGGATGAATAACTCAATTAATTTCAAACCATCCATCCAAACATAAATAACATGTTCGTATTGTTAAACTAGCTTGGATCTCACCACAACCACTTACACACTTACATATAAAATTAACTCAATTGATTGAACCATGATAATATTCATACTAGCTTAGATCTCACCAAAACTCCTTACAAACTTTCACATATACATATAATCCAAAAATTAACTCAATTGATTGAACCATTGATAGAAGACCCCAATGCCAATGTTATGAATAGACATAATTAACATGTTAAATTATAAAAATTTAAGCGTATGACTGGAAAAAATCTTACTAATTAAAAAAATCAAAACTTATAAATAGAGTAGATTTGGAAATTAGAATAATAACACTCTTTTGTTAAAAACCTTAGAATTTATCACCCGCTATCGCTATATTCTTGTTTTGTTGGCGTATCTGGTTGCTGTAAATCATAAAGTTATAAAACGCTACTCTGTTGGCTGGAATCAGAGGTGTTGCTTATGTTGTTGCTGTTTTCCTTTTTTTTCTTCAGAATAAGAAGAAATTTCTGACGCAACGCATTTCGGGCTTTTATAGCTTTAACCTGCCTCTGATAGTATTCTTCTTTGTTGGTGCAGCGATCTACCACATCTGGGCCGAAACTTACCTTCTTTTTCACCTTTGGTTTGTCTCCTGTTAAAACATTTTATGATGAATTTCATTGTGTCAGAAATTTTCATATTCACTGTTAAAGTTGACATAGTCATTTAACTTGTGTTTGGTGAGGTCATTTAATTTGTATTTGATGAACATTGATAAGTTATTTGTTACTTTTATTTGTTTTTAGTTATAAATATCAAGGGATATCTATACATCAACTACTAGTTTTATTTTTAATTGTTTATTTTGAATTTAAAACCAAAACCATACACTTCATTTGAATAGTACAATTATTGTATAATTAAACAATCTAGAAAAAACATATATACTAATGCATCTCCAATTCTAAAATAAAAAAACCTATATCATGTAATGAAAATACAGACAAGTGAAGTATACATACCTGCAGGACGGGCAATGCAGGATCGCAGGTGAGTTGTATCTTCCTTTTTCATGTTTTCCACAGCTCTCTCGGAGGAGCTTTCAACAACTTCTAATGGCGATACGAAATCGGGCATGTCAGTTGATCCGGACATGGATTTCTGTCTGCAAGAAATTAGGAAATCTGACAATAATTTCTGTTGGTTCGACCTCGACCTCGCTGTGCTTTGTTACGATGAATATACGCCATTGCATCACCTCTAAATATATACATGTATAACAGTTCTGGCAGGAATTGTGAAGTGACGCGACTCGTTACAAGGATTTGTAAAGTGCCCTTTGGTAATAACTCGTGTTTAGCTGGACTCGGTAATGAAGTCTATTATGAACAAACATTTTGCAATTCGTTGGATAACCATTGAAGGATGCCCAAACCACCTTTATCCAAGATCTTGAGATCGTCTCAGCGCGTTTGCATTCCAAGAATTGTTTGCAGCTTTGATCTTCGCTCTTCGACGTAACCTTCATCCAAGATCATGAGATTGTCTCTAGGAAGGCAATGCGTTTGTATTCCAAGAATTGTTTGGAGCTTTGATCTTCGCTCTTTAACATATTAATGATGAAGCTAGTGAAATATAGCTCAGGGTCAATAAATAACTTGGAGTAATTACGCCCATAGGCGTTAATATCTTAGATTTTTTTGGAGAAGGAGAAGGAAGTATGGATTTGCTAGATTGAAGGTGACCTACGACACTTGTACATTCAGGATCGTTTCTATGGTCGTCTTTTTTAGTTAAGGGTAATTTATCGTTTAATAAATAGTTTAATATTAACATACTTCATGGAAGGTTCAAGCTGGAATACTTCGTGGGCCGTGCTAAGCGTACTATCAACAAGTGTTAATTGCCTGAACCATACACATCCTCCTGGTGCGGAAACCGTGGCGTTGCAGTTGTTGAACACCGTGGCGAAGGTGCATCCCGTGGATCCGTAGTTAGTTATCTCCCGCACCGATCGGGAGTTAGTTATCTCCTGCATGCGGCCTTATATTCATTCTCTTCTGGTTGTGTAATGGAGAGGCGGCCAAGAATGATGGTAAGCTCTTTCTGTTTGTTTTCTGTTTTGACTTTTTTTCTCTTTCTGCAGTCGCAATATGTGTTGAATATATTTCATGATGTTTAGTTCAAGCTGCAGTTTGTTTTTGTGCATGGAGGTTCTGATTTTATTGGGGTCGCGTTACCATTCCAAATCCGGCTACCCTTCTAGCGATCTGGCTTTCCCAAAGTTTAATAAGAATTGTGAGATTTAAGCGAGACGTTTCACAGCGTGGGTTGTAAACAGCTCCAAAATGGACGGCATTTCCTTTTTTTTTAGATCGCCAGAAGAATATATATTGATTTCTGAAAGCAGATGAATGGGTTTCGCACTAACCCATATATTGTTTGTATGGCATATGGCGAGTCCCTCAACGGAATTACGCCATGATCAACGGAATTACGCCATGATCTTTTCATCAGGACAACGTTTACCAGGTAATTTATCTTTTCGTGCTCAGGTGATATGTTGTTATTTTACATATTTCCAGGCACTTATCAAATACATGGTTGCTTACTTGAAATGCATTTTATCTTCACGGAGACCTTTGGGTATATTTTCCATGCTATTGTCATGATGGCATTCTCTGCAGACCAAGACACTTCTGGTCGCACTAGAATATTTCAACATTTGTTTCAGTAGCAAGTTTTTTTTAGTACAGGGACACCTATGAGATGTGTAAAACTAGAGCAAGATCCCCGCTCATACCCTCCGCAATCGATAGTTAGAGATATTGGAAACAATCGGAGATTAACAAAGTTGATAAGTAGAAATACAGGTGGCAAATTGGCTAAGGTCACGAATCCTGCTAATGCACCGATAACAAATTTACATCATAATGAAGTAATGAAAGTCCTGCACCTGAACCATCATGAGACTCCGAAAAAAAAGGTCTATAATAAGAATAACTTACGGCCATTTAAATGTCAGGATGCAGGGGAAGTCCTTCAAGACCAAACCAGTTTGATAACCGTTCACCGCGGCATTGATCGACGAGGAGCTGATGGTGGCATTCACCACGTATATTGCTGTCAAGTTAAACGTGGCTGTCAAAAACCTAATCACCGATCTAAACTCAAAACTGCCAGTAACTCGCTTTATCTTTTCGGATGGTAATGATTTCTTTATGAAGCTTGTAGAGAATCCCAAGCATATGGTGAGAATTTCAAATACATTTACAGCATTTTAGCTATTCAAATAACAACATTTTTCATGGGTTGGTTTTGGTTTGGCCATCAAGTTTATTAACGACATTTTAGATATGCAGGGTTCGACAATTCTGATACTTTTTCCTAAAGTTTTGGAAGATATCGACCCATGTTAAGTTGCGTAGCTGCTGCAAGGCTGTGTCCAGACAGAAGAAATATTTGTTTTGGGATGAATATCATCCTAGTGATGCTGCAAATGTAGTGATCGCAAATACTCTTATTTCTACCTTGAAAATTGTTCCTGGAAATTCTATTCATTCACCTGCACCATCTCCATCGCCATTGGCATCTCCATCCCATCTTCATCTTGAGAGCACACTTGTCCGTTTTTATTACAGTAACTGGCATGGGTAGCCAGAGGAAAGTGTAACTGCATTCTAAGTTTGTAATTTTGAACGACATTTAACCTTTCGACTTCTGATTATGAATTCAATATACTATTGTTTTGTGACATTTTCCCCATGGTTTCAGGACTGTGTTGATCTTAACATTACAAGGAGGGATATGCATCTCAATTTTAAACTCCCAAAGTAATTGCCATTAATACGTATACTCTGCAATAGCTTTAATACCATCTGTGGAACCTTAACCCGACCAAATTGCAATAAGCATTAATTTAAATGTAAAGTTAGAAGCAAGCATTAACTAAATTTATATATTTAGAGGATTTTGAAATGTTCTAAAAAATATTATGTACATAGAGAGCTCTCGAGAAGATACCAAGATAAAAAAAACATGATTGGGTGTTTATATAAAATTGCTAATTTTTATGGCTAAGCTTGGCAGCATAAAAACAAAGCATATAACTTAGGATGTGTTTTGTAGAATATTATGTACATAGAGAGCTCTCGAGAAGATACCAAGATAAAAAAAACATGATTGGGTGTTTATATAAAATTGCCAATTTTTATGGCTAAGCTTGGCAGCATAAAAACAAAGCATATAACTTAGGATTGTTTTGTGTGCACTTGTGGTGTGTACAGCTAAAATGTAAATGCTAAAAAAGAAATTTATTTTAATATTATTTGTAATTGATTCTGTTGTTGGAGGTTAGTTAAATGTTACCAAGATAAAAAAAACATGATTGGATTAATTTATTTTAATATTATTTGTAATTGATTCTGGTTGGAGGTTAGTTACATTTCTTAATTTGGGATTTTTTAAAGTATTGTTTTTGTTAGAAATTTAAAATAAGAAACATGATTGGATCACTTTATTTATAATAGTATTTGTAATTGATTGTGTTGTTTTTTAAGGATACTGTTGGAGGTTAGTTAAAAGTTTTAATTTTGGAATTTTGAAAGTAATTTTTGTTAGAAATTTATAATTTACATTTATATTATTTTATTATTGTGTTGGAGGTTAGTTAAAAGTTTTAATTTTGGAATTTTGAAAGTAATTTTTGTTAGAAATTTATAATTTACATTTATATTATTTTATTATTGAATAGTATTTCATAGTGTTTGATTTAGATTTGTTAAGAAATAAAAGTATTAACTTAAAAAATTAACAGTTTTTTTATCAAATGGATATCGTCCAAATTATATTTTACATCTTATAAAAAAAAGAAATACAATACTTTATTGTTAATTATTATTTTGGTTTATGATATAACTATGACTTAAATGAAACAAGCATGGTAGTTTTTGGGTTCTTTGAACTTTGAAAATAAAATGGTTTGTATTTATGTTTTAATAAGAATCTATTGAATAGTATTTCATAGTGTGTTTTTTTACATTTGTTAAGAAATAAAAGTATTAACTTTGAAAATTTTCATCCTTTTTATCAAATGGATATTGTCCAAATTATATTTTACACCTTATAAAAAAAGAGAGAAATGTTTGTATTTATGTTTTCAATAAGAACCCAGTAAATAGTATTTCATAGTGTGTTTTGTTTTTACATTTGTTAAAAAATAAAAGTATTAACTTCGATTTTTTTTTATCAAATGGATATTGTCCAAATTATATTTTACACTTTTGGGTTGTTTGAACTTTGATACACTTTTACCGATTCAAAGTGTTGTGTCACATAATATTGGTTAAAAAAATCCAATTTTATAATTAATTTAAAATCATTATAGATACAATGTGAAATTTGACGTTCATCAAGGTTTATGTCACATTGTGATGTTTATCAAGCATGTTTATCAAGCCTTACGTTCGTTTATCAGGGGCTATGTCACATTGCGACAATGCCCATGATGTGAAATTTGATGCCAACAATGCCCAAGATGTGACACATTAATAATGTGACATTCAAAATTCCTCGAACGCTATCTCACATTGTGATGTATATCAAGTGTTATATTGCATTGGGGCGTTCAACAAGGGTTATGTCGCATTGCGACATTGAACAAGGGTTATATGTTCATCAAGGGTTAGATGCGACATATTCACAATGTGAAATTTGGTGTTCATCAAGGTTTATGTTGCATTGTGATGTTTATCAAGGCTTACGTTGCATTGTGGCATTTATCAAGGGTTATGTCGCATTGCGACAATGCTTAGTATGTGACACAGATGACGATACAACCCTAGATGCGACATATTCACAATGTGAAATTTGACGTTCATTAAGGTTTTTGTTCATTGTGATGCTTATCAAGGCCTACGTTACATTGTGGTGTTCATCAAGGGTTATGTCGCATTGCGACAATGCCCAAGATGTGAAATTTGATGTTCATCAAGGTTTATGTTGGATTGTGATGTTTATCAAGGGTCCTGTTGGTGGCGTTCATCAAGGGTTATGTAGCATTGCGACAATGCTCAAATATGTGACACATATGATGACACAACCCAAGATGCAACATATATTCACAATGTGAAATTTGGTATAATGACATAACCCAAGATGCAACATATATTCACAATGTGAAATTTGGTGTTCGTTAAGGTTTGTGTCGCTTTGTGATGCTTATCAACGCTTATGTTGCATTGTGGCATTCATCAAGGGTTATGTCGCATTACGACAATGCCCAAGATGTGAAATTTGACGTTCATAAAGGTTTATGTCGCATTGTGATGTTTATCAAGGGTTATGTCGCATTATGATGTCTATCAAGGGAAAGGATAATTTTAAGGACCCATATTTATTTAAAAGTGTATAAAACTTGGCGAATCTTACCGATTCTTAAAATGTCAACTATAAAATATTTGGCGATATTTTTCTAAAATTATTTCAATTTCTAAGGATTTTATATATTTTATATGATAATTTGGTGATTTTTAGAGTGAAAAAAAGTTTACCCCATCAAAATTGGGCGAAATGGGGCTTCAAAAAATGCAAATTGGCGAATCTTTTTTGGAAAAAAAACATGGAAAAATAGCCCATGGGCTAAATTTCACCCCTAAAATTATCCTTGATCAAGGGTTATGTTGCATTGTGGCATTCATCAAGGGTTAGATACGACATATTCACAATGTGAAATTTGACGTTCATCAAGGTTTATGTCGCATTGTAATGTTTATCAAGGGTTACCTTGCATTATGGCGTTCATCAAGGGTTATTTCGCATTGCGACAATGCTCAATATGTGACACATATGACGACACAACCCAAGATGCGACATATTCACAATGTGCAATTTGACGTTCATTAAGGTTCGTGTCGCATTGTGATGCTTATCAAGGCTTATGTTACATTCTGGCGTTCATCGAGGGTTATGTCGCATTGCGACGATGCCCAAGATGTGAAATTTGATGTTCATCAAGGTTTATGTTGTTGCATTGTGGCATTCATCAAGCATTAGATGTGACATATTCACAATGTGAAATTTGACGTTCATCAAGGTTTATGTCGCGTTGTGATGTTTATCAAGGGTTACATTGCATTGTGGCGTTCATTAAGGGTTATGTCACATTGTGACAATGCCCAATATCTCACACATATGCTGACACAACCCAAGATGCGACATATTTACAATGTGAAATTTGACATTCATTAAGGTCTGTGTCACATTGTGATGTTTATCAAGGCTTATGTTGCATTGTGGCATTTATCAAGGGTTGTGTCGCATTGCGACGATGCCCAAGATGTGAAATTTGACGTTCATCAAAGTTTATGTCGCATTGTGATGTTTATCAAGGGTTATGTTGCATTGCGGCATTCATCAAGGATTAGATGAGACATATTCACAATGTGAAATATGATGTTCATCAAGGTTTATGTCGCATTGTGGTGTTTATCAAGGCTTACGTTGCATTGTGGCATTCATCAAGGGTTAGATGCGACATATTCACAAAGTGAAATTTGACGTTCATCAAGATTTATGTTGCATTGTGAGGGCATTTAGCCAGTGGGTGAGGGGAGGTCTAGATGAAGCTTCTTGAATGTGCCATTAACGATGAGAGGAAGAAGGCATCCAGGTGGGTTAATGCATGGTGCCACGTCGTGGGCTCCCATGCCGAGGAACCTCCAACATGTGCCGGCTAGTTGTCGTGGTAGCACCCGCATCCAAGGATAATATATTATATCATGTTATAATATTCTTCATCATTATTTTAATACTCTAATTTATCATCAACCTATATTAATTGTTTTAATTAAATTATAATATAATGTACTGTATTTTAATGAAATTATTTTTTAATTAATTATTATATTATTATTCATTAATGTCAAATTTAATTAAATTATAATATATTTAATATCTATATCAATAAAGTATATCAATCAAGTATGTATACTATAATTAATAGTCAAATAATAATATTTTGAATTAAGCAATATTACTTTATTATTATTTTGATTATAATATTTTAATTAAATACTATCTTCTTATCATAGAATAATATAATATTATATAATTAAAAGTATTATCATTATATTTAAAAAATATATTACTATTTAATTAATTGTTGAATTACAATTAATTAAATAATTATTATATTTTTTTATGTTTTTATCGGTTATTAAGTTTATTTACTAAAGTATAACTAAATAATAGTTTTTATAATATATTATTATATTATAAATAATTAAATTAAGTTATTTTATTTAAAAATATTATAAAAAAATATTATTAACATGTGAAATATATCATAATGTTAATAAATATCTCCAAAATATATTGAATATTAAGCATATCTCCAATATTAATAAATTGATAATGTTAATTAATTATAATATAATAATTAATTATTTATATAACAAATAATTATTTAATTAATTAATATTACTAGTAACTAAATAACAATAATTAATTAATTCACTACATTATTTTATAATCATTTTGTTTAATTACTTATTATAAAATAATAGTAGTGTTTAATTAATAATATTGTTTAATTAAAAAATATTATCTTTAATTAAATAATCATTAATCGACTAATTAACTAATATTATTATTAACTAAATAACTATAATATGATTTAAATTATTTTATAATTATGATTAATTAATTATTATAAAATAATAATATTTTTTAATTAAACAATGTTATTAATGAAACAATTAAATTATGTATTTAATTAAAATCATTAAATAATAATATTTTATTAATATTTAGTAGACCACCCGTTACTAGCAAGAGTCACATTAATAATTATTAATGTGTTCCAATACATTTATAGGCATAAATTGGGCACATACTTTTCATATTAATATTTTTCCTATAGTATATGTCTCATTTACGCCTATCGACGTATTCAAACATATTAATAATTATTAATATAGTTGTTGCTAGTAAATATTCTATCATTAATCTCCCCAAAAAAAAAAGTATGTTAAAAACAGATCACATTAAAACAATTTAAATGATAAACATGTTAAGCTCCTAAATAAATATATTGATTGTTTTAATAACCTTAAATATTTACCTTCCCTCTTTAGATTACCAAGGGGGTAAAATAGCTCGAGGGAATACGGTCGTCCCACCTACGAAAATTAGATAACGGGGAACGGGGATAGAGGTTTCCCGGCGGCCAGAGGGTTGTTGGAGAAGCATATAAAGGTTGTGGGGAATGTGCAAAGCAGATTCAAAACCTCAGGACGACCCTTGTTTTCAATGAATCCGTCCACAACACACTGAGCATTGACATATATCCATATGGTGTGCCTCTGTGCAATTATGTGCTCTCTTCACTATGTTTTCCATACCGGAAATGAGCCCCAATATGTCGATGGGTATTATCCACAAGCCCATGAAAGTTTTTCTATTTATGTAAATGAACCCAAGGGATTATCCAAGCGTTTTGAGGGGAAACCAGATGTGCAGTTTTGTCCTGATAATGAGAGTGCATTGAAGGGAAACGATGGGGACTTTGTGTCTTCTTGCTAATCCTCGTCAATAGGGGAGATTAGCAGCGGCAGCAGTGGAAATCCTTCTACATTGACCAGTTGCAACGAGGAAGGCTCTAGGGATATGGAGGTGCAGATCTCATTCCAGGGGCTTCTTGAGACTCTCAGCTCACTTGAGGATTCATTGCCTATCAAGTAAGTTTGGTTGCAGGAACTTTTTGTTGTTTTGTCTTGCATAATTGGATGTTGAATGGGTATGTTCATGGCAGTGAGAAACATTGTAACTAACACAATATTGTGGGATTGTCGCTGGTGGTAGAATTTGGTTGTATGCTTGGTACCTACGTTATGAAAACCATAGTGTAATGGACAACTGGATACTTATGGAAAAACATAGCTTCAATGGACAACTGGATACTTATGGATCGTATATTTAGAATCAAATAATGTCTCCAGCCCCGACCGCTTTAAAGCGGCCCTTGAGAAGCTTCACCAATTTGTATTTGTTGGCTGGAGCAACATATGAGTCTGCAAGGAAAGAATATGCTTCCCGAACAACTGGAAACTCCTTTCCAAATATTTATGCTCTGGTCCAGTGCACAAGAGATACATCTACGGATAATTGCACATCATATCTATTACAAAAAAGCGCTTATAATATTTTTTGACATTTCCATAGACTCCAAAAGCTCAGCGTTTGTTACGCATCTGCATATATAGTTTATTATGATATACATAGTTTCATTAATTCGACTTCTCTTCCACGAGCCCTTACAGAAGCGGCATCTCCCGTGCTAATACACCACAGCGAAGATGGGAGTGTGCTTCCCACTGCAAGCGGTGTCAATCCGATGGTTGCAATTCAATCCGTCGCCTTCTACACTGCTCTCAACGTCGTTGATTACTTAAACAACAGACCACGGACGAAGACAGCTTGAAATTTCCTCGTTTGAGACACGCTAGCCTTTTCATGTTATTGTTTGGTTGGGATTTCTCGGTTCTAAATGACAAAATTGGCCTTTCATATTATTGTGTGGTTGGGACTTCTCGGTTCTAAATGACAAAATTTAGAAATTCTATTTCCGTTAGAAATTTTGAATATATATGGAACAATTATGAAACATAGTTGTTCGGTGAATAGATAACGCTATACTGTGAAGGTAGAAATGTGTTGTTGGTGCCAATTTATTTTAACCAAAAATTTTATGTGCATGTAATTGCATACGTTCATGGTTGATGATATATGCCATGTATATATCTCTTATGTGTGTAAGATAGATAAGTTAAGGTAAGATAGATAAGTTGTATTGTAAATAAATTCTTTGTTATTGTTTTAAGTTTTTTAAAATGAAAATCAATATATGTGAAAATAAATAATTAAATATACAAAAGGCGTATAGGACAATATGGAGATGCTTATTGGGGGATTATAGGTTTATAATGATAGTAGGTTCATTATTGATTAATAATTTATTTTACAATTTAATTTAAATGGGAATAAAATATATTATTAATTGTAGATGTTTTTAATTTTAAAAATATATAATTTGAAAGAAATATTAATTTATTTATATCGGTGTGGTATAGTAACAAGTAATTAGGGTATTCAATTTATATCTACTTCTAACATTGTTTACAACTATTAAATGTTGCTTAATTGTAATTTCCTTTTTTTTTAAGATTTAAATAACTATATAAAAAATTTAAAAAGATGTCAGAGTTATATATATATATATATATATATATATATATAACTCTGACATCTTTTTAAATTATATATATATATATATATTACTACATTAAAAAATATTTTAAATTTTAAATTTATATATAATTATCAATTAATTTTAAATTTTATTTTTTTATATATTAAAATTGTTAATATATTTTTATATTTTTTTATAACAAATTTTAAAATAGATTATGAAAATTAAAAATAAGAAATGAATATGTTATAAAGTGATTAGTCTATGTCAAATAAAAATTGAGAAAACAAGGAAAAATCATAAAAACTTAACATATTTATAAAACTTGTTACATAAATTAAGAGTTTGTCCTTCGTGATAGCTACCACTATACCTACGACTCCAATTATCACCCTAGGGTTTAAGTCTCCATCACCTATAAAGCCCCATATCAAATTCAAAACATGATATTCACATAGTGAGTGACACCAATTTCTATTTTGTATTTCTAGTACACAAAAGTAAACAATACCATGTGAAAGTTGCCACATAACATTTATAGAAAATTCAATATTAAATATTTTTAATTTTTTTTTAATCATATTAGTGATATTTATCCCATCATAATATTTTTGATAAATAAAAAAATATAATAAATATCTAAATTTTTTTTTTAATAAATGTTATTTTATAAATATTGAAACCTTTTTAAAAAATTATAAACTAAAATTGAATTATAGCTAAGTTAAAGTAATTTTCCTTACAAATGAAAGGCTTACTATTCCTTGCAAATGAAAAATACAGTACATGGTTTGACATGGTTTAATAATAAAGTATGTATTTGTTTATTGTTTATGGATCACACATTATTTATGGTATGTATGAACTATGAAAAGTGGCAATGATAATATATTAATTTTTTATTATTTGTAATATTATATATCATATGTTAATTTAATTAGAAAATGGAAAATTTTAAATCAGCATAGATGAAATCTAGAAAATTAAATGAGCATACAGAGTGAAAAAAATTTGATGATAGTGGTTTATATTGCACCTTATTATTCTTGAAGTAATTATATTTCTTTAAATATACAAATATATTTATAAGATAAATTAAAATTTTAATTAATAATGAAATATATGATGATGATTAGTATACTAAGATTCATTTTTTTAAGAGAAGCATTTCTAAATCATCATAATTGTGATTATTTAAAAGGTTAGGACTTGGTGAGTAATGTAATAAGAAAGTGATTTTATCTTCAATCCTATAGTGTATTGATTTTATTCTATATGCTAATTAAAATGAGAATTCTTTTGATTTTGTAGATTAAGGTTGATCACCTCCTTATGAATATCTTAATTTTCTCCTATCCTCTAACTCTTTAACTCTTTATCTCACTAGACCACGTCTTCCCCTTAAATTTAGATGTAATAATACTATTAACATTGTGTAGGACCTCCTTATTAATTGATGTAAAGGTCAATTTTTTAATTACTTTAATTGGGTTAATAACCTTCAAAAACTAATTTAAGACAACATTTTTTACATTTAACACTTACCAACTTACTTCTCAACCTCCTCTTCTTTACATAGAGATTTCCAATAAATGGTTTCATTTTCAACTTATTCATTCTTCAAATTGATTCTGTCAAAAAATTGGAATTTCAACAATTTTCATAATTACATATTGCAATTTGGACAATTACAATTAAAGGTGAGAAATTGTAATCTCACCTTCCAAAAATTGCAATTTCAACAATTTTCATAATTACATATTGCAATTTGGACAATATTGAAGAGAAATTGCAATTTTAACAATTACAAATTCACAATCTTAAATTGTGAATTTTTCATTTAAATTTAAAATTGCAATTTAAACAATTACGCAAAATAAATCATAGTGGTCAAGAGATTTGCACTTTCAACAAGTGGAGAATTAAGAAAGTGCAATTTTACCATTCATAAATTGCAATTTCAACAATTAATGGATTGCAATATCTGCAAAATTGCAATTTAGCATCCAAAAATTGCAATCTTAACAATTAATGGCATTGTTGACAATTCCAAAGTTAACAATAAAAAAGATTTAGTAGTAATTGCATTTTTGGTGACTACAAATTCACAATTTTAACAGGTATACTAGAGAATAAATTGACATTTTCAATGAAAAATTCACCCAAGAATTATGTATGTGAATTATGGTCTATATGGTTAGAACTGCATCATAATCTAAGTTAGTTTATGTTCTTCTTGTAGGAATAAGACACCTCAAACTCCAATTTCTTAGGCCAACGATATCATTGGGAGGTCGTGTGTGGTAGCCCTTGCTATCTAGAAGTGTCATTTCGAGGCTAAGGACCAAGTTTCCTTCCCTTACCATGTCATGGAGCCCAATATCTAAACCTAATACTCAGTCCTCCTAATATTATTGATATCCTCAATACTCGATGCCTATGTAAGGGAGTGGAATTTAAAAAATTGATTTATTACAATTCCAAAAATTGAAAATTTATAGTTCAACTGCAATTTCTTATGAGAAATTGTAATCTGACCATCCAAAAATTGCAATTTCAGCAATTAATCGCAACGATAAAATTCAATTTTGACAATACAAATTAACAATTTTAACAAGTATATGATTGAGGAGAAATTGATGTTGTTTTACATTCAAAAAATGGTTGATTGCAATTTCATCGATGAAGAATTACAATTTCAACGATTAAAGAATTATTAAAATTGCAATCTCAACTGTAGGAAAATGCAATTTCAACATTTTGATAATTACTGTTAACGGACAATCCACTCAACCGGAGGCGAGCCGGATCTCCCTAGCTCAATGCGAGTCTAGAACAAATAAAACAGACTACAAATGTGTTTCCTAGATCTACTTAAGGATCAAGTACTATATGTCTTACCTCTTTGATTCACTATCCTTTCTCCCGCTATGCTGCTCCATGTCCCACGGTCGTCAGATCCAAGCTGCAAGACTTGTCAAGACACAGAAAAGAGAAACAAGTAAAGAGCATCTATACAATAAGAGATCTATGTAAACACTTAAGTAGGTGAACAACACAACATCATCATACATAAGAGACAATATTGGTGGAAAGTATTTTTATTACTGCAAATAGAGGAGTACATGATAGAGATATAGAACTACAACCAATGACTTAACGTAGCAGCCCTTCTCCACACAAGCCAATTGCCAAGCCTTTCCAAGGAAGCATGAGAGTCTCCAAGAGGTGAGGGAAAGTGTCCAAGAGAGATTTCACTAGCATGTAGATACCATAGTCTTCCTCCCTTTGGTATGGGGGTGAGCCTCATATATATAGGACTAAGTGGATGAGGTTATGGATAGGATAGGATGAGGGATGGTAGAAGAGAGATAGGGGATCTTCCCAATAGGCTAGGGGTCGAGTACCGGCTCTCCAAGAGATTAGGGATAAGGCCCTAAATGGGAAAACTTCGAGAAAGATCTCGAAATGGCTATTTTAGCCCATTAACAGACCTCGTCGCACTCTGCTATAGAGCAACCTGCGACGTCGCATGTTGCTAGTGTGCAACCTGCAATGACCTCTCAAAAGGTTGTACAAACTGAGTACAAATCCTCTCAAATGAATACTTGGTCTAGATGACTTCAGGGATGTATACATAATGGTTAAGATGACAACATTATCACAATGGTCATGATGACAACACTTGGTCATAATGACGATACTTGCAACGGTCATGATGACGACACTAGGTCATGACGACGACACTTGCAACACTTGCGACACTTGCATAAGGGTGACGACATTTTGGTGTAACAGAATGCCCCCCAAAGCATGAAGCTGTTAAGGATGTACAGGTGAAATGCTTTGATAGAAAAAATGGCAAAAGACTTGTCGGATGAAGGACGCTGCTGCAGTACAACTAACTCTGAACTGACAATCTCATATGTAGTATAACATGGCTGCCGACCAATACATTGCAGATCCATGGGAGTAATGACGGACTGAACACAATCATGGCTACTAAACACAAGCGTAGATCCATGACGAGATGATAACACAGCCACGACCAATACAAAAGTGGATCCGTGTAATATGACTCAATACAAACTCCATCACAACATGGGTAAAACATGACTCCCCAGGGTCTTCAAGTTGAACCCGCAATGATACGAATCTATCCATGTGATTACAAATGTCTTGACGTCGAACATGGCAGAAACCACTTGATTACCAGTCATTGATGTGAACCGTTAACAAGTGCGAGGGAGATCACCATTAATGTCTATGATTCCCAAGGTATCACAGTACATATCATCGAGCGCGAATAAATGAGTTGAGGTTGAACGCAAGATGAAATCTTTCAATCAAGAGTCAATGATATAAACTCATGATGAAAGCGAGGTGACCTACCATTGAGGCATGCAGGACCAAGGTACTTGACTAGTTTCTAGATTCAATCCTTGGATGATGAGTTGAAGTCGACAAGGATGAATCCGTCGAAGGAGGGCCATGATGAATCCCCCATCAATCGACATGAAACACAACAAAAAATGTGTAGAGTGGATCGGATGGTACAATAACATGCAAGACTGACTCAGAGTAGACCAACATGATCGACGATATACTGACTGCAGATGATAAATGATAGACATATTCTTGAACATGGGCATGTCATGACTTGGCAATATTGACATGACGAGAATGATACCAACCCCTAATGCAACTGATGGTGGAAGCATTCTTTGGTTGATCCAAAGGAGCGACGCGACTCATGGAATTGACAAGACTCGAGGACAAATAGATTATCCAAGTACTGAATGCAAATGCAAACAAGTGCCATGTTCAAGAACGACTATATACTGCCACTAAGGTATGTAATACAAACACTTTCCTTTTTTCCCATCATGAATGATGAGTTCCTCACTTGTTTTTTAATGAGCTTGATGAGGGTAACCAGATGCTTGGTATAGCTCATCTCATAGATGAGTCCAGTCCCAAATGTTTTATGAACCTAGGAAAGGAGGGGTTCGTCCCATAATGGGCCCTTAAATGTTTAAAATTTAACGAGTCCAAAGAAGGAAAACTCAGCATCATTTCATGTTTAGAGAGTCTAAAAAGAACTAAAGGAGACTCCAACGGTCCTTTTTCGTAAAGTTAGCCTCATCGCTCAAAAAAGGGTAAAACAACACAAGAGAGGACTCTTCCAGCCATGGTTGGTTGGAGTATTCCTTTTTTGTAAATAGTGCTTCCTGGTCCGAAAAAGGGGTTAACTATCACCAGAAGGACGATCATTCAAATGCTTTCACAAGCATGAAAGTATCAAGTTCGCTTGGCAATCTTTTCCTATTTGGGGAGTCTGAAAAGAGCTTAAAAAGGACTCCATGAACAACTTTGTCATGGCTGATGACCGATTACAAAAAAGAAAAAAGTAAACTTGGCACAGTTCCTTTTCCGTAAATAGTCTAGTAAGGCCGGATAAAGTGATAAACCGATACTCGTTAGACACACCTTTTTACTCAAATTTTTAACAAGCATGAGAATGGTATCAAAAGCACTCGAAATCTTTTTCATGATTGAACCAGAGCACGAAAAAGTAAAAACTAAGCTCAACCCACTTTTCATGTTTCAACCAGAGCACGAAAAAAGTAAAAAGTAAGCTCAAAACACTTTTCATGTTTCAACCAGAGCACGAAAGAAGTGAAAAAGTAAGCTCAAATACTATCTTACTATTTTTAACAAGCTCGAATATAGGTTGGAAGAATGCTCATAAATGTTCCCAATGGTGAACTTCTTCCTATCATGAAATCCAAAGGTTGGTGCATGCCCCCAACATGATTGCTAGAAGTAAGTGACTTAGCTCCAACGTGGTGTGGAGAGGCGATCGAGTTGACTTCAACGTAACTTCCAGAGGTTGAAGACATGCCCCCAAGCTTCATTTCATCTGCCTAAGGCATAGGCAGGTGAAAAGAAGGTTCATATACTAAGTCTACGAGGAGACTCGACTCAAAGGGAAATGATATGTTTCATTTTTTAACGAGCTTGACACATGAATAGAACTCTGCTCAAAAGACTTGTTTCATTTTTTAAAGAGCTTGACATAGAAAGGGAACTATGCTCATAGGTTAAGGCCCATTGACGAGTTCCTTCCCAACATGATGCCCAGAGGTTGGTAAAATGCCCCCAGCATGATTGCTAGCTTCTTAACATGGTAGTGTTCCCTCAACATGATTGCTGATGGTATGACATGTGGCATGCCCCCCAAGCTTCATTTCATCTAAAAATTGCTGCTTGCTAACCCAACTACCAACTTGGCTACTAATATGAAAATGTTCACCAAGGGGGGGAAAACGAGAAGCAAATTAAATGAAGGTTTAAGTTCTAATTCTAGCGAGAAACTCGAACTGATGGGATGGATATCTATTTCATTTTTACACAAGCTTGAAATAGACAATAACTATGCTTGAGGGGGCCCATCTTATTTTTTAACAAGCTTGAAATGGAATAAAACTATGCTCAAGTGGATGGTTTCATTTTTATGCAAGCTTGAAACCAAAGGTAAACTATGCTAGGGTGGTTGGTTTCATTTTTTAACGAGCTTGGAACATAACATAAACCATGCTCGTAGGGAATGGTTTCATTTCTATGCAAGCTTGAAATCAAAGAGAAACCTTGCTTGAAAGTTGGTTTCATTTTTTAACGAGCTTGAAACATAACATAAACTATGCTCGTACCCCCCATCCTCAGGGGGAAGAAACCAATAAAACATGTGGAACATTCGGGGAATTTTGATGACTAGGAGTCATATGTTGAGTGGGTGTCATGAAAGAAAGTTGATCAATAGTCACAACATTCCCATGTGTTGATGTATATGTAACTTTGGAATGTATTTCACATATATGTATATTGTATTCCTATAGAGATGTTATTATTCCTCTATACGGAAGTGGTTGTATTCCTATAGAGATGTTATTATTCCTCTATACGGAAGTGGTTGTATTCCTATAGAGATGTTATTATTCCTCTATACAGAAGTGTCGTCATTTATATTGTAAGTGTCGTAACTTGTACTTGATGGGTTATTAGACCACCTTGTTGGGGTCGGCCCTGTATAAGTCATGTGGGTCAAAGGGTTATTAGACCACCCTATTGGGGGTCAGCCATGTGGGTCAAAGGGTTGTTAGACCACCCTAGTGGGGGTCGGCCCAGTCAGCATTATGTTAAGTGGTTAAGTTGAGGCTGACCTAGTTGAGTAAAGGTCAAGTCAAGTTAGTGTATGGAGAGTGGCATACTTGTGGAGGAGGAGGCTCTGCTTCTAGGAGAAGACTATATCTTGTATTCTGGTTGTATCATTGCTCTATCTATCTCTGAGGAAGTTATTGGGGTTTTTCACCTTTATGGTTTTCCCCAAGTAAACTCTGTGTCTCTTGTGTGCTTGCATTATTGTGTCCATGATTGATATACTATAGATTTGTTGTACATTTTGTTCTCTCAATTAAGATCCTAGATCAGATTGAACTAAATTCTGAAAATTTAACTTGGTATCAGAGCTAGCCTGAAAGAAGGCATGATATGGCATGTATGACACTTGTTGCACTTACGATGCTAGGGCTTGATATAGAAAAAACCAATCATTGTAGCACTTTCGCTATAAATCCATTTTGGCGAAGTTTTTGGGTCTAAAAATTTTACAGGTTGAATATTAGATCCCAATGTACCTTGTATCCAAAGGACAACCTCTAATTCGTTGTACTTTGTGATTTATGATCTGTACAATATAGGGTTTCTGCCTCTTCTAGATCTGAGTCAAAATCAGGTGACCTTGGGAAAAAGGTCATAACTTGGGCTAGGAAGCTCCAAATGAAATTTCGTAAAAAGTGACAGGTAGTAAACAGACTATAATATCTCAAGAAAATTTGTCAGAGGCCGAAGTTGAACCAGTGACACGTGGCATGCCATACAAGTTCATTCTCTTGTATTATCCCATAAACAGGTCACGTTGCGACACTTGGCATAACTCTCTCTCAGAGAATCCAATTGAGGTCAGAACTATCGGGATGGAAATATAACAGGTCGGGCTATCTCAAGAAATTTTTTTAAACTCTGTTGGATTGAAAAGTTCAGAGTTACACCAAAAACAATCAGGTACATATTTCTATCAAAACAGAATTATTTTTAAGCACCTCCATTCATGGCTTCCGGAATTTAGGGCTTCGGAGAAAGTTGGAATTTTTGTAATCAGAGACCACGGCTGGATGCTACTCATCAAAATTGAAATTTAGAGACCAAGATCAGATTTTTTGGTTGGAAAGAAGGCCGGGCTTGATCAAACCCGAGTTTGGAACTTTGATCCGAAAGATGGAAAATTAGGGCTTCTGCAAAAATTGGAATTTTCGAAATATGTGACCACGGCTGGAAGCTCCTCAGAAAAATCGGATCTTAGAGCTTTGAATCAAATCTTTTGGTTGGGTGAAGCTTCGGGAAACTCAAACCCTAATTTAGGGTCCTCCCGAGTGATTCTAGAAATCTAAAAGGCAATTTTGAGGGGTGAAACTTTGCAGTTTTCAAATTCTGAATATACCAACTTGATCAACTCATCAAGGCACATATTTCTATCCTTTCGAAATTTTGAAATTCAAAGTTTGAATTTTTGGGGTTTCTCTGACAAACCCTAATACAGCTCCACATCCAGTTCCTACAAATCAAGTGGATTGGTTTAATCCTAGAAGAGGATGGATTGGTCACTTGCATAAGTGAAGAAGTTCTTATTTCAAAGGGAGATGAGGCTAAGGCCTTACATAAGAAGATTTCAAGCAATCTCGACAAGTATGACTCATCGAGGTATGTCTTGAGATTTGTTCATGATTAAGTTTATGATATGTTTGTCTTCATGTTATTACAGTTAAAACAATCTTGATTCTAGACTTGTCGTATCACCTTAACAAAATTATGAATGCATTCATTAGGGTGTTGACACTTATGATTGTACTAATGCATTATGGTGTTGTATGAGGTTTATGTTGTCCACTAACATGAAAGGTACACCAAGAAAGACAAATCATGTTCTAGTTCAAGATCATGATGACATGAAGACAAAGATTCATCCATTGTCATGGATCACATAGAAGATCCATTTACGAGATATGTATAACTTGGTTCTATAATGGTTAACCTATGAGATATGCAGGCTACTAGCACAAGTCACTGAAGAGAACTAGAAGACATTATGCGGGTATGTTAGACATAACTAGCTAGCATGCTAATCCAAGTATGTTTTTCCTATATCAAGCTAGAATCCTACCTTGTGTTAGGATCTTATACTTTTGTGTTGTTGATAATGATTATTCATGAAGTCATAGGTTTGAATAGTCATGGTTGTATGCATATTATGTTTCTTACCATAATTAATGATATGACTAACCAGAAGAATCATGAAGGTATAGGTTTGAGTAATCACGGGTTTATGCATTGATGATTTAACTAATCAGAAAAGTCCTATGATCAAATAAGAATATGCATAAGTAAAAGAAGACTTCCATGAAACCTTGAATACTAATGTTTATTATCTATGAATGATCATGACTATACATGCTTAAGATTATTGTGTTTTGATAGTATTAAGATTATACTAATAAATGTGTGATTATGTATGAGACCTCAAGGATAACATAATGATGATACTAATAAGCATGCATAGGGACCAAGGATGAATATAAGTTCAAGAACAGGTAATCCAGGAAGCAAAGATCAAGAGGGAGCACACTCCAGCATCTCCTGCAAGGATGCAGATATTCAGAGGGAGTTGACCATCTTTCTTCATTCCACAACAGAAAGGTGTAGAAGAAGCTACTTCAGCAACTCTTGCAAGAAAGCAAAGACTCAGAGGGAGTTCACCCAACAAACAAACAAAGATAAGTATTTTAATTACCACTTCTTACATATTTGTTTGTTTAAATAAAATTGTTCAATGATACATATGCTTATGTTCCTAGACTTAGGATATGTATTTTGCATATTTTCATTAATGAACAAGATACTACTAATATGCATATGATGGGTAAGTGGCCTATGGCACTGTACAACATTCCATTGCTACTTATCTAGAATGAAACCTCTTTGCTGACATGTTAGGAGTTGTGCACACTCTTAACAATGTTCTAGTAGAGACTGGAAGGCATCTAGAAAGTTATGGAACATGGATAAATGTCGTATTGATGCATTGGCTAAGATAATTGCATGATTGTATGACATATTTCTTTATGTGTAAGAATTTGTTCTGAAAACTATGAGATGTTTTCTAACATGCAATTTAACTTGTTGTGTAGGAAAGATCGTATACCATCACCTACAAAAGAAGGACTACAACATTTGTTCAGCAACAAAGTTATCTATTGAAAATATTGAAGATATTGAAGTTCCCAGGATCTGGGAAGAATGCCATGATCGATGAGTACCAGTCAATCATGAAGATGTTTGAGATGCAGTCCCAATACCTGAAGGGGAGTCTGTAGTGACTGCCAAGAGGATCTACAAGATCAAGCATGCCGCAGATGGAAGCATAGAGAAATATAAAAGGGATGAAATAGAAGATACACCAGGTGGATTTCAAGACAACCTTCTTGAATGGTGTAGTCATATATGTATGTAGAACTTGGTAGGATAGACAACTTTCTATCTAGTTTGGGCTTTACCAAGAGTGAAGCGGATTCCAACCTTTACTACAAGGTTGAGGAAGGGAATCCTGTGATTCTACTCTTGTATGCAGATGACCTATTTGTAACAGGAGATGACAGATTGATTACCGACACACAATGGAAGCTTGCTGCCGAGTTCGAGTTGAAGAACTTGGGAATGATGCACTATTTGTTTTTGGCATAGAGGTGTGGCAGAGTGATGGAATCTTCCTTGGTCAAGGGAAGTACACAGTAGATATCCTGAAGAGATTTGGGATGATGGATTGCAAGGCCATGGCCACACCCATGGCATCGAATCTGAAGCTTCTATGTGATGCTTCATCTGATCCGGTTGATATCACTATGTATCGTCAGATGATTGGGTCCTTGATGTACCTCACGAACATGAGACTAGATATTTGCTTTGAGGTGAACACATTGAGCCAGTTCCTGACGGATTCGAGGAGTGTTCACCTAGTTGTTGTAAATCATATTCTGAGGTACCTGAAGGGTACGGTTGACTATGGGCTCAAGTATGAAGCGAATCAAAAGTTTAACCTGCAGGGTTATGTTGATTCAGATTGGGCAGGCAGTGTTGCAGATAGGAAGAGCACATCTGGGTGTTGCTTCAGTATGGGATTAGGTGTGATATCTTAGTTCAGTAGGAAACAGTCCTGTGTAGCACTGAGTACAACTGAGACAGAGTATGTTGTAGCCTGTTCAGCTAGTTGTGAGGAAGTATGGCTACGGAAGCTACTGTTTGAGTTATTTGATCTCCCATTGGATGCTACTAGTATCTTTTGTGATAAGCAGAGTTGTGTGAAGTTGTCCAAGAACCCATTGTTTCATGATAGGTTGAAACACATAGAGATCAAATATCACTGTATCAGGGATATGGTGCAGAGAGGAGCTGTGAAGCTCCTATACATTGCGACGAACGAGCAGATTGTAGATGTGCTGATGAAGTCACTAGCCAGGGTGAAGTTTGAGTACTTTAGGGAGAGGCTTGGTGTTCTTCAGATTGATGACACTTCGAGGAAGAAGTGATTGACACATTTGCAAAAGCCATTCCAAGCATGTTGGAAGGAGGATCCTTCACATGGTTGTGGATATAAGCGCTGGATGATGAGCATCAGGACGATGCTCCAGTTACTGCTCTGTATATGCATCATGTTGGATGCTGGATATGATCAGTTGGATCATTTATATGTATATGTATGTACGCATCATGTTGGATGCTAGATATGATCAGTTGGATCACTTGTATGTATTTTTGTATATGCATCATGTTGGATGCCTGGACCATGTATTTGTATATGTATCAGGTGGATACATTGTATGATCAGGTGGATCATGTATGGTGATATGTATCATGTATTTGTATTTGTATCAGGTGGATACACTGTATGATCAGGTGAATCATGTATGATGATATGTATCAGGTAGATACTTTGTATGCATCAGGTAGATGCATTGTATGATCAGGATGATCATGGATGACGAGCTTCAGGATGTTGCTCCAGATGACTTGCAGCAGGATGTTGCAATGATGATGATCAGGATGATCATGGGCATCAGGATGATGCCTTGTGCGATGATGATCGGTTGGATCATGAGTATCAGGTTGATACTTGGAGGTCAGAGATGATATGTGGCAAGTTGTGCAAATAGCATGTAATCGGTCCTGGTTGATCTTGCCAGTCATGCTGCGGCACATAAATGTTCCTAGGGTACTCTTTCTGGTATTGCTATGTAGTATGTAATCAGTCCTTAGATATCCAATAGGTTGAGCTGTGTGCTCGTAATCAGTCCTAGGATGAGGTATTACTACGGAGACATGTAATCAGTCCTGGAGATCCGAGAGGTTGAGCTGCGTGCTCGTAATCAGTCCTAGGATGAGGTATTACTACGGAGACATGTAATCAGTCCTGGAGATCCGAGAGGTTGAGCTGTGTGCTCGTAATTAGTCCTAGGATTCTCCTTAGAGATCTTGCCGGTCGTGCTGCGGCACATAAATGTTCCTGGGATGCTTTTTAAAGGTTTTGTCTATCCACACGTAATCAATACTGGAGATCCGAGAGGTTGAGTTGTGTGCTCGTAATAAGTCCTGGGATGCTCTTTAGAGATCTTGCCAGTTGTGCTGCGACACATAAATGTTCCTGGGATGCTTTTTAAAGGTATTGTGGAGGAGATGCATGTAATCAGTCCTGGTAGATCTTGCCAGTCATGCTTAGGAACATAAATGTTCCTGGGATACTCTTTCCGGTATTGCATCCGCACATAAAATTAGTCCTAAGAGGCCACCTCTATTAGACCATTTGCACAGATGATGAAGACTTGCAGGTGGTGGGCCTACATCCAGTATGAAAAAGGACTAGCTCTGTAGAAATTTCTATGATGAGTAGATTAAGATATTGATTGAGATAGCAGCAGCAGTGACGATGATGATGACTTGATGACGATTATCCAGGGATGATGATCCAGAGAAGATGACTTGTGCTAAGAGACCTGTGTCAAGAAATACCTTCCTAGTTAAGAGGGAGTGTTGATGTATATGTAACTTCGAAATGTATTTCACATATATGTATATTGTATTCCTATAGAGATGTTATTATTCCTCTATACAGAAGTAGTTGTATTCCTATAGAGATGTTATTATTCCTCTATACAGAAGAGTCTTCATTTATATTGTAAGTGTCGTAACTTGTACTTGATGGGTTATTAGACCACCTTGTTGGGGTCGGCCCTGTATAAGTCATGTGGGTCAAAAGGTTATTAGACCACCCTATTGGGGGTCGGCCATGTGGGTCAAAGGGTTATTATACCACCCTAGTGGGGGTCGGCCCAATCAGCATTATGTTAAGTGGTTAAGTTGAGGCCGACCTAGTTGAGTAAAGGTCAAGTCAAGTTAGTGTATAAATAGAGAGTGTGTCTCTCTCATTTTACACATTCTATTCTCTCACTCACACTTGGGAGAGTGGCGCACTTGTGGAGGAGGAGGCTCTGCTGCTAGGAGAAGACTATCTCTTGTATTCTGGTTGTATCATTGCTCTATCTATCTCTGAGGAAGTTATTCGGGTTTTTCACCTTTATGGATTTCCCCAAGTAAACTATGTGTCTCTTGTGTGCTTGCATTATTGTGTCCATGATTGATATGCTGTAGATTTTTTGTACATGTTGTTCTCTCAGTTAAGATCCTAGAGCAGATTGAAGTAAATTCTGAAAATTTAACACCATGATGGGGAAAATACATCACTCGAAAGAGTGTGGACACGACGGCTTTCATAGCATAGACATAATCACGTCCAAGGAGTAGATTGAAATCTAAAGGACCTTGGACAACCATGACATCAACATAAACAGTTTTACCTCTCAACGTGACAGGTAACTGCGGGAGAATCCCTAAAGGTCCGGTAGGCCTTCGATTAAAGGCCAAAATCTGGTCAGTTACTAGCACAAGCTGAGGTGAACCTATAGCTTTCCAAGCATTTGAGGATAAAATACTAACAAAAGCTCCTTCATCAACTATCGTACGAAAGATTTCTTTATCGGAAACTCCTATAGATATTTGAAAAGGAATACTCGAAGGAAGACGAGATTCTATTAGCTCATTCCAATCAAATGAAATGACCTCGATACTTGGGGGGGGTCCTGTAGGAATGGAAAGGGTTTCCCCTTACCTAGGACATTCTGAATTGACTAGGAAAACATCAGCGGTTTCCAATTCACTCTTGCTTGGAAGATAAGAATGAGACAAAGATTGTGTAGTGGTGACTGCTTCAGTTTGGAATTTCTCCAATGAAAGAGCGGGATCGAGTGGAGATGAGATCAACTCAATCACTTCACTCTCCGAAGGAAGAGTGGGATCAACTACAGATGAAACTAAATTGATTACTTGGTCGACCAGTGGGGGATCGAGGGACAACCTACTATTGCTTGTTGGATGCAGCTGTTGAGAACTAGTAATATCCTCCAACCACCGTGAAGCTTCATCCATGCTTGGACAAAGGTAAGTACGATGCAAGCCCTTGCATATCCAGCAAGGGTTTGCAGCTCTACTCTTCCGACTCTTCAACAATGGGTCACCGGTCGAGGGAGTGTCATCATCATGATGGTCAGAGGTTGACAATACAAGTGGTTTTGGTTTTTTAGACCACACTTCTGACACATGGAAAAGATCGGGACAATTCTTGAGAAGGTGATCACCCTTGAAAATTTTGCAAGGGAACTTTGGCTTACAAGGTGTTCTCATAGAATGAGTGCCATCAAAGGTAGATGGTTGACGCTTGGTCTCTTTCTTATCTTTCCTCTTCTTAATCTTCCTTTTCTTCTTCTTCTTCTCACTCGCCTTCTTACTAACATCAGAGTTTTCAGTAGGAGAAGACGAAGAGATGGAAGTCGATTCAAATTTCGACGGAGAAGGAGAAGGGTCATCATGAGATTGATGCTCATGTGGTGAAGGACTTAGGTCCAACATGATTGGTGCACTTGGTGTAACCGGATTGGAGAATAACAATACTGGTAATCCTATCGTTGTTGGCGGGCAAATCTACCCTATAGCAAGGAAACTAATGCTATCAACTTGGTTGGGGTGACAGGTAAGTGTATTGATGATATTACAAAGATATTTATGAAAAGAAATAAGTTATGGATCTTGAGAACACACCTTTCAATCGAAGTTCGATCCTAGCCTTTGCTTAATCTTGTGCTCAACCTTCAAATCCACCTTCTTTTCAGTAAACCTGCAATAACAATACCTTTCTCAAAGCGTCTTGGACAATATATAAAGCTTGAAAGAAACAAAAACAATGTTTAACATTCAATACTGACCAAAACAGATCCAAATTAAGATGTTATTTTAGAACACATTTAAGTTGGAACAAGAAAGACACTTCAACCTTTATTGTCAAAAGTAAAATGATGTACAAGTATACCTGACTCTATGACAGGCTCCTACAACTTGATTCTGGGCTCTTGCTCTTCTCTGGATTGGATATCTTCAGCATCAACTCCTCCAATGCAAGCTTCTCTCTATGTCTCAAAGTTTCTCCATTAATCCATCTAACCTTTCTCTTTAGTCTTCTTTGTATTTATAAGATTAGAGAAGTAGTTCAGGTCGATGTATGGTTATGGAGGAAGTTGGGGGAGTTGGGAAACTACCAGCAACTAATCCTCCTCGAGAAATTAATTTATTTTTTAATCATCTTTTAAGATGTATGCGACTCTTGTTCAGTGAAGTAGCGTATAGGACGCTACTTTAGTGCTTATCAACTAGTGCTCATCGAGTTTAAAATGTTGAGCGCTACTATGCTGAGAAGGAGTAGCGTATATTAGGATATGGGTGCTACTATTATACACTGGAGTAGCGTATGGGCGGTAGTCTCTTTAAGTAGAGTAGCGCTTATATCTCAAAATGATATTTTTTGGGTTTTTCCAGTAATGTCAGGAAATGGAGTGAGTCAAAGTATCATCTAAGGTCAACATGCTCCTCCATCCAAGTTGTCCTTTTGTGTGATCAACAGCTCAAGGTGATCACGGACGGAGAGGTGCAAGTTTAACCTATAACAGATGCCCCCTAATGTGTGAGGTCAGAGGGAAATGATGGCCGAAATACATTATAATCCAAAGCCAGAGGAGGAGACAAGAACCGCAGAAAACAAGTCACAAGAACACCTGCAACAAAGATCAAGGTCAACTAGCAATTACATTTTTGACATCATATAGATGTGCAGTGTGATACACCATGATCTCTGATACATAACAAGGATATGTATATAAAGCATGGCCACTTGGAATACAAGCGTGGATCCATGTTAAACTGAGAGATCATAGCCATAACAACAAACTAGATCTATGTCTCATGGAGAGCCGAATATAAGTGAAGCTCAGTCTTGCGCAACTTGGGTGATAACAAAATGAGGTAATGTCATCCAAAATCCCAAGGTCTTCATCCAAAACAACTCTAGGTACAAACCCTAACCATGTGAATAGATGAGCTAACAGTCGAACATGGGGGGTATCGTTTGATTACCGGTCATTGATGTATACCGTTAACAAACGCGAGGACTTCCACCGACAATGATGATGGGGTCCAAGGTACCAAGTACGATTCGCCAAATGTGAAAAGATGGACTTGGAGTCGAACACTTGGGAATCCTGTCGAAGAAGAGACATTGATGTATTCTCATCATTCAACAGCGAGGAAAATTGCCACTGGTGACTGCAATCTCCAAGGTACTAACCGAAACTCTAAACTTCAATCCCAGAATAATGAGTTGATGTCGATGGGAAGAAGTCCGTTGGAAGGGAGGCCTTAAGGCATCCTCCATCATCTAACTTGAGGAACACTCAATTGGTAAGAGCTGATATGAAATAATATGTAACAAGACTGACACTAGGAAGGCCGACACATGAGGTCAAAGTAAACTGCATAATGGCCAACACAGGGTATATCCTTGAACATTGAGCACGACACAAAGTGACTCAGGCAGTTTCTGACATAATGGGGTAAATAATAAGTCTGAAATGTAAGAGACATTAGTAGACCCTCCATATGGTTGGAAGAATAACCAACCGGGGGAGTAAATAACTCGAAGGAAAGGTTCACCCTGAGGTCAAAAACTAAACCTAACCGACAAGATAGACTCAAGTAGGTGCTATGTTCAAGGATAGAACTGACTGAACTGCCTTTGAAAATGAAGATATGATATGTCTTTCCGGTCCCTTATTCTTTTTAGATGAAAGAATATCTTTCTTGTTGTTTTAATGAGTCCAAGAAAGAATGAAAACTCAATAGATCCAACAATGTAAATAGTTTAATGAGCCCATGGGAAGAAGACTCGGGACCTTCTTCATTATTCATAGAGTTCGAAGAAGAGATAGAAGATTACTCTATATTACTGATGTCTGGATTTTAATATCGAGCAGAGATCTGTTCTTGCTCTGTGGTGTTTTCCATTTTAAGGAGTCTGAAAAACTTAAACAATAACTCCATATATCTGCTCGTGGATTTTAATATCGAGCCCAAGCAGATTAATGCTCGCCGGTGTTTTCCTATTTATAGAGTCTGAAAAACTTAAACAATCCTCTTTTCACCTATCCATGGATTTTATATCGAGCCCGGATTGGTCTGTGCTCGGCGGTGTTTTCTTGTTTATAGAGTTGAAAAACTTAAACAGTCCTCTACTTACCCTCTCGTGGATTTCACATCGAGCCTGAGTAGGTGTATGCTCGCTTGGTATTTTCATGTTTAGAGAGCCTGAAAACCCTAAAGAAAGGCTCCAAAAGGTCATTTTTCTTATAGTTAGTCTCCTCCCCTGAAAAAGTATAAAACAATGGAAGAAGAACTCTTCTAGCGCATACAGGAGTATACCTAGAGTATACCTTTTCCGTAGTTAATCCACCTAGGCCCAGAAAAGGGGTCATTATATACCTGAGTGGATGAGCCTTCGATTACTTTAACGAGCTCGAAGAGGACAAGCTTGCTCGGCAATCTTGTTTAGGTTTAAATAGTCCAAACAAGAGCTTAAAATGACTTTAAAGGTCAGCTTCTAGGATCATAGCTTCATACTCTGCCAAAACTAGGTCTTCAACAAAATATTAGTCAATGCGGCAAAAATCTCGAATGATATATGAATTAGAAATATTTAGCTAGTTGACAAGGTTTATCATCAAGAATTTTTAAACTTAGGAGACGAATCCGACAAAAATTAAATGAAAATGTGTTTAAACTTCTTGGAATGTGTTCATATATGATAGAATGAAAATGTCTTTCCAATAGTCTAACTCGTAGAAACTGACATAGCAATCCAGGATCCCTAATCTGATAGACACCTGTTAACTGAAATACAATTAATTGTGAGTCAGGCCTTACCTCCAAATGTGAAATGCCATGATTGAGAGCATCTCGGAGAAGTTCTATAACTGCACTGTATTCAGCCACATTATTTGTGGTAGGACCCAAACAAAACCCCCCCGAAGAGACAAGTTGGCCAGCGATTGAATAAATGACCCAAGCTGCTGCAGCCAACTGACAGGTGTGGCGATTGGCAGCGTCAGCAAATCCTAAGAAATGTTTGGTTGACATCTGGTACATGAAATGAAACACACATAAGATTAACTAACGAGCATAACCAAAACTAGCTTTACAAAAAAAATACAGCTATGTTAGAATAAAAAGTACTTCAGCCTAAGCGTAATACTTCTTCAGGTAGAGCCCATTTCTAGGCTCGGCCAACTTATTACCTTCGTAATCTATCAGTTCATAGGCACCCTTCTTCAATACTTTGGAAATTATAAAAGGTCCGAGCCACCTGGATTTGAATTTGCCAGATCATAAGGGTTCTTTGTCTTGATCCCAAAGTAGGACCAAGTATCCTTCAATGAAAACCCTAGGTTTAACGGATTTGTCGTACTGTCCTTTGACTCATTTTTTGTGGACCTTGTTTGTTGTGAGCACATCGCGGCACTGCTCATCCAAATTTTCTAAGTGTAACAAACGCTCTTCTAGTGTTGAAGTATCTAGTAGTAACTGAACTGCTAGTCTTAGTGAAGGAATCTCGCATTCAATCGGTACGACTGCTTCTATCCCATGCACAAGTTGGAAGGGAGAGAAACCGATAGCAGTCTTAACGTTGGCTCGGTAAGCCCAAAGAGCCGGGTACAGCATGATGTGCCAGTTATTTCGACTGTCATTAACAGTTCTTTGTAGTATAACCTTTAAAGTTTTGTTCACTGCTTCAACTTGTCCATTCGCCTGTGGATAATATGAAGATGAATGTTCTTGTTGAAAACCAAGCATTGTATGCAACTCAGTCATCATGCTATTTTGGAAATGACTGCCATGATCAGTCACTATCTCTTTAGGTATGCCAAACTGTGCTATGATCTGATTAAACACAAAATAAGCGGCAGTTTCTCCATCTACCTTAACAGTAGGCATTGCCTCTTCCCACTTAGTAAAGTAGTCAATGGCAACGATGATGTAATGATGTCCTCCAGCCGAAGCTAGATTGCATGTCATGTAATCAACCCCCCATTTTGTGAAGGGACCTGTTGTAATTACAGGATGAAGAGGAGCTGGGTGTGCCCTCATTTTCTTAGTGAAAAACTGACACGGTCGACAGTGTTTTACCGCTTCCACACAATCTTTAAAGATCGTGGGCCAAAAATATCCGGCACGCAGTATCTTCTGAGTTGTTTCCAACCCGGAAAGATGTCCCCCACAAGCTCCACTGTGGGCATCATTTAATACTGCTTTGGCTTCTTCCCGAGTTAAGCAGCGTCGTAAAATGGAATCTACCCCACGTCGATATAAAGTATCTTAGATGATAAGGTAGTTCTTCGCATGGCTTTTGAGCTTGCATCGCTCTTCTCGAGAAAAAGTGGTAGGACCTCAAAGTCTGGAGATATACTAAGATATCTCCGTACCATGGGTCAGAGGAGGCAATGAGGAAGATATGTTTGTCAGGTAGTGATGTTTCTTCCTCAACGTGTTCTAGGTCACTTGGAAATTCTGAGATTAACTCAGCGAACACTAGTGATTTCTTCGACTTGGCTGATTGGAAGACCAAATCGAATTCCTGTAGTATTACAATCCATTTATTATATTTCCCACCGATGATTCTTCGGGTGAGAACATACTGGAAAGGATTGATTTCTGCTATCACAGTAGTAGTTCTTAAAAGTATATAGTGACGAAGCCTCTGTACCGCATAGACCACGGCAAGTGCTAACTTCTCAACGTGCGAATATTTAACCTCAGGGGATATCAATGCATGAGAAAGATAGTAGACAACATGCTCTTGGAGCATATCATCTTCTTGAACCAAAACTATACCAATTGTATTAAGAGATGCTGCCAGGTATAACAGAAATTCTTTTGAGTAATCTGGTGGGCTCAACAAGGGTGCTGAAAGGAGTGCCTTTTTTAAAGCTTCAAAGGATGCTTGAGCAGCCTCGTCCCACACAAAGTAGGAGTTTTGTTTGAGTAGCCTCATAAAACCTTTGGTAATTTTAGTGTAGTTTATGATGAATCGCCGTAAGAAATTAGACATGCCTTGCAGACTTTGAAGTTGTCGCAAGGTGCGAGGAGGAGGCAGATTTACAATCGCCTCTACTTTAAGCGGGTCAACCATTATGCCACGATTGGAGACAATGAAGCCCAGTAAATGTCCCGATTCGACACAGAACACACACTTATTCAGATTCAAATGAATCTTATATTTTCTGCATCTTTCAAACACTTGTCTAAGATGGGATGGATGATCCCGTCTCTTTCGAGATCGTGCCAGGAGGTCATCCAAGTAAGGTTCTACAATGTGTTTGATATCATGAAAAGAGAAATTCATCGCACTTTGGAAGGTAGCTCCAGCATTCTTCAAGCCAAATGGCATTTTTCGATAAGCCAAGGTTCCCCACGGGAAAATGAAAGTTGTTTTATGCTGGTCTTTGGGTTTGATCTCTATTTGATTGTATCCCGAAAAGCCATCCATGAAAGAGAACATCTCATGTCCTGCACACGCATCTATAATTTGATCGATAAATGGTGTGGGATAGTTGTCTTTTGGACAAGCTTTGTTCAAATCCCAGAAGTCAGTACAGACTCTAATAGTACCTTACTTCTTATCAACCAGGACGGGGTTTGAAACCCATTCCGTCATGTCAATCGGATAAATGAAACCGGCTTTAAGCAATTTTTCAACCTCCGCCTTGATGGCGGCCGCTTTTCTAGGGTTCACGAGATGGAGCTTTTGTCTTACAAGTTTTGCGTTAGGGTATGTCATAATGACATGCTCCACAATGGCTGGGTCTATACCTGGAATCTCCTCATATGACCAGGCAAAAACGTCACGGAATTCTTTAAAAAGTTTTGTATACAGAGCGATCTCTTCTGGAGAGCAGTCTACACCAATAAAAATGTTTTCCATGACCCCGGGTTTGGTGGAAATGTTGATTGGAATTGTTCTTGAAATATTAGCCATATTTCCTTCAGCATAAACAGCTCTCAAAGTAGAAGGAAAAGATGACAAATCAACCAATCCACCGGGTCTCACAAGGAATTCTCCTCTCTCAATCCTGTCTAGATATGGAAGCATGTAGGACCTATGATGCATATGTTCCCAAGGTTGGTCCAGGCCCATCATGACTTCTAATATGGCTTCATCAGATGGCAAAACCGTATCTAAACAATCAAACGAGTGAGTGGAATTCAGTGACCATGCCGGAGCATAGTCCATATCTGACTCAACAGAGACTGGTGGAGTCATGATATGTTCCATTGTAGTGTGTTGTGTTTCCATATAGGCCACTTCTGTAATGGACGGAGGCACAAAAGGTTCTGACGTAGTAGGAAGGATCCAAGGATCAGTTCTTAAACCAACTGTGAATGTTTTGGTAGCAGTACCTACATCAGAATGCATAAAAGGAATAGGGGAGTGGATGTCGAAAGTTCCTATTAACGAACCATACAACCCTGCTCCTAAACTCTCATTAACTGGGGCGGTTTGAT
Organism: Larix kaempferi; assembly: GCA_027924585.1. Classification (NCBI taxonomy): domain Eukaryota; kingdom Viridiplantae; phylum Streptophyta; class Pinopsida; order Pinales; family Pinaceae; genus Larix; species Larix kaempferi. The sequence goes on along the minus strand of BSBM01000217.1, from coordinate 12,016,038 downwards.
CAACTAAAGGAACTGTGGTTTCCGAAGAAGTTTGGTTGTTTCTCTGAGTGAAATAAAGTTGATCGACTGTAACGATCTTACCTTCAAATGGGAACATAACAACTTGAAAAACTGCCAATGCAATAGCTCGCATGGCATATGTCCAACTCCTGCCCAATAACATATTGTAATCAAGCGGAGCGTCCATAAATTCTACTTCAACAGCAACTGTCTTACCGGCCAAAGTGACATCAAATGATGGCAAAACTCCATGTGGACGGAAAGTTCTGCCATCAAATGCGGTAAGCAGTGTGTTAGAAGGGGCTAACTCAGGAGAACCTAGAGCTTTCCAACAGGAAATTGACATTATGCAAGTCGACGCGCCCTCATCTACAACAGCTCGTCTGATGGTCATTGGACCATGAACGACTTCAATCTGAAGGGCAACGTGGTAGGGAAACCGGTATTTGACATCAGTCATATCAAATTGCGCAGACATGTTAGAGGATTCCATACTTCCAATAGCTGCCAGAAGCGCATTCCATTGTAAAGGACAACTTTGCAAGACTTCTAAAGTAGACATGGCACAAGGGGTCTGGGCTAAATCTTCAACCACATTGTAGTTAGAAGCAGCCCGAGTGTTGGGATTGTGCGATGCCCATTTCAAGACACCTTTTGGGATCTTGGGCATTGGGTCCACAGATATGTGAAGTGGAGTGGAGGATTCTGGAATCTCCTTATCCTTTTTCTGTGCTTCCGGGGTATAGTTCTTGGCTCTAGTTTGTAAGAGTGCATCTGAATTAACCATGTTGATAAATGTTTGATCAACCGTAGCATGTGTAGTGCCCCCAGTTTTTGAGGTGCCATAAGTTGAGCCCTGCCCTTTAGGGAATGGATCTTTCAGGATGGCAGGCTTCTTTTCTCTTAAGAGCTTCTGGGCTTCTTCAAGCAGAGGGCATTGGTGAGTAAGGTGGTTCTGCTTGCAAAGTTTACAAGGGAACTTAACCTTCTTTTCCTCTTTGTTACCCTCTTCGGCATTGTCTTTTCTGGGATTTTGTCGGTTCCCCTCTCCTTTCTTGCCCTTCTTTTTGTTATTGGGCTGCCAAGGGCCTTTTTGATTGTTCTGAACCTGGTTGACAGGCTCAGAAGTAGAAGGAGAGGTTGTGACGGAAGAAACATCTCCAGTCGATTGTTTGACTGATAAGGCATGAACCTGTTTTTTCAGTGCTTCGAAAGCTGCAGAGTCAACTGAACCCACTATGTCGTCAGCATGTGGTCCAGGTTTCGGTCTACTCGAATCGGTATTCGATCGTGGTGCATCAGGTATGATCTCATACAGTAACCTGGATTGTGCATAAACAAGGTCTACCTGCTGAGTCCGTAGGATGGCTTCTTCCTCATTAGATACTCCAGATGTAGCTACTTCCTTAGAAATATAAGGAAGGAGTGGTTTCAAATACCACTCAAGAAGGAACTCTGGAGGTATGTTGGCCTTAATGAGCCTCTTCCGTCTTCACCACTCCTGAATGTGGTTAGATAGATGAGTGGCTTTGTTTTGCCTAAATGTAGACAAAAGGTCTATTCCGGCATCATACCGAACAGGAAGCTGGAAGTGATTCAAAAAGACGGTCGCGAGATCCCCAAAACTAGAGAATGTTGCTGTAGGTAACTCAATGTACCATTTGGCTGCAGCACCGGTTAAGGTCCTTTGGAACAATCTCAATCTGATGGAATCTTCATTTAATGAATTGGAGGAACACCATAAGTGGAAAGTAGTGACATGGTCACCAGGGTCTTCACCTGCTTTGCCTTCGAACTTTGGAATGTCTGAAGGTAACTTGGTGGGAACTGATGGCCATGTAGCATTATGACACACAGGATCGTTGGTCAGTTTGGAAAGATCTGGCAAATTTAAAGTTGCCAGAAATGGTAGACGAGGCCGGTAAGACGGTACTTGATACGTTGGGGTCGCAAAAGGGGAACTACCTATAGTTTGACCCATGAACTGTTGGTAGGGGTTGCCCCCAGCCGTCTGCTGGTAGGGGTTTCCCCCAACCATCTGTTGATAAGGGTTGCTTTCGGCCATATGCTGATAGGGGTTTCCACCTACCATCTGTTGATAGGGGTTGCCCCTAGCTACTTGTTGGTAGGGGTTGCCCCCTGCCATCTGTTGTTGTGCGAAAGAGTTATTAAAATTTCCCCACCCATATGAAAGTGGATTAGTGCTCTGTGGGTTCGTCCACTGTGGCTGGGTGTTAGCCCCGCCGTATTGCTGGTTAAAAATATTACCCCCTCCCCTGAAAATAAGGAAAAAGGGACATTACCTGTAGGCATATTACCTTGATTCATGTTGGGGCCTGCAAAGGTATTGAAACAAGTAGAAGCTGATGTAGACGGTGCAGTCATGGTGCTCATGACTGGCATGGTTGCAGAAGCACTTGGTCCTACAACAGGTGTGGAAATCCAAGTACTAGGTATCTGATATAACGGTTGAGAAGCAGGAGGTGGTGTAAAGTTGGATGTATTGCTAGGTCCAATAGTAGGTGTAGGAATAGATGCCATCGTTGTTGAACTTGGCATACCTAATGTACCAGTATTGAAACTAAAAGACGGAGTAGACACAGATGTGGTTTGTGCTTGACTTGGTGTAGCAGTAAAAGAAGGATTTACTGTGTTAGTGTTCATACCTAAAGTGGGAGTTTGGGGAACTCCCTGTTCACCTCCTATATTAGACATCAAATGTCCAGGTAAGGAATTGTCTGCACTGAAATGGGGCTGCTGGAAACCAACAGGTGACATAAGTGGAATTCTAGTATTGGTCAAAGGAGGATTGAAAGAAGTGCTATACTCCACTGAAGTAAGATCTTCAACCTCAACTGAACTAAAGTGTCGCTGATCTGTGGTACCTGGTAGTGGTTCCTCAAGAACCTCTATTTCAAGGTTTTCTGTTGCAAGAATTTCCTCAGGAAATTCTGTTTCAGGAGTAATTTCTGAAGAAATACCGGGGTTTACCCGCTCTCGTCTAGCTGGCTGTAAAGGTTCTGTTCTAAGTGGTGGAAGGTTTTGAAACCTTCTCGATCTACGAAGCTCTTGATTCTCTGTGATTATATATATAAAATAACAGACTAGAACCTAGTGGCCACTACAACTAGGGGGCAAACAGCACGCCAACTAAAAAGTCCTAAGTATACAAACCAAGCAAACAAAGATGCCTTTTGAAGAAGAGTCTGGGATGATGAGGGCCCAGAACAGATCAACGAAGGAAGAAAGACAGTTACCCGGGGTCCACAATACAATGACTAAGGGTGCAAGCGCTGGAATCACCCAACCGCCCTCCCAAAGACCTGCAAGGGATTTCCTCCCACGTCTGTCTTAGGTACAACAGATATACCCTCTGCTATCACTTGTGTATGAAACTAGAGTCAGATACTAAGGATACCACAACACCGAAAACTCCTGGGGGAACAGTCACCGGTCGAATCAAAAAGCGTGGGAAGGGTAGCTAAGCCCGAAACTCGAAAGAGTCCCCAATATGCAATTCGATCCTGGTGTATGCTCGAACAGAAAGTAGGAGGAGTATTCCCAACAATCCGATCTCGCAATGACCTACTGCATAGATCCCAGGCAAGTTTTGAGTGAAATGGGTTTACCTGTGATATTCTCACTACGATTTTTGCGTAATGTGAGATCTTGAGTGGTTTAAGGTGATTTAAACTCAAGATCCTAACCAAGACTAGTTGGTGTAGTGTATCCCTAAAAAGAAAAATTGTTTCTAGTTCATTTTATTAAAAAAAAATTAGGGTTGTTATTACTCAAAAAGGGTAGTGCTTTTGTGTGGCGTGGTTGCAACAAGGAAACAAAAGTGCAATAAAATCAAAACTTTCTACAACAAAGCTCTTTTCATTTTTTCATTTACTTCTTTCCAAAACTGAAAATCTGAGTAAATCTACTAAATTTTTTTTTGTTTTTTTTGGAATTGTACAAAATATCTTATGCTATCTTGTAACAACAAAAATAAGTCTTATTAAACTTAAACTACCAATTTTTTTTTGCTTTTTCTATAAATGAAAAAGAACTTATAAAAATGGCAAGCAAAATAAAACTTATGTGCAATGTGTGTAAGTATGGCTAAAAAGTTCCTAAGCTTATAACTATCAAGACACTAGCTCGAAAAAGACTTGATCTATAGGTTTTTTGCAAAGAAAAAGCCTCTAAACTTGGAAACAAAGTGGGAGAAAACAAAGGAGATAGATACAAAAGGACTGACCTAAAGCATCTAGCCCTAGCAAGACCACTATGCCAAGCAAAAGTAGACAAGCAAGCTGCCAATTACCCTACTAACACAAAGAACTGAGAAATGAATTAGCCTACAGCTGTTTAAATGCACTTGCAACCAGAAAAAGACAATAAGTCCAAAAAAAATTGGAAATCAACCAAATCGGAAGACACCCTAGAAACTCTAAAATGGACCAAACCCTAAAACAAAGGATAGGATGAGTAAAGAGCAGACAAACGTTGCCACAAACAGCGGATACAAGAGTATGCAGGTTTGTAAACTAGCAACATGCAGTCAGGGCCTAAAAAAGTGGAAGTGCTCACCACAAAACACAACCTAATCTTCCAAAAAAGTCATAAACAGTCCAAATGTTCTAAAGGTAAACAAGAGATTCAAAAGATGGAAAAAACCACAAAGAAAGGTTCTATGACTCAAACAAAAGTTAAAAACCTCATACAACAGTTAAAGAGATCCAAAAGCAAAGTCAGCAAACCATAAGAATGGCTAAAAACTCAAGCAAACTGTTAATAAACAGCTTCAGGAAACGTACCCTACTGTGCAGTAGGGAAACTCGCGCCCCTGCAGAGATGGGCGCTACTATATGTATAGCACAGTAGCGTATGGGCGCTACTGTATGTACAATAGGGTAGTGCTCATATCTCAAAAGCTTAAAAAACTGACTTTGAAAGAAACCAAAAGACTGATGAAAGCAGAAAGAAACAGGCAGGGGATACCTATAGGGTTTCTCAACACATCAAAGAAGTCAAAACAATCCTGGGAAGACAAACAAGAACAAGGTTTCCTAGAGCCAAAACTTAGCATTCCCCAGTGGAGTCGCCAGTCTGTTGGTGGGCAAATCTACCCTATAGCAAGGAAACTAATGCTATCAACTTGGTTGGGGTGACAGGTAAGTGTATTGATGATATTACAAAGATATTTATGAAAAGAAATAAGTTATGGATCTTGAGAACACACCTTTCAATCGAAGTTTGATCCTAGCCTTTGCTTAATCTTGTGCTCAACCTTCAAATCCACTTTCTTTTCAGTAAACCTGCAATAACAATACCTTTCTCAAAGCATCTTGGACAATATATAAAGCTTGAAAGAAACAAAAACAATGTTTAACATTTAATACTGACCAAAACAAATCCAAATTAAGATGTTATTTCAGAACACATTTAAGTTGGAACAAGAAAGACACTTCAACCTTTATTGTCAAACGTAAAATGATGTACAAGTATACCTGACTCTATGACAGGCTCCTGCAACTTGATTCTGGGCTCTTGCTCTTCTCTGGCTTGAATATCTTCAGCATCAACTCCTCCAATGCAAGCTTCTCTCTATGTCTCAAAGTTTCTCCATTAATCCATCTAACCTTTCTCTTTAGTCTTCTTTGTATTTATAAGATTAGAGAAGTAGTTCAGGTCGATGTATGGTTATGGAGGAAGTTGGGGGAGTTGGGAAACTACTAGCAACTAATCCTCCTCGAGAAATTAATTTATTTTTTAATCATCTTTTAAGATGTATGCGACTCTTGTTCAGTGAAGTAGCATATAGGGCGCTACTTTAGTGCTTATCAACTAGCGCTCATCGAGTTTAAAATGCTGAGCGCTACTATGCTGAGAAGGAGTAGCATATATTAGGATATGGGCGCTATTATTATATACTGGAGTAGCGTATGGGCGGTAGTCTCTTTAGGTAGAGTAGCGCTTATATCTCAAAATGATATTTTTTGGGTTTTTCCAGTAATGTCAGGAAATGGAGTGAGTCAAAGTATCATCTAAGGTCAACATGCTCCTCCATCCAAGTTGTCTTTTTGTGTGATCAACAGCTCAAGGTGATCACGGACGGAGAGGTGAAAGTTTAACCTATAACAATCGTCAATCCAGGAAGACTCAACGTAGCCATAAAGGGAGGACCAACAATTCCACAAGGGGGAATAACAAATGGCATACCTTGGAACGGTGCCTCCTGGTTGGTAGTCCCGGAAGAGTTTCCCATATCTAGACTTCCTAAGAATCTCTAACTCGCTTGGTTTCAGGAATCTGTCATGTCCCAAATTTGGAATTGGATCACAATGGCCTAATCACATTGGCCATATTCATTAGAGTTTGTAAAATTGATGTTAAAGGTCAAATAATTGCTAAGGAGGAAAATTACTAGTTTCCTAGGTTTGGGGTGGAAGCTTTGGGATTTGGAATAATGGGGATAATAAATGATGTTTGAACATTAGAGTGGCATAAATATTTAATAAATGAGATAAATAAATATATACAAGTGAAAATCAAAGTGGCATTTGATCATGAAGACACATGGAGGAAGTGGGACCCACATATGGCTAGATTTCCCCACTACACTTGGCATCATTCTCTCACTAATTCGAATTCAAGGTGAATGGTAACATACTTGGGGGATTCCAAAAGGTATTATTCATGGCATGACTCATCCAAGGTTGAAATATAGAGGAAGAGTAACTCCCATGGAAGAGGAAGAGACAATTTGGAGCTAGTGAGACACTTGGGCTAGATTCCCTAGCTCTATGAAAACAATGATGAAGATGCTATGACACCTATGACACAAATCAGACCTGAAGGCTGAAATATGACATATATGACATGTCAGGGCTAAAAATAGACTCCAAGAGGGCGCTCAAGGGTGTTAGGGCAGCTAAGATGCTTCCACATGTGATTTGGTGGAAGTGGGAAACTAGGAATTGTTGTACAAGTGGCATTCTTTGGAATCTCTTCCCAACTTGAGTTGGCATGAGTCTCTTGGAAGGAATTCGACCCATGGAGGACATTAGAACTTTATAAATGTCAATAATAAAGAATGAAACCAGCTTTTGATCATTTGTAGAATTTGCAATTGCATTTGTGTAGAGGGAGAGCTAGTGGATGACTAGTTTCTTGCCTTAGCCAATTTCGAGGGTGAAAGATTCTCATCCAAGTTGGTAATTGGAAAGGCCATTCAGACCTTTCATTTGGAGCTTTAATGGAGTCTTTATTTTCAGGTGTCAGCTACAGGGAAGCTCATGGTTTCTTCTATTGCAGCACATTCTCTCAACCATTTCCAGTTTTGATGGCATATTCTTGATCCTTGAGGGAGGGCGTTTTTGGTGAGCTATTGTACTCTTTGGGGGAGCTTATCATGCCCCATTTCTTTTGTAATATGAATTAAATACTATGTTCTTCATCTCCAAAAGGTTTCAGGTCGAAATTCCAAGTAGAAATGTATAAATCTCATTTTTAATCGAAGAACAATGTCATTTCCCCACTACCTTGTTGTGAGCCAATGTATTGATGATGATTTCGAATGAATGGATGATTCTATGATGAATTTTTTATTAATGGACTTCCATGGATGTATTTTACAAGTTTCATGTACTGTACGTGAGCATTTGAAGTATTTTTACTTAGTTTAATTGCATTGGGAGAAGAAATAGTGCCATTTCCCCAAGGGTCGAATTGATGATTTTTGCAGTTGAATGGGAGAGGGTTGGAACATATATAATAATCAATTAATGGTGCACATGAGACCTTAATAACGTCCTTAATACATTACTCACCTCTGTTCAGAAATTTGAGTGGGTTTGGAGGCATTTGGGAAGCCATTTTCAGTACTAACCCTAGGGGGATTTGAACCCCAAATTACTAGTAAAATTGCATACTTGGTCCAGAATCTTAAGAGAGTTTTCAGAGGTATTTTGGTGGCCATATATCATCCCTGAATATCATATTCAATTCCTAATATCATTCATACACCTTCCTTGAATATTTGAAGGCATTTGGAGTCAATTTGAGACCTAGATACCAATACTAGTCAAAGGGAAATTACTAGTAAAGTTCCCTACATTGTCCAGAATTGAAAGAGGATTTGCAGAAGTATTTTAAAGGTCCAAAAGCATCCCTGAAATACATATTTATGTTATAAAATCATCCATATACCTTCTCATAAGATTTGGGAGCAATTGGAGCAATTTGGGGACCTAGAGCTCAAAACTAGTCAAAGGTCAAACTAGGGAAAAAAGTGAAAAATTGCCATTTTAATAAAATTCCTAACAAGGGACATTACAGTGGTATCAGAGCATGGTCTTGGCACCTGATGTGGTAGAACATTAATGAAGACCAGGAGTCAAAGAAATAAGCCACCACCCTTAGAAACTGAAACTGGATGTACTTTGGTGAAAGGGAAGAAATAGGAGAAGAAGTGCATTCATTGGTCACCATGAGTAAGGATGAGAAAGGAACCTTAGAGGAGAATGAGGAGTTTAGAAAATTACTGAAACCTTCCTTTGAAGACAAGTGGAGGCAATACTTTCAAGATTTCAAATTGTTGCTTAGTGAACTTGGAAGCAACTCGGAAAAAATAATGAGCAATGGTTCTCTTTTCAAGGAAAAGGATGAAACAATTTATGCCACAAAAGAGGAACCTAATTTAATTGTGGAACATGAGGTACATGTTGATATGCAGGTTCTTGAAGATGCTACATTAAAACAAGAAGAAGGACAAGCACTTGTCCTTGTTCAAAGGGATTATGAGTTGCCTCATGGAGAGAGTTGCAAAGCCTCGGAAGAGGTACATGATCTCACAATAGTTGGACCAGCCAATTATGGAGAAGATGAATTAAATATTTCAATGGGTAAGAGTTGTAAAGAATTAAAGTTGGTTCATAATTCCTCACCCCACACTTCTTTTCCAGCCACATCACTTTGGGATGAAAATTGGGTGAAAGGTTTTTTTCTAGTGGTGCCACATGAGGGGTAAGAAACTCCTACCTCTCCTTTTGATGATGACATGAATAGAGCACCTCATTATTTAGAATTGCAGCAGCATATTGCTTTACCTTATGATGATACATATCCTTATGGATGTATGGATGAGACTTATTTGAGTCCTTTGAAGTCTCCTTTTTTTTCCTGCTCATTATTTGGTTCAGATTTTAGTGGAGATTCTTCATTCACTTCTTGGATGAAAGAATGCATGGCTGAATATTTTGATGCATATCACGTTCTTTTGGAGCAGCACTATGGGACATGGGATCCTCACTTATGTCATTGGAGCAGATTTGATTGGTCAGTTGAAGATTGTATGCACCTAGCAAATGGTGGTCTACTTACTTGGAGGTATAAACACTTTCATGATTCTTTGATGAAGCATCTTCTTGATGTACATTTTCATTATGTTGTTATGTACTTTGATGATATATATTTTGTACTCATGATGTTTGGAAGAATTCATACAAGAAAATGGGATCCAGGAATCCTCTTATTTGATGGTATGGGTTGGAGAGCACTTTTAATTGTTGGGGTGCAATACAAGCAATGGGACCCTGGAATAATTTTTGTCTCATTGGTTTGAATTTTTTTTGGGGAAACAAGCAGTATGGGAGATGGATTTCCCACTTAATAAAGTGAATTTTATCAGAGTAGTGCAGCAGCAAGCATGGTGGTTCCTCTCTAAAATCTTCAAGGAAACTCAAAGACTCAAGGTTGGGCAATTCAATGACAACTTCAAAGAATTATACAGGAAGCAGGTTCTTCAACACCCATGTTTGAAATTGCTTGAGGACAAGCAATATTGGGAAGGGAGGATTTGTCATGTCCCAAATTTGGAATTGGATCACAATGGCCTAATCACATTGGCCATATTCATTAGAGTTTGTAAAATTGATGTTAAAGGTCAAATAATTGCTAAGGAGGAAAATTACTAGTTTCCTAGGTTTGGGGTGGAAGCTTTGGGATTTGGAATAATGGGGATAATAAATGATGTTTGAACATTAGAGTGGCATAAATATTTAATAAATGAGATAAATAAATATATACAAGTGAAAATCAAAGTGGCATTTGATCATGAAGACACATGGAGGAAGTGGGACCCACATATGGCTAGATTTCCCCACTACACTTGGCATCATTCTCTCACTAATTCGAATTCAAGGTGAATGGTAACATACTTGGGGGAGTACAAAAGGTATTATTCATGGCATGACTCATCCAAGGCTGAAATATAGAGGAAGAGTAACTCCCATGGAAGAGGAAGAGACAATTTGGAGCTAGTGAGACACTTGGGCTAGATTCCCTAGCTCTATGACAACAATGATGAAGATGCTATGACACCTATGACACAAATCAGACCTGAAGGCTGACATATGAAATATATGACATGTCAGGGCTAAAAATAGACTCCAAGAGGGCGCTCAAGGGTGTTAGGGCAGCCAAGATGCTTCCACATGTGATTTGGTGGAAGTGGGAAACTAGGAATTGTTGTACAAGTGGCATTCTTTGGAATCTCTTCCCAACTTGAGTTGGCATGAGTCTCTTGGAAGGAATTCGACCCATGGAGGACATTAGAACTTTATAAATGTCAATAACAAAGAATGAAACCAGATTTTGATCATTTATAGAATTTGCAATTGCATTTGTGTAGATGGAGAGCTAGTGGATGACTAGTTTCTTGCCTTAGCCAATTTCGAGGGTGAAAGATTCCCATCCAAGTTGGTAATTGGAAAGGCCATTCAGACCTTTCATTTGGAGCTTTAATGGAGTATTTATTTGCAGGTGTCAGCTACAGGGTAGCTCATGGTTTCTTCTATTGCAGCACATTCTCTCAACCATTTCCAGTTTTGATGGCATATTCTTGATCCTTGAGGGAGGGCATTTTTGGTGAGCTATTGTACTCTTTCGGGGAGCTTATCATGCCCCATTTCTTTTGTAATATGAATTAAATACTATTTTCTTCATCTCCAAAAAGTTTCAGGTCAAAATTCCAAGTAGAAATGTATAAATCTCATTTTTAATGGAAGAACAATGTCATTTCCCCACTACCTTGTTGTGAGCCAATATATTGATGATGATTTCGAATGAATGGATGATTCTATGATGAATTTGTGATTAATGGACTTCCATGGATGTATTTTACAAGTTTCATGTACTGTACGTGAGCATTTGAAGTATTTTTACTTAGTTTAATTGCATTGGGAGAAGAAATAGTGCCATTTCCCCAAGGGTCAAATTGGTGATTTTTTCAGTTGAATGGGAGAGGGTTGGAACATATATAATAATAAATTAATGGTGCACATGAGACCTTAATAACATCCTTAATACATTACCCACCTCTGTTCAGAAATTTGAGTGGGTTTGGAGGCATTTGGGAAGCCATTTTCAGTACTAACCCTAGGGGGATTTGAACCCCAAATTACTAGTAAAATTGCATACTTGGTCCAGAATCTTAAGAGAGTTTTCAGAGGTATTTTGGTGGCCATATATCATCCCTGAACATCATATTCAATTCCTAATATCATTCATACACCTTCTTTGAATATTTGAAGGCATTTGGAGTCAATTTGAGACCTAGATACCAATACTAGTCAAAGGGAAATTACTAGTAAAGTTCCCTACATTGGCCAGAATTGAAAGAGGATTTGTAGAAGTATTTTAAAGGTCCAAAATAATCCCTGAAATACATATTTATGTTCTAAAATCATCCATATACATTATCAGAAGATTTGGGAGCAATTGGAGCAATTTGGGGACCTAGAGCTCAAAACTAGTCAAAGGTCAAACTAGGGAAAAAAGTGAAAAATTGTCATTTTAATAAAATTCCTAACAAGTAACAGTACAGAATCCTAGTGGTGTCTCTTGATATAATCAAGGTACGTGGGAGCTCAAATCCGTAGTGGTGCTGTCTAATGCACAACCATTGGCACGAGACCTTCCAATATACGTGTCGAGTACGTGATACACCCTTCGATATACGCCAAGTACGGATTATGGTACTTGGTGGGTACGTGAAGGAGCTCAATATACCGATGTACGTGGAAGACTACAATACCCCCAGACTACAATGCTGGAAAGTAATGATAGCTGCCACGCTTAACGACGTCGGAACACGTCTCTAACTTACACACAAGTTGCTAAATGATTTTAACCTAATCTAGTGTTAATTTTATCTTGTACGGCTAGGTGGATGCATGAGGTGAGTACATAAATGCAAACATAATGCAATCCTCAACTACATGATAATGCACATTTTCTTTTCCTTTTCAATGAAAACTACTTAAGGTAGGGAGAGATTTTTCTTTCTTTCAAACCAAAAGTACTTAAGTAGTAGCGAAAAGAAGAATCCCTTCCTAGAGTGCAATAATTCCAACTTTCTGCAATAATTAGCTAAAGAGCACAAAGAAAATGAAAGATGTAACTAATCTTAACAATGTGTAAGACAAAATGATGAAGCACTTTTCAATTTTCAAATGCATGTACCAAAAATGGAATTTGATAACAAAACGCTTTTCATATCTATATACAGAAAATGAGAAGATATCTACAACACTCTAATCTTTCAGAAATTCCCAAAGAAAAACGGCAAGCACCCAAAACAACTTAAAGACACTCAAGAAAGCCTCAAAATCTACCAAATGCAATAATTATGACTCATTTCCTATCTTTTTACACTAGAAAAAGACACATCTAAGCTACAAAAAGAAGGGTTCCATAAACGTTTCCAATCAAATGCAAGACAAAGATAAGCACTTAAAAATCTTATATAACTCAAATGCACACAAAATTGAAACGAATCTTTCTTCTTCTTATGAGTGTGAGACCAAGAATTTCAAATGATCAAATTAAGGCAAGAATAATATTGATGTTTTCCAATTTCATGAATATAGCAAAAGAGTGACAAAATCAAGCTTTTCTTTGAACTAAAGTGGAGACAAAGAATCAATCTTTCCCAAAAATGATTAAATAGCTCAGCATGTAAGGGAAACAAGATGCATAACCCAAGAAAGAGAGGCTAAAAAAGACATGGATATCCCACACTTTTCAAGTCTTTAAAACAAGTCAATCAAACCAAACCAAAAATGATCTCAAAACCTGAGATGGGTCAAAACGACTGAAGAATGCACAATTCATGGCCCCCTCTTGAGGGGAATTTTTTTTTAAAAATAGAACCCATTTCGCTTAAAAATGCAAGCAAAACACTAGTTTTTACTCAAAGGGCCAAACATGAATCCAAATCTCCAAAGACCCAAAAACCGATACAAACAAGCCAAATAACATGTGCAAAAAGAAGTTTGCGATTAGATCTAGTGCAAAGATCAGATCAGGTGAGGAGAGGAGGGAAAACAAGGTCAAGTGGATGAAGGTGGGGAAACCAAAGTATCCACCACTACCAAAATAAAACTTGTTAAAATGGGACCCAATACAAATCCACACAAAATACCAAACACTTTCAACACACTAATCAAATAATGGGGTCTCTGACTGGATCGTACAGTATAGAGGGAGTTCATGCATCAAAACAAGGCTCAGACTGTCAAACAAGAGGATGGATGCCTGTATGCTAAGTCTCAACAGATCGGCGCACTCTGTCTTCGTAGACAGTGCGACATCGCAGGTTAACTGCATGAGATATGCGACGATGTCGCAGTCTACTAATGCACAGGACGCGACGTGCAAGTAACAGTCAAAGGACAAAGACTCAGAAAAACACAGTGTCGCTTTGTTTTCACTGCCCATGTGCGACAGGCGATTTCTAGATTAAAAAATGAATTAGATCTCTCAAAAATGAACCAGAAACAGGTTTGAAACTGAGTTGTATAAACTCAAAGGAAGAAGATCAAGATCTTCAATGTGAAGATTTGAGAATGGAATCAATCCTAAGAAGGAAAAAGGAAAAAGAAAAGAAGGCTTGTGACAAGTAATCAATTGAAAATGACTCAGATTAACGATCACTAAACAAGAATACTCCCTAGTATGGTCACCAGATTTGTTAACGGACAATCCACTCGACCGGAGGCAAGTCAGATCTCCCTAGCTCAATGTGAGTCTAGAAAAAATAAAACAGACTACAAATGTGTTTCCTAGATCTACTTAAGGATCAAGTACTAGATGTCTTACCTCTTTGATTTGCTATCCTTTCTCCCGCTATGTTGCTCCACGTCCCACGGTCGTCAGATCCAAGCTGTAAGACCTGTCAAGACACAGAAAAGAGAAACAAGTAAAGAGAATCTATACAATAAGAGATCTGTGTAAACAGTTAAGCAGGTGAACAACACAACATCATCATACATAAGATACAATATTGGTGGAAAGCATTTGTATTACTGCAAATATATGAGTACATGATAGAGATATAGAACTACAACCAATGACTTAACGTACCAGCTCTTCTCCACACGAGCCAATTGCCAAGCCTTTCCAAAGAAGCATGAGAGTCTCCAAGAGGTGAGGGAAAGTGTCCAAGAGAGATTTCACCAGCATGTAGATACCATAGTCTTCCTCCTTTTGGTATGGGGGTGAGCCTCATATATATATGACTAAGTGGATGAGGTTATCGATAGGATAGGATGAGAGATGGCAGAAGAGAGATAGGGGATCTTCCCAATAGGCTAGGGGTCGATTACCAACTCTCCAAGAGATCAGTGATAAGCCCCTAAATGGGAAAACTTCGAGAAAGATCTCGAAATGGCTCTTTTTTCCCATTAACAGACCTCGTCGCACTCTGTTATAGAGCAACCTGCAACATTGCATGTTGCTAGTGTGCAACCTACGATGACCTCTCAAAAGGTTGTACAAACTGAGTACAAATCCTCTCAAATGAATACTTGGTCCAGATGACTGCAAGGATGTATACACAATGGTTAAGATGACGACATTATCACAACGGTCATGATGACAATACTTGGTCATAATGATGGTAATTGCAACGGTCATGATGACGACACTAGGTCATGACGATGACACTTGCAACACTTGCGAAACTTGTGACACTTGCACAAGGGTGACGACATTTTGGTGTAACAATTACAACTTTGAGAATTTCAACAAGTATAATTGAAGAGGATTCATATTTTGTAAAATAAAAGTGCAATTTCAACAACTGACTGAAGTCTACAATTTTAATGATCATGAATTGCAATGAACCGAGAATTTAAAAATTAAAGCTATTATAATTTTTTATGAGAAAATGTAATTTGACTATTGAAAAATTGCAATTTCAACAATTTTCATAATTGCATATTGCAATTTGGACAATTACAAATTCAATAATAAACATAATGAAGAGAAATTACAAAATTGGCAATTACAAATTCACATTTTTTTTTTACAAAAACGGGTGACAAGCTTTATATTAAAAAAAAGACGATCAGATTACAAAAATGGTGGGGAGACTATACCCAAAAAATGAGGGTTGTCCATACAAGAACCTCTCAACCAGTCTTTGCATGTCATACTTAGCTACTAATCTTCAAAAACATAGAAAATTAACAGTCTGTCCTATAAGCCGAATACATAGGAAATACATATTAAGAGAAACTACATAACTTCATCATGAAGAACCTGAGACTAGACCAAAACTCATTTGTCATTAAGGTGGCGGATCTTCTCCTTGCTACCAGCTGCTAGACTCACGTTTTCTTCTTCCAAGCCTAGGATCACCGAAGGGCTATTACGATTGTTGGTTCTGATGCAATCCACTTTGGATTCAACAATCCTTAGGCAACTATGCAGAGACTTTATTTTTCCAACCAGCCCTTCGTAATAATGCTTCATTTTGTTTTTGTTGTTCCTAACGTCAGAATTCAAGATCTTGACAAAGGTGGTGAGATGGGAAATGGCCTTCTTCATGTCATTGTTCTCTCCATGCAGCCAACGAACCTGAGATTCAATATCCTGCAAATGCGAGAGCACCCCAGGCGAAGGAATTTCGGGCCCCTAAGGGGAATCCAGATTCACAGTTCCACCATCCATTGTCCCCCACCATATTAGACCAAATTTTTCCACTACCCGGCTCCCCAAGGCTAACCTAGACGTTATGCAGAGAACCACCCTGGTTCTGGCAGGAACCCACGTTGAGGGGTCTCCACTTTCTACCATTGTCATGCTCAGGACCATTGTGGACATTATTCCCAAGGTTCCTGAAGCTCTGTCCCTGACCAACGTCCTGAGAAGTCCAACTTCTACTGAGCTCGTCGTTTTTGGAGTGCCCCCGGTAAACAAACTTCACCTGGATATTGAGAGATCCTTGTACATCATTGCCTCAATTTCGTTGTCCCTGAACCACCTCAACGGCAGAGAGGTACTGCTTCATTCCAAGAGCTCTAGTGTTCACTTGTATTTTCTTGCTACAGCAACGACATTGCAACGTAGGAGGGAAGAGACTAGCATTACCACCTATATTACCACAATCCATACTGACCCAAGACAAACTAGCCCACAGACGACGCAGACAGGAATGTTCTGGATGCTCGAAACTACACTCTGCTCTAGGATATATGTGTTAGATCCCCTGTCCCCTGCTAGCATTCATTTCTTGCATGTGAGATAGGTGGAGTCTGGCTGGGAGCACCATCGAAAGGGCCAGGAGATTGCATGAGGAGATCCCAAGTGGATTCGAGGGTTGACCAACTCCATGCATGGCGCAAACCCAAAGCTTTTGTGGGTGATTGGAGGGCTAGGAAAACACATCCAAGAGATGATGCTAGGGGACCCAAACGTTTGCAAGGTGTTGTCCATTCTTCACAACAAGACTGCAGTTTAACCCAGCACTGATATTATCGATGGCATCAACTTGCTGATTATTATCCCTTAAGACATGAAAAAGGGAGATGGAGATAATATCTTTGATTGCGTGAATGAAGTGGAAATGGAACTTGGAGGTAGGTTTGCGATGTTTGTTAGCTAAGGCCCTAGCTTCCTTAATAACCAGGAGGGAATCTCCAATGGCCACCTGTAATGTCCTGATTTTGACCCCATTGCATTAAAATGTAAATGATGTAATATTGTTATTAAATCTTGGTGAGGAGCTCAAGGCCAAGGCCCTTCCATCGATTTATTGATGCATATGGTTTGCATGCTAGCCAGGGACATTGGAATTCAAACATCATGTAAATATGCATTTTAATAAAATACCCACAACTAGCTATGCAATGCAACAAGAGATGGGGGCATGTTTTTACAAGGAATTGGGAGGGAAAACTTTCAAACCCTTGAGCCAATCAACTCAAGCCAAATGTCAATGAGAGAACTCATAAAACCCTCAACTACCCATGTTGACTTTTGTACCCAATCATTCATTTCTCCCAACAATTGGTTGAGGTAGTTAATGCCTTGGGGAATGGGAGGTATGGCTGTCCAAAATTTGAGTATGGACAAGCCACCCTTCATGGAAAAATGTGTTTTGCTCCTTGGGCAAGAAAAGAGCCATGGATTGCTCCCCAAGCCATTAACCATCAACAAGTTTTGCTCTCTCACGAGTTTGAAGTCACCTGGGCGTTTTTATCCATGGAAATCCTGTGTTTTCTTCATTCTTAGTGGGGAGAAGGGTGTTTTTGTGTTGTATACCAATGGGGAAGAAAGGGAAACAAATTGGGGTTTTGTAGAGACCAATTTGGTTGTTGAATGCTTATATAGTTAGAGAAGGAATTGTTTTTCTCCCTGTGAATGTTTTTCCCCATCCCACAATTTGTTTTTGGCTGGAAACGATTTGGGAAATCCTATGGCCATCTTGTTTGTGAATCCCATTGCTGAAAATGTGTATCCATGCCCATTTCTTGAGTTTGCTGTGTGTAAGTGAATGTTGGGGTTGAGATGGGTATCCATTGCTATGGCTGTGTATGAGCTTGAATGTCCCCTTTTCCTTATAGAAACCATGCCTAGCTCGGGGGTGGTCTCTTAGTGCTGAAATAATACAGGTTGGGCAGAGACCTATGGTTGGGTGGAAAGTTGCAGTGACATAGCTAGTTGCTTGGGACCATTTCACCATAAAGATAAGTGTTTATCTGTATATGCGTTGAACTTCTGAAATGCTATAATTTAATGGTTGTTTCTAATATGTTGAATGCATATGAAAGGTGTGTGTGTGTGGATGATGTTTTTATCCTATTGTGCATGTTTAATTGATTTGCATCTGCACACATTTGATTTAATTGTATGAATCTAATGAATGGGATGAGTTTATGTCAAAGCTCCACATATTGGCATCGTGATCCCTTCCTTGAATTGGATAGATGGGAGGGGACTTGACACCACCAAATCTTGAACATTGTTTTCCTTGGCGATATCAATACCTTTGATCAAGGCAATCCATTCAGCATCATTGTTTGTCCTCCTTCCAATCCCCCATGAAAAATCTATCAATTTGTTTCCGTCGGAGTCTAGAAGGACTCCCCCTGCACCTGCCAACCCATAATTACAAATTCACAATTTTAACAAGTAAGATTGAGGGAAATTCATGTTTTTTTTAGAGAGAAAACAATTTCAACAATTAATTGACTTCAATTTCAACAATCAAAATTCATAGTCTCAAACAATTTGAAATTTGTAAAAAATGTAGTTTTTTATCAAAAAAATCAATTGCAACAATGTTAGCAATTAATTGATTGCAATTTTGATAATTACATTTGCAATGTTATGATTTTTTTCATTTAAATTTGAAATTGGAATTTTGAACTTTCGATAATTACCAATTCAATAATTTTAACAACTACACATTTGCAATTCCTTTCTTTTAATGAAAAATGTTATTTCAATGATCAAGAATTGCGATTTCGGAAACTACAAATTTGAAATTTCATGTAGCAATTACAGGAATTTTGTATTCAAGTTGTAATTTCAATTTCAAGGAAATGCAATTTTGGAAAATAAAATGATTGAAGAGAATTGCGATTTCGGCAACTACAAATTTGAAATTTCAACTTGCGATTGACGAGAAAGTTGTAATTTTTTAAGGAAAATGCAATTTCAACAATTAAGTGAAATAAATTTGAAGTGTGAGTAGAAATTGCATGTTGTTGGATGCTAAAATTGCAATTTCAGTAATTTATTTCATCCATGCATGCAATTTAGATATTTGCACATTGTAATTGAAATTGTAGTTTTGGTAGTTTCAAAGTCAACAAAAGAGATTGAGTTGCAATACAACTTTAGGGAATGCAGATTTACAATTACAACAAATATACTAAAGAACAAGATCACAATTGTTTAACAAAAATTGCAATTTCACCACCCAAGAATTGCAATTTCAACAATTAAATAATTACAAAAATTGCAATTTCAACTCTAGGAAATTGCAATTTTTGCAATTACAATTGACAAATTCAAAAAATACAAAGATTGATGAGAAATTGCAATCTTAGCAATTACAAATTCCAAATTTCAACAAGTTTATGACTTAAAAGAGATTCACATGTTTCTAACAAAAAATGTAATTTCAGCAATTGATTGATTGCAATTGCACCAACCAAAAAATTCCAATTTCAACAATTGGAGAATTATAATTTCTTTTTTAAAGAGAAATTGCAATTGTAGCATCTAGAGATTGCAATTTTGGCAATTTCAACAATTAATTGATTGCAATTGCATGATTTTTTATTCAAATTGCAATTTTCACTTCAAGAAATTGCAACCACTATTGGTTCCAATGAGCTTTATGCATAGTGACCTTAGTTCTAATCCTCCCAAGGTATCTGGGAAGAAACATTTAAAATCCAACCATGCGAAAGGCTGGTGTGGCCTAGTTCTTAGGCCAAAAGCTAGTCCCATATGCCACAAAAAAAAATACAAATTTGGTAATTTCAAAAGTATATGCAATTTTTATAATTTTCCAATTGTTGAAATTGCAATTCTTGAAAGCATGAAATTGCAATATGCAATTATCAAAATTGTAATCAATTAATTGTTGAAATTGCACAAATTGCAATATTTGGATGTTAAAATTGCAATTTTTATAATTCTTCAATTGTTGAAATTGCAATTTTTTGTTGTTGAAATTGCAATTAATTAATTGTTGATGAAATTGCAATTAATCAATTGTTGATGAAATTGCATTTTTTTGTTAAAAAGATGTGAAATTCTTCTTAATCATATATTTGTTGAAATTGCAAATTTGTATTCCAATCTTCTTATTAATGAATTGCAATTTTAATTGCAATATGTAGATATTGAAATTGCAATCAACTATCATGACTTGCCCACCCTCGAAGAATCCAAAAATTAAAGATATTGCGATTTTTCATGAGAAATTGTAATGTGGCCATTCAAAAATTGCAATTTCAACAATTTTCATAATTACATATTGCAATCTGGATAATTATAAATTCAACAATATTAAGAGAAATTGCAATTTTGGAAATTACAAGTTCACAATTTTAACAATTGTGATTAAGGGAAATTCACATTTTAAGAGAAAATGCAATTTCAACAATCTGAAAATTATAAAATTTGTAAATTTTTATCAAAAATTTCGATTTTGGAAATGATAACAATTAATTGATTGCAATTTTGATAATTACATTTGCAATTTCATGAAGTTTGTGGGTATTTACAATTTAGCTCACTTCAAAGTTCAGAACCCTGACTCATTGCCCTTACACTCATGAGGAGAAATTGCAAGTTTGGCAACTACAAATTTGAAACTTCAACTAGTTATATGATTGAGTAGAAAGTTTCATTTTTAAAGAAAAATACAATTTCAACAATTAAGCTAAAGACATTTTGGTGATCAAGATTCGTAGTTTCAACAAGTGGAGAATTATGAAAGTGAAATTTTACTATACATAAATTGCAATTTCAACAATTAATTGATTGCAATTTTGATATCTACAAAATTGCAATTTTAGCATCCAAAAATTAAGATTTCAACAATTAATTGTAATTTTGGCATTTTCAAAGTTAACAATAAAAAATATTGAGTAACAATTGCAATTTTAGTAACTATAAATTCACAATTTCAACGAGTAGATGATTTAAGAGAAAACGACATTCTTTTTAATAGTTGTTTAATTGCAATTTCAATAATTAAAAAAATATTAAAAGTAATATTGCAATTACAACTTTAGGAATATGCAATTATGGCATTTTGATTATTACAAATTTGAGAATTCTAGCTTGTCGGTATTCTCACACTAAAGCCCTAGACCATATTTTACGGTCGAGTGAGCAGAGGGACCAAATATGAATTCAATGGTTTGCAACTGGCCTCTCCACTCATATAAATACCCAATTGGCAATCCCTGTCTCGATTGCAGATTTCTCGGTTAAGCGAACGTGGCGACTTGCCCCACTTCTGCATCTACTTCTACATTAACGATGTTTTCCAAAATTATTTTCCTGTAACTCCATGAAATGTTTGCTCCGAAGGATTCCCGTCACCTTGCATCTGAATCAAATGCAGCACATCACATGGTGGATGGTGGATGCATTTATGTATGCCAAATGGGATTTGGGAGATCAAGGATGTACCAACATTCATCCAACCCATTGATCATGCACCAACTCTGATTCAACCGATTTCACCAGCTCCTTCATTAGGTATCGATGTCCATTACTATCCCTGTTGCATCATTTATGGGACTACCATTCCTTCAATAGATTGTTGATTTAGGTGGTGAGAATTCCATGTCAAAGCGATCATGCTATAAATATTGGTCCTCCTCGAAATCCACAATGCAAGGAGAAGCAAAATTGGAGTGTCTTCATATAGATTTGGGAAAAATCCCACCCGTAAAAAAATGACACTTTCGACATTATATACAGATTTTTTATGGTTTTTTTTGTTTTTTCTAATGGTTAGTATAAGATATAAATAGTATTCGACGAGAAAAATGGCCCATGACGAGCATTTTTCCCATCAAATTCCTACCTAATGTACCCCGAGTTTCTTTCTTGTTGCTGTCCATTTCTTTTTGTAATAGAGGAGGGATAAACCCTTACAAACTGAGAGTTTAACAATATACAAAAGTACATTCAAAATCGAAACTAGGAGGAGAACCCAATTGAAAAGAGGCAATTCTATCCATAATTTTGTTGCTGCACAGAGGCAGCTTTTGCAATTTTCCTTTCCATTGTGGGGGATTCTTGGAAATGGCTACATTGGGACATTCTAGCCATGTTTAAAACTTCTTCTTTGATGATATCAACTGTGCCCATTAATTCAAAGAGATTTCTCTCTAAATCATCAATCCCGGAGTCTTGACAAGTTAATTGCTGAGAGTTGTACCTGACATCAAATGCCATCTCGTTGTTCTGTTTGATTCCAGTGCAAATTGCCTCATAGACCCTATGTAGGTACTCCTTGAAGTCAACAATGATAGCTTTCAGAACTGCAATCCCTTCCGCTACGCCGGCCATGGTGCTGCTATTGATATGTGATGGGAGGAAGACCCGAGAGGGCGGGCACAAGGAGGGTTGGAACCAGAGCGAGGAGGGGGGCCTGAAGAGTTGGAGAGGAGAAGGTTTCCTAGTTCATCCGAGAGCAGGAGAGCATAGGAATGAGGATGAAATGCCATGACATCGGGGAAGGATAAATCGTGAGGGGAGGAGGGTGGAGTTAATGCTAGAGTGAGAGAGATGACAAGAAAGGAGAGGGCCATGTGAAGGCCATGTGAAGGCCCACGTGCCCTCACCAAACCATTGGGAAGAGACTTGACCAAAAAAATTCCTAAGTTTCTGAAGTGGTTATTTAAACAATCTTGGCACTTTGAGTTAGGGGATGAACTTGAAGTCCTCTTTTTCATTATTGTATAAGATTTTCCCTATAGCAAAGGTGACTCCCTTGTTGGAGGCTTCATCAGCTTCAGAGTTGTTCCCCCGGAGGATGTAGTAGTAATGAATTTCTTGGGAGAGAGAGAGTAGGCTGATTCTTCTTTGAATTCTGAAGCTTTTTGAGCCTCTTTTTCTAATCCCAGTTCTCATTCTTTGAATAACATGCCTCGAGTCACCAAAGACTTTTAATTTGTCGACATTGAGAGTCGCTAGGATTTCCAAGGAGTGGAGCAAGGCTATCCATTCCGCTTCATTGTTTGTTTTCTTTCCTAGGCCCCATGCAAAGGTGGTGACTTTATTTCCTCTGGGATCGAAGATAATCCCTCTCGCACCTGCCTCCCCTAAGTTAAAGACTTATATTTATGTAAAAGGTTTTTATTATTTAAAATTTATGATATCTTTGTTATAAATTTCATTGAACATTTTAATTTGAAAATTTAGTTAAAATTTTATCTTTTTTCGTGACCTAATGTAAGGAGTGCCTTAACATTACACCCATTCACTAGAGGACTCTCTTGGATGTGTATGAAAAAGCAATTATAACAAATTCCTTTAAATATAATGTTTGATTAGAAACGATTAACGATCAACATTGTTATTTTAACAACAATCATAATACAAACATTGAAATAATGTTTATTAAGTAGCAGTGTTTATTGCTCCAAAAAAATGATAGAGTTACAAATGGTTTAAAAGTATTGTAATCTAAAAATACATTAACTCTAAATTAATATATGTATAAACAAATATATGCATAAATAACTTCATTTGAGAACTATTATTTTTAATATTAATTAAAAACAATTAATTAACATTGGTATTTTAACTATATACATGACATAATATGTATTAAGTAGTGTTATTAATCATTCCAATAAAATGACATAATATGTATTAAGTAGCATTATTAAATAAAATGATAAAGTTATAAGTGATTTAAAACCAGCATAGATCCATCTTAAACTCGTATCTATCAAGCAACCAGAGGGATCCAATTTCTTGAGGTGTATTTCTTTTTTTAAATTTAAACTCAAGAAATTTTATCTCTCTTGATTTAGAGATCCGGGTTTAAGTTTTAAGTTGTTATTTTATAAACAACATCTATTTTTTAATCACTTTTCATAATATTTTATTTTATGAACCAACATGGATTTTTTTAAATACTTTCCATAATTTTTTATTTTATGAGCCGACATGAACTTTTTTAATTAAAAAAATTACTTTTTACGTTTTATTAGATGTAACGCTACATACACATTACAACATCTCCCCCATATTGAGTTGTATAGCACCTTGTTTCACTCCGTGCAATTATTGTAATGTAAAAAAACAATTTACACTTATATGTAGGTATCTTTGACATTTGTTTGCTGAATTTGTATTTAAATAAATATATTTATAAAAAAAAATCATCAATCTTGAAGTGTTTACCTGCTTTTAAAAAATGACATAATTCAAAATTTATATAAATACATTCATATCTAAAATAAAAATAAAAAAGCTTTTATAAATTAATAAATAACTAATTTCTATAAAACTTTTTACATTCAAAATAAATTAAAAGTACTACAGTAAATAACCATATTCTTCGAATTAAAAATAATAAAACAAAAAATCAAATAAAAATAAGATAACTTTGAAAAAAATAGCAACCTAAGTGCATATACCCTATACTCAGTTAGTACTAATAGCAAGTGGCTATAAGGTAAAGCATGTGTTGTACCATAAACCTTGGCACACAGAGGCATCTTGAGCAACATATGGATCCCAGAGGCATCATGAGCAATGTATGGAACAGCTTGACAAGTTGCTAATGAAGCCTCCATGGGTAATATGTTTTAAAAATGTAATGGATAAAAAAAAGCTAAAGAAATATGAGGCAAAAGTATTAATCCTCTGTTATGGAATAAGAGAAATATTGCATTTAAAGATTTTCTTGCTTGTATTACGAAATAGGTACTCTGTTATAGAATAAGAGAAATATTCCTTTGAAAGATTAATACTCTGTTATGGAATAAGAGAAATATTGCATTCAAAGATTTTCTTGCTTGTATTAAAAAATAGGGTCAACCAATCATTAACAACAATTTAAAATATCAAAATTATCAATCATGTCGCACAAAAACAAATACAAATAACTGTACATAGTTTATTTACTAATAGCAACAAGAGCCCCTTTTACAAAATAGCAAACCCAGTCTGCTTTCGTGTCGAGCTCTCTGCGAGCCTCTAGAAGGCCTTTGTAGAAGTCATCGGCATCAAGATCCCAGGGTTTAACGCCGTGCATTATCAGATCATGAAATTTACTCATCGGGACTTCTCTGGGTCGCTCCTTCTTGACCCTAGATGTTGTTCCATTGGGGGCCTCGTTCTTGGATTCAGCTTCACTGCCTGAAGAAGATCCGCCGCCGCCCTTGGCAAATTGTGTTATTATTATTACTCTTCGCCGCTGAAGAAGACATTGAGAATCTCTCCACAGGATCGATTGTACATATATAAACTTGCAATTGCAAATGGAAATGGAAACATATATACATTAAAAGTAAAACATGGATGGCATTGCCTCGGGCAAGCATGGCCACGTTTTAACTGATATTCACAGAATCACAAGGTCTTCTGCACCCTTCGTCCTCCATTTGTCTAAAATCTTCAGCTACAGAGACTCTTATTTCCGTGTGGATGGTTTTGGGCCTTTGGTTATGAGTAAGAGGGAAAATACATAACATTGTCAATATAATAACCTTCATGAACTTAATAAATTATTCTGATTGATCAAGATGCCATAATAATCGTCGGACAAACATAAAACTGATCCTTATAATCAATTTCAATTTTCATACTTTCAGCCATGAAAATTGAAACGATAAACAAGTGAATTGGAGATAGAATATAGTTAACCTACTAAACATAAGCCTTACCATACACTTTCAATTTTCATGCTTTCAGCTATGAAAATTGAAACGATAAACAATTGAATTAGAGATAGAATAGTTAACCTACTAAACATAAGCCTTATCATACAATTTTAATTTTAAGTTTAATGAGTGGGTTTTTCTTTTATAAGTCTTATTATACAATTTTAATTTTAATTTTAATGAGGAAGTTTTTCCATTATAAGCCTTATCATACAATTTTAATTTTAATTTTAATTTTAATGAGGGGGTTTTCTTGTGTAAGAAAATGAAAGGAACTTGTTGTGAGGCCAACACCTATCCATTTAAGAAGGTCAGCTTATTAGTAGCATCCAAAGCTTCAGCCTTGATCTCTTTCTTACTGGGTTCCCCTATTTCTCACTTGTTATAGAGGATTTTACGAGTACATAATGAACATACAATGGATATTTCCAAGCAACATGCATGTGAATCTATGAAATATAGCTACTAATTTTCTTGCTCTAAAAGATTTCAGTCACTTAAATGATATCTCCAAATGCCATGTTAATCTTTCTTTCTACAGCATTAAGAACATGAACTGCCACATGCAATTTACACTCGGAGTAACTGGAGTATTTTACATGTATTAAAGATGCTATGGGGTTTGTATGAGAACATGAACCGTCACATGTAATTTCCATTTGTAGGTGTGTTTACAAGGAATTTAAACAAGTAACCCGATGACCAATGGTGAACATAAACGGTGATTTTATTGTTTTATTAATTTGCATACGTGTTTATAGTATAGTTCAATGTATAGTATAAATAACATATAGCTTTGTCAATATAAATTTCAAATTTCGGACAATTGACATATGTTCACTGCTCCAAGACCATGTGGCATTAAATAAATGTGGACCTCCTCTTTCTAGTGCCCATCTTTGAGTCATCTATTTCAGTTCAATGAAGCTTCTAATCTCTCAACTATCGGCCTGATCTCCTTAATAGCAATGAGGCAATGCTTCTTTCCTTTGTGAAAATTGCAGAAGGTGGTCAACGAATTCAAATTTGGCATTTCCATTTATCTAGGTTAAAATAGAAAATCACAATTCAAAACACCGAGGGAATCGAATTTTCCATGGCAGTATCACCAAAAACTAGAGCTCGACGGATACCTGCGTAGAACATAAATCTTGAGGGGAGTCGTTCTCAGGAAAAATTACCTCCTAGGCTTCTAGTTAAACATGACTCGTTGCAAGTTCAATTGCAAA
This sequence comes from Larix kaempferi, assembly GCA_027924585.1. Lineage (NCBI taxonomy): Eukaryota > Viridiplantae > Streptophyta > Pinopsida > Pinales > Pinaceae > Larix > Larix kaempferi. Next base: position 11,989,097 of record BSBM01000217.1, on the reverse strand, counting down.
GACTAGTGAACAAAGAAACAGATCACATGATCTCAAGATGAAGATGGGGGCCTCAAATGGCTCAAATGCCAATCAAAGAATTATTTTAAATCAAGTGGATTGATCTCAAATAAGTGATGTCATTATTGTTCTTGCAACATCGCTTCCTAGTCCTCCAATGAATAATGAAAACAAAAAAATTATCCATTTGCTTTTCTTTGGTAGTAATTTTATTTTCTTTATAACCTTTTTTTCTAATTTACTAGATTATAAAATTTTTTTTCTAAATAATTTACTAACATTATTTTTCCATTCATAATAATTTAAATGTATATTTATATAGTTAAATATGATAACCTAAATTTTATCTTTAATACTTTACTTAACATAAAATCCAATAATTTATTACATATAATACAACAATAATCTAACATTATTAAACATTACTAGTAATTTATTATATAATACTGTAACACAATCTAAAAAATATTTAGCTTAATTTTAAGTGAAAAAATATTTTCTTGATATTCCTTGATATTGTCAAAAAAGTTTTACAATTCATAACATAGAAAAAATAGACTTGTTGATCCAAAACATATGCTACAAATTAAAAACTAGCATATACCTCCAAAAAAGAAACTATCAAAGTCACACAAAAATCATGTCTTCACACATCAGCTATGTGCAAATAAGGAAATGATCCCTCATTATCAATTAACCCCTCCACATATTCAATCACATTAAATAATCCATAGGGTTCTTCAACAATATTTTTGGAGAGTTCATCGGTATCTGTGTTCTGGTACGACGCATCCAATTATTTAATGAAAGAACATGCAAGTTGCAAGCTCCATTGGCATAGTTGACAATGACCTTTGAATCTTCATTAATGTGAATGGTATCAATACCAAGAAGAGATGCAAAGTAAATTAAACCCCACGGAGCAAGGAGTTATGCTCTAGTGTTTGAAACTTGACCACCATTAAAGAAAAGATTGAAATGATGTCAAGCTTCATTGATCTTCAACACACCCCCACAACCACATCTACCCTTTTTGGCAGCCCCATCGTAAAAATTGATTGCTACACTGATGGAACTCGAAAGTTTATAGATCTATCTACGCTTCTTCTCTTTTATATCTTCCTGGAAATCCTTGCACAAGCCCAAAATTTTCGGTGCATAGGATTTCACAAAGAGAGGTGTATCCTCAAATATATGGTGTATCCTCAAATATTTGCTTATTCCTGGAATTCCAGATGCCCCAACAGGCAAAAGCAGGAAGTGATTTATGATGCTTGACTACTCTACTCCAGTTCTTAAAATTTTCTTCTATTGGATCATTACCCCATACATAGGTTATTTGAAGGATCCTACATATTTTAGACAAAATTTCCCTTCAAAATAAGAAAATGAAAAAATATGACATGAACAAATTTGCAATTACATTTGCAGAGAAAACAAAATTCAGGACCAAACTAACCTCTCTTCCTCAAATTATTCCAAGTGAGAATATGGTTTTCTAATACAAGCCAAAGAAGCACTTAAATCTCATTGGGATGGATAGTTTCCAAATAACAGAGAACCACCATTTAATTTCCCCATTGAAGCTAGTATGAACTATGGAGTGATATAAAGATTTAGCAGTCACTTGCCCTCTTGCTCCATTCCTTGTCCAAAAAATCTCATCATCATCAAGATTCAATATGATCCTTCCATTTGAAATAATTTCGATATAAGATGAACATTCCTTTGCCCAATCGCCACCAAGGCCCAAATCCTCAGCCAATAACCAATACAAGTTTGCAGGTCTCATCCATTCTGTTGAAATATTGTAACTTCAAATAATATTATATTTGTATATTATTTATTCCGGAGATGTTCCATACCTCCGATGTGATTATACTATAAATCCGGAGATGTTTATTCCTCCAAGTTGGTTGTGGTAACTAGGGTTATTAGACCCACCATGTGGGGGTCGGCCCAGTCAGTTATAATGGGGTATTTAACCTAATGGTTAAATACGAACCTACATGTACTTGTGTAAAATACATATCAGAGTAGTGTATAAATAGAGGAGGTGTGTTCCTCATTTGATACACTCACTCACTTGAGGATATCGCACTTGTGGAGAAGAGGTCTGCTATTGTGGAGGAGGAGATCATGTCTCAGGGTTTCATCTTTGTATATTGCTGGTCATCTATATTGAGGAAGCTTTGCTGGGTTTTCTACCCCATGAGGGTTTCCCAGGATAAATCTCTGTCTCTTGTGTTTATGCTATGCTTGTTGTTTCTTCAGTGATCCTGTATATGCTATTATTGTGAAATAGAATGTAATGCTTCTATTTTCTGTCTTAGCATATTGAATATTAACATGGTATCAGAGCTAACCTGAAGGAAGGCAAGGTATGGCACTTACGACACTTGCTTTACTTACGACAATTTGAAGGTTAGGGTTTTACATAGCAAAAACCAGTCATCGTGGAACTTTCGCTATAAATCCATTTATGCGAAGGTTCAGGGTCTGAAAAGTTTATAGGTCGAAGATAAAATCCCCAGGTACCTTGTGTCCAAAGGGCACCCTCAGATTCGTTGTACTTTGTGAGTTATGATCAGTACAAGTTAGGGTTTATGCCTCTTCCAGATTTGAGTCAAAATCAGGTGACCTAGGAAAAAATGTCATAACTTGGGCTAGGAAGCTCCAAATGAAATTTAGTAAAAAGTGACAGGTATTACACAGACTGTACTATCTCAAGAAACTTTATGAGAGGCCGAAATTCAATCAGTGACACGTGGCACACCGTACAAGTTCGCTCTACTGTTTTATCCCATAAACAGGTCACGTTGCGACACTTGGCATAACTCTCTCTTAGAGAGTCCAATTGAGGTCAGACCTATCAGGATGGAAAGATAACAGGTCGAGCTATCTCAGAAAACGTTTTCAGAGGCCGAAGGTGAACCAGTGACACGTGGCACGCCGTACAAGTTCGCTCTCCTGTTTTATCCCATAAACAGGTCACGTTGCGACACTTGGCATAACTCTCTCTCAGAGAGTCCAATTGAGGTCAGACCTGTCAGGATGGAAAGATAACAGGTTGAGCTATCTCAGAAAACTTTTTCATAGGCCGAAGGTGAACCAGTGACACGTGGCACTCCGTACAAGTTCTCTCTTCTGTTTTATCCCATAAACAGGTCACGTTGCGACACTTGGCATAACTCTCTCTCAGAAAACCCAATTGAGGTCAGACCTGTCAGGATGGAAAGATGATAGGTCAGGCTACTACAGAAAAAGGGTTTCAGACCCTGTGGAGCAAAAATTTCAGAGTTATAGCAGAAACAATCAGGTGCATATTTATGTCAAAACAGAATTATTTTTGGAGCACCTTTATTCATGGCTTCCGGAATTTAGGGTTTCGGAGAAAGTTAGAATTTTTGGAATCGGAGTCCACGGATGAATGCTACTCAGGAAAATCGAAATTTAGAGACCAAGATCAAATTTTTTGGTTGGGTGGAAGACCAGGCTTGATCAAACCCCAGTTCGGGATTTTGATCGGAAAGATGGAAAATTAGGGCTTCAGCAAAAGTTGAAATTTTTGAAGTCTGTAACCATGGCTGGAAACTCCTAATAAAAATAAGAGTTTAGAGCCTTGGATCGAACCTTTTGTTTGGGAAGAAGGGTGGGCTTCATCAAACCCTAGTTCGGGATCCTGTCCAGAAGATCCAGAAGTTTCAAAGCCAATTTTGAGGGGTCAAATTTTGGAAATTCCAAAATTGAAGTATGCTAGTTTGATCAGCTCAGCAAGACATATTCTTTCATCCATTGAGAAGTGTGAAAGTCAAAGATTGAATCTTTAGGGTTTCTCTAGAAAACCCTAATTAAGCTCCAGATCAAGTTTCAGGGGGAGTTGAGGCTAAGGCCTTACATAAGAAGACTACAAGAAGTCTCGACAGGTATGACTTAAGGAGGCTCAGGTATGTCTTGAAATCTAATTCTTGATTAAGTTCATGATGTGTTTGTCTTCATATTATTTATTAGTACAATCTTGATTAATGTTAGAATTGTCTTATCACCCTAGTAACAGTATGAATGCATGTGAATGATCAAAGACATTCATTGATTAGGGCTATATGATTGTACTAATGCGTTATGATGTTGTGTGAGGTTGATGTTGTCTGCTAACAAGATACAGGTACATCACAAAAGACAAATCAGGTTCCATGACCATGAAAACATGAAGACAAAGACTCATCCATAATCTTTGTTCTACTTACGAGGTATGTATGACTTTGTTATATTATGCTTAACCTATGAGACATGCAGGTTCTAGCTCAGGATCTCTAAATCATTGAAGAGATTGTTTAGGTATGTTGTACATAACTAAGTAGGTATACTAATCCAGGTATGTTTCCCATGAATCTTACCTTGTGTTAAGATCCCTTATATAAGTATACTTGGTATGATTGGTTATGCTTATTCATAAAGTTAGTAATCAAGGGATTATGCATATTATGTCTTTTATCTTGATTGATGATATGCATGAGTAAAACAAGACTTCCCTGAAATCTTGAATACTAATGTTTATTAACTATAATCATGACTATACATTCTCAAGATTATTTAGAACTATAATGTTTTGATAACATTTAGAACATACTAATGGGTGTATGTTTGTGTATGAGATCATGAGGATGACACTTGAACATGCATAGTGGTACATAATGAATAGAAGTTCAAAAGACATACAGAAGATCAAGCGGGAGGCAACCACACAAACATAAAAGATAAGTATTTGAGTTGTTATTTGAAATAGTAAATGATATTGCATGTAATAGGTTGTATGCATATTTGTATTCCTATAATATATCATGCTAAGTGTAAATATTCATAGAACATTGAACAGTATACTACTAATATGCATATGATTGGTAAGTTGGACAAACATTCCATTGTTGCTTGTCTAGAATGAAACCTCTTTGCTGACATGCTGAGAGTTGTGCACACTCTCGATAGTATGTTCTGGTAGAGATGGAAGGCATCTAGATAGCCACTGTATGCATACAGGATATGGGAAAGTGTTGTGCCAAAGTATTGGTCAAGATAGTTGCATAACTATGTAAATGATATCTGTATGCATAATAGGTTATCATGTCAATATGATTTGATGATTATGAAGTATTACTAATCATGTACCTAATTTTGATTTGTAGGAAAAATCATGATGAATGATGAACAAGCGATGTATGTTCAACAAAAGGATTTACAAATCAAACACACTATAGAAGGCTTGTGGCTAGAAGATTCTCTTAGAAAAGAGAAAGAGAATCATGATGAGATGTTTGTTCCAAGAGGATAAATAAAACCATTCTCTTAATGGTGTAATTAAAGAAGAAGTGTGATTCAGGTTCTGTATGGGTACCCAGGATCGATAATCAATTGATGAGCTTAATGATCACCACGGGTGATGTGGATCTCAACCTTTGCTACAAGGTTGAATATGGTTTTTATACACAGATGACATGGATGCAAGAAGGAAATCACCACAAAGTTTGAATAATATTGAGGCTCATATCAGTAGACCCATCTATCAAGAGATGGCACAGATAGATATGCAGAAAATCATTCAATGCAGAGTGTGAATGATGTTCAGTCACAAAGGGAGAATTGACAGTTTCTTGATAAGCTTGGGCTTTACGAATAATTTAAGTTGTTCCTAACCTTTACCTTAAGGCTATGGATCATACTATTATTATGATCTTTCTTATAGGGAATGAGAAACAGATCATGAAAAGAAAGAAGAAGATGGCTGCAGAAATGAAAAATGAAAGATCTCAGATTGATGCATTACTTCCTAAGTCTCGAAGTATGGCAAGGCTTAGAAGGAATCTTTATCAACCAAGGTAAGTATGCTGTGAAGTTTCTAAGAAGATTTGATATGTTGGATTATAAAGCCATGGCCACTCCCATGGACTCCAACTTGAAGTTGTTAGTTAATGACTCATCGTATTTAGTGGACCTAACCCTATATAGACAAATCATTGGGTCATTGATGTATCTAACAAATACTAGGCCAGATATATGCTTCGCTGCAAATACCCTAAGTCAGTGTCTAGTAGAACCTAGAAAGGTTCACTTAATAACTACAAAGCATGTAGTGAGGTACCTAAAAGGTACAATAGATTTTGGTCTATATTATCTTGGAGGTCATGAACTCCGTTTACATGGTTACTCAGATTCTGATTGGGCAGGAAGTGCCTCAGACAGAAAGAGTACATCAGGTGGATGTTATAGTCTTGAATCTGCCATGATCTCATGGTTCAGCAAGGAACAATCTAGTGTGGCTCTCAGTATTGCTGAAGCAGAATATATATATAGCTGTCTGCTCTGCTAGCTGTGAAGCAGTGTGGCTTCAGAAGCTATTATATGGAGTGTTTGACTTAGAAATGAATTCCACTATGATTATGTGTGACATTCAAAACTGCATCAAGATAGAAAATTTTGTATTCCACGATAAGTCAATAACACATAGAGATCCGATACTTCTATATACGAGATATGGTGCAGAGAGGAGCTATCAAGCTCGAGTATATAAGCACTGAGGATCAGATTGCTAATATCTTGACTAAACCTCTGTCTCGAGTAAAGTTTAAATACTTCTGAGACAAGCTTTGTATAGTCCAGAAGGACCCTCCTCGAAAGGGGGAGTAGCATAGTATCTAATAACAAGTCTGTCTCATCAATGATGAGGTTACTTATTTACTGCACCTAGTTACTTAGAATTATTTAGATTTAGGAATCTTATATTTTTTCTTTTAATGATAGATGTATACATGCTTTTGATGATAGATGTATTAGTGAGAATACATGCTTTTTATCATATATGTATACATGCTTTGATGATAGATGTATTAGTGAGAATACATGCTTTTGATGATAGATGTATACATGCTTTGATGATAGATGTATTAGTGAGAATACATGCTTTTGATGATAGATGTATACATGCTTTTGATGATAGATGTATTAGTGAGAATACATGCTTTTGATGATAGATGTATACATGCTTTTGATAGATGTATACATGATTTTGATGTATGATGTATACATGCTGTTGATGCTAGATGATGATACATGTATTGATTAATGTACTTGTATAGATGAGGATACTTGTACTTGTATTGATGAGAATACATGTGGGGATTGTATCATCCTTGAACACTTGTTCTAAAATGAGCCGTAGACAGAGGTCTCCGAGAAAGAAGAGGGATTGTATCATCCTTGAACACTTGTTCTAAAATGAGCCGTAGATGTGAGGTCTCCGAGAATGAAGTCCTTAGTGGACAGTTGAGGGGATTGGATCATCCCTGGACTTTCAATCCTAAAGAGAGTCGTAGACGTGAGGTCTCCGAGAATGATGTCCTTAGTGGACAGTTGAGGGGATTGGATCATCCCTGGACTTTCAGTCCTAAAGAGAGCCGTAGACGTGAGGTCTCCGAGAATGAAGTCCTTAGTGGACAGTTGAGGGGATTGGATCATCCCTGGACTTTCAGTCCTAAAGAGAGCCGTAGATGTGAGGTCTCCGATAATGAAGTCCTGAATGAACAGGCAAGGGATTGCATCGTCCCCGGACTGAGGTCCCAGAATAGAGCCGTAGACTAGGTCTCCGATAATGAAGTCCTGAATGAACAGGCAGGGGATTGCATCATCCCCGGACTGAGGTCCCAGAATAGAGCCGTAGACTGGGTCTTCGATAATGAAGTCCTAAATGAACAGGCAGGGGATTGCATCGTCCCCGGACTGAGGTCCCAGAATAGAGCCGTAGACTGGGTCTCCGATAATGAAGTCCTGAATGAACAGGCAGGGGACTGCATCGTCCCCGGACTGAGGTCCCAGAATAGAGCCGTAGACTGGGTCTCCGATAATGAAGTCCTGAATGAACAGGCAGGGGATTGCATCGTCCCCGAACTGAGGTCCCAGAATAGAGCCGTAGACTGGGTCTCCGATAATGAAGTCCTGAATGAACAGGCAGGGGATTGCATCGTCCCCGGACTGAGGTCCCAGAATAGAGCCGTAGACTAGGTCTCCGATAATGAAGTCCTGAATGAACAGGCAGGGGATTGCATCGTCCCCGAACTGAGGTCCTAGAATAGAGCCGTAGACTGGGTCTCCGATAATGAAGTCCTGAATGAACAGGCAGGGGATTGCATCGTCCCCGGACTGAGGTCCCAGAATAGATCCGTAGACTGATGTCTTCGAGAACTGAAGATCGGATTGTATCATCCATGGACCTATGTCCTAAAGGGAGCAGGATTGATCATCCTAGGAACATGATCGTGTGATGACGATGTTGATGATCGTATGATGATGATGCTGATGATCGTGTGATGACGATGTTGATGATCGTGTGATGACGATGCTGATGATCGTGTGATGACGATGCTGACGATGCTGATGATCGTGCGATGACGATGTTGATGATCGTGTGATGACGATGCTGACGATGCTGATGATCGTGTGATGATGATGTTGATGATCGTGTGATGACGATGCTGATGATCGTGTGATGACGATGTTGATGATCGTGTGATGACGATGCTGATGATCGTGTGATGACGATGCTGACGATGCTGATGATCGTGTGATGACGATGCTGATGATCATGTGATGACGATGCTGATGATCGTGTGATGACGATGTTGATGATCGTGTGATGACGATGCGGATGATCGTGAGATGATGATACTGATGATCATGAGGATCCAGATGTTGATGTTGTTGTAGCTGTTCGAATGCTACAGAAGTTAAAGACTCAGCACTGAAGATGTTGATGTTCCAGTATTGAAGATGTTCCAGTAACTGCTTAAGTTACTGATGATGTTGAGAAAGCTTCCAATGATTTATAGATGTATCATGTATGATGTTGATGACTCCTTGCTCATGCAGATACTGTTATAATATCCTTCTCGTTAAGGGGGAGTGTTGAAATATTGTAACTTCAAAGAATATTATATTTGTATAATATTTATTCCGGAGATGTTCCATACCTCCGATGTGATTATACTATAAATCCGGAGATGTTTATTCCTCCAAGTTGGTTGTGGTAACTAGGGTTATTAGACCCACCATGTGGGGGTCGGCCCAGTCAGTTATAATGGGGTATTTAACCTAATGGTTAAATACGAGCCTACATGTACTTGTGTAAAATACATATCAGAGTAGTGTATAAATAGAGGAGGTGTGTTCCTCATTTGATACACTCACTCACTTGAGGATAGCGCACTTGTGGAGAAGAGGTCTGCTATTGTGGAGGAGGAGATCATGTCTCAGGGTTTCATCTTTGTATATTGCTGGTCATCTATATTGAGGAAGCTTTGCTGGGTTTTCTACCCCATGAGGGTTTCCCAGGATAAATCTCTGTCTCTTGTGTTTATGCTATGCTTTTTGTTTCTTCAGTGATCCTGTATATGCTATTATTGTGAAATGGAATGTAATGCTTCTATTTTATGTCTTAGCATATTGAATATTAACACATTCAGGTCTCCTAATTTGGTTCAATGTGACAAACCCAAATTCAACCAAGTAGGATAGGATATATTAAGAAAGAACAACATTCTCTCCACCCCCACTGACTGGATCAACACCAACAATGACATTTTTCCCATTTCCCACCTTCCATGAAAGACATATTGTGATCTATGGAAGAGCGTGAAAAAACCATTCTAGCTTGATTTACTATACATTACAACCTAAAATTTCAATTTAATAATTTATTATATATAATACAACATAAAAAACTAGTATTTTATTATCCCAGTGGGACTAATGTGCACATTTTCCCTTGTTTACTAATAAATATTTTTAAAATTAGCATTAAATTAACACAACTATATTATTAAAGTGTGTATATATTCTCATCTACAACTATATTATTGTAGCATGTTGATATATGTGCATCTATATTAAAAAAATGACATCCCAAATTGGAATACTTGGTAAGTGGATGGATATATTGGATTCTGTATTGTTAAGTTGATAATATAACGATAAATAAGATATTAGTTTTGTGATAATTGCAAATTAACCAGTAATTGGGAAAATTGAAAACATTTTACTTCACAATTAGTCAATTAATGCAACTTTTGTGTATTGTAGGATTTATATGATATAATTACAACATGAAATAGTTGGCACTTTGCTCATTAAATTTGGGTAAATAACTATTTTACTTCATAACCAATGAATTAATGCAATTTTTGTCTATTTGTAGAATTGATGTGTTATACCTTAGAACGTGTAATAGTTGGCACTTCGACCATTAAATTTGGGTAAATAACTATTTTACTTCATAATTAATTAATTGATGAAATTTATGCTTATTTGTAGTATTTATGTGTTAGCATTTACAACATTTACAACATGATTTCAAATTGGAATAGTTGGTGGTTAGATATTAGTTTTTGGTGAATATCTATTTTACTTCATAACTAATTAATTAATTAATGCAACTTTTGCCTATTTGTAAGATATCCAACTTTTGAAATAATTGGTCCTTAAATGATTATAACCTAAAATATATCACATTAAATGTATTTTTAAGTTGTTTATATAACAATGCGCTAAAGATTCCTTTTGTAATAATTGCATATTAATAAACAAACATAGATCCATCTTAACACTCTATCAACCACCCTGATAAATCTCTTGATAAACACATGTTTCCCATCATCTATGTATTTAAATATTTGTAATTACATGTTTTTGAGTGTTTGACCATAATTAAATGGATTAACAATAATTCGATCCGAAACATTCATATGCAATGATATGATATATATTCATATTCAAACCTATACAGTATTTATTAGGCTACCAAGGTTGGTTAGGTATTGTTAGCCGACTAGATCCTTATTGGGATTGAAATCCTTGTGAGGTGTCGTTTCGGAATTCTTGGATAAAGTACGTATTCCATGAAGTGACCATATTCCATGATCGACTCCCTCCACCATATTCCATGAAGTGACCAATGTCAAGGAGAATATAAGGCGAATTGGTAGAAGTAATTAATAGTTAGTGTGTGCTCAGTGAATCGTCAGTTTTCCTGAACCACACACTCGAAGGGAAGGACTTCCTGTGGCTGTTTGCTATTTTGACCTAATTCGTAAGAAGATGAAAGAGAAAATGGCAAAGAAAGGAGGCGAACTCAAGATAAGAAGATATGACATAGACTTTGATGGTTGTTCAACGAGGTTCGATGTGGATGAGAAGTACGAGTTCAAGAGTACGCTAGGGTGGGGATCATATGGATATGTTTGTGCATTCAAGGACAAATCTGAACCTCCAGGGACAGATGACGTTGCCATCAAGAAGATCGTTAGACTCTTCAGCCACTCTAGGGTCATTGCCGAAAGACTACTACGTGAACTACGAATTCTTCGCCAAATCGAACATCCATTCATTGTGCCCATGACGGATGTGCTCTTGCCCCCTCACACAGAACACTTCGACGAAGTCTATGTTGTCTACGAAAAGATGGACACCACTCTCTACCGTGTCCTCCATGATCGCACTGACCATTCAGGACTTCAGCCTAGCTTCTATAAACGGGTTATGTATCAAGTAAGTATAGCTCTGATCTAATCGTTTTTTGGAATGTATTTGCTGTTCAAATCTGCCTAGGTTTTTTAATACTGAGTACTGAAATAAATTCAAATGGAATTAGGTTTTGACAGCCCTTCAATACCTGCACGCGGCGAATGTGTTGCACCGAGACTTGTCGCCATCCAACATTCTCTTGTCAGAATGTAGAGAAAAAGCCAAGATATGCGACTTTGGTCTTGCTCGTACGTTTTCGGAGGAAATGACCCAACTAGTGGTCACGGTTCCATACCGAGCCCCAGAGCTCTTTTGCTCGAATTCCTCAAGTGGAACATGCAGTTACACCCCCGCTATAGACATATGGGCTCTCGGCTGCATTTTCGCAGAGATGCTGCAGCCAGTCACGGAAGGAAAACCTCTGTTCGACCTCGATGATGGGGGGAGCGAATTCGAGCAGTTAGAAAAGATTTTTGACGTCATTCCTAAGCCTTCTGCTGATGACACGTTGGAGTTTATTCCAGGTGAGAGTAACCGCCATTTATTCAGAGAGCATTTCGGCAATGAACCACCTAAAACTCCTTTGAGGAGCCTCGTGTCCGGGGCTGAAGATGATGCATTTGATTTATTAGAGAAAATGCTTACGTTCAACCCGTTTAAGAGAATCACCGCCGCCGAAGCTCTTGCCCATCGATATTTTCAGGATTTAGCAGCCGAACATCACGGCGGGATTAAAAATCACACAATCGAAGACATCAATGAAGAAGAAATGAAGAGTAAAGATATACAGCATCTTCGGCATTTGATATACGAGGAAATAATGTTCTTTAGGATTAAAATTTGGGCGAAACAGAATAACCGAAAGCTGGAGTTTGCAGTTTAAGTCATTTTTTGAGTGGTTTAAAAATATGAACGGCCTGTGACCGGGGCAAAATGCTCATTTTGCTGTAATTATTTTTTTGTTAATGAAACAAAAAATTAAATACTATCTTTGCTAATGCTTGTTATGAGAAAATTGAATATCGTTTTCGTATCTTTAGAAAGTTAAAATTTATATTTGAATTTTTTTTAAATATTTTTTTAATAATTATTAAAGGTATTTATTTAGTAATGACAGATAGTAATTTGTGGTCTCACTCAGGCTTAGGTATTCTCTTGATTTTTAGTCTTCGTTTACTTTGTTAATTGATGATGGTCAACCCAATTCATTTTAGGGAGTTAGCTTGAATTTAGAATGCAAATAAATGGACGAAAGCCATGGATAAAGAAATGAAAGTACTACACAAGAATGAAACATGGAACTTGTGGATCTCTCACTAGGAGGAAAGGTTGTTGAAAATTAGTAGATGTATAAATTAAAAAAGAATAATGATGGACTGCTAAAATGTTATAAAGATTGCTTGATGGAAAAAGGCTAGTGCAGAAATTAGGTATAGATTTTAATGAAATATTCTTTCCAATTGTGAAGCTAACTAATACAAGTTTTTTAGTTGCACTTGTAGTAACACAAAATTTAGAGTTAGAGCTACTGGATGTAAAAACTAGTTTCCTACATAGTGATCTCAACGAAGAAATGTATATGGATTGAGTGATATAAATAAAGAGATAAAGAAATAAAGAGAATTTGGTTTGTAGATAGGATAAATGTATGTATGGAATGAAACAAGTGGCAAGGATATGGTACAAAAAACAATTGACACCTTTATGAAGAAATGAGGTTTTGGTATAAGTGAAGCTAACCATTGTGCATATTATAAAAATTCGATGATGTTTGTTTTATTACCTTGTTGTGTGTGCTAATGATATGTTAGTTACATGCCCCAACATGAATAAAATACTTGATCTTAAGGATTAGTTGGCTACAACATTTGAAATGAAGGTTTTAGGAACAAAAAATCAAATTCTAAGGATGAAGATATACAAGGAAATAACAGGTAGGAAAATATAGTTAAGTTAAAAGTCATATATAGAAGAGATTATGCAATGCTTCAATATGCAAAATGCAAAACCATTTAACACCCTATTTCCTATAGACTTTTATGTGTTCTTTTGAATAGTTTCCTAGTACAAAAGAGGAGAAGACAAACTTGTTTCATGTACTATATTCATCAACAATAAGGAGCAGCATGTTTCCCATGGTGAGCACTAGGTTTGATATTGCATAAATAGTGGGATTGTCTAGCTTGTTCATTGTTAATAATAGTAAGGAACATTGGAATGGTGTGAAGTGGATCTACTCAAATATTTAAGGGGTATTTAAGATGTTGTTATTTTCTATAGATCGATATATTTACAACTTAAAGGATTTTCAAATTCTAATTTTGGTGGAGACAGAGATGGAAAAAAATCTACTATAGGATATACTATCATTCTTGTTGGTGAAGATATAAATTGGACATCTAAGTTGGAGTTAGTGGTGACCTTATTAATCACTAAAGAAGAATATGCTATATAAACTAAGGTTAGTAAAGAGGCAATAAGGATAGAGTGAATGATGTATGACTTCATGATAATGCAAGGGAAGATTACTTTGCGTAATGATATTCAAAGTTCTATTCATTTAGTGAAGAATCCAACATTTCATTATTGCATAAAAATTAAGATATTATGCACCATTCCATAAGAAAAGTGGTGAAAAAAGTTAGGATCGCATTGGAGAAAATTGATATTAATGAAAATACTCCATATATGCTTGCAAATTTGGTTAGAAAAGAGAAGCTTGAGTGAGAAAAGTAATACCTTCACCTGCAATGCGCCTACAAACCAATTCATCTAATATTTCCCTCTCAAAAGAACCAAAATAGATAATAAATTATATATTGAGCCATTTCAAATCAACCTCTAGCAAGGTTATTGAAAAAGGAGACATTCTCCTAGACCTCAAAAGCAACCAAATATTTTGAAAAAATTAGAGTGGCTACATGTACATGTCACCAACCCGATATCCTCTTTCAACTATGGAGATGACGTGTACTCAACTTACCACCATTAACTAGAATTTTTTCTCTGATGTTTAATTCGAGTTTTACATTGACTTGCTATAGCATTACCTTTTAACGACGGAAGTAAATAAAATTAATTTAAACTAAAATTCCCCATTCAAAGACATACAAGCGTTCCTATGATGATTGCATCGATACAATGTCGATTAATTCAATACACAATAATTTCCATAAACAATGTATTAAAGAAGTGCATAACATGAATTATAACCATGGCATTCATTCACAATGAGAAACTTATCTTTTAAGGTCCTCCAAGAAGTTGTATAATAAAGACATTTTTCTAGCCATGGGCAATCTATCACACCTTTTATTTCTATGACAAAGGCCATCCCTGAGATGGGGCTATCAATCCATAAGGGGTGAAGTTCCCCATATTTCCATCTCAAAAACATGAAAATAGATAACAAATTATATATATCGATCCTTTTTGGATCAAGCTCTTACAAGGTTATTGAAAAGGGAAACATTCTCCTAGACCTAAGAAGCAACCAAATATTTTTAAGAAATTAAAGTCGCTACATGTACATGTCATCTACCCAACATTATATTTACACTATGGAGATGAAATGGCACTCAATTTACCACCATTAACTAGAATTTTCGCTCTAAACTTTAATTTAAATTTTACATTGACTTGCTATAACATTAATTTTTAACGTTGGAAGTAAAGAATATTAACTTAAACCAAAATTCCCCATTCAAAGACATGCAAGCATTCATATCATGAATGCATCCATAGAATGTTGATTAATTCCATACACAAGCATTTCCATAAATAGTGAATTAAAGAAATACATAATAGGAGTTATAACCATGGCGTTCATTCACAATGAGAAACTTATCTTTTGAGGTCCTCCTTGTTGGAATTCTTAATGATAATGAGAGGGGGGGTGAGTTAGTATCAAGTGCAGATTTTAAGAAATTTTCACTTTTAAAAATATGTACCAATTACTATTTAAAACCACATCAATAAAAACAAACTGTGCATAGACTATTTGAAGAACCTTTTTTTTGTGTGTGTAAAAATGAAATTACATAGAAATATGGGAGACACCAATCTCCAATTATGTGAGCACCAACTCACTCACACACAATTATGATTGGGACACCAATCCCACATGCAAGCACCAAATCACACACAATAGTCTCCAGCATGTGAGGACACCAATCCTCCACACAAGCACCAACTTGCTGAAGAAATATTCAACCTGTGAGGATACCAATTCCCCATGAAAGCACCAAATAGTAGTGTTCATGCACCAACCTGAGTGAGATTGCAGTCTCCTTTCCTTTCCCCATCCAACCGCCCTGAGATATAGATGTTGATGTTCTTCTGACACACTAAGTTCATATGTGCACGCACTATGTTCTATGCTTCGCTTTGCTTCTTGTTTCACACACTTCAATGTACTATGTTTCAATTCTACTCATAATTTCTCTTACAATATCTTGTTACAGCTCTGATCTAATTTAATGCTCTGGTCCTGCACACATATTCAATCTTCTTACTAATATGGTTTTGCACTCTATTTTGATCATTTCCTACGCAATCGGATCTACACATTTACTACGCTCTTATATGTGTGCACTTAGCACAAACCATCCTTATTTATTAAACCCCAAAAATTCATTTTCTACTTGAAATGAGCGCATTTACTCAAAGCTCCATACTTTCTTGGATGGATACTAGAGTAGATTGATCACTTCCTTTATTTATACAAGTGTTGAGTCACTTATTAGACTGAGAAAATATTGTGTGGTAAGTCCATCTAATCATGTTAATTGTACTCCTCCTTGTTTTATGGCATAGCGACCTTAACATGATGGTGAAAGTCCCACTTGCTTTAACATAGCCAACTTGACCGACTTATTTTGGTGGCAGAAATCCCACTTGCTTTGACATCAATGACAATTTCTCAACACTCGAATTAGATGGAGAAGAAATATTTTTGTAATACCTCTAGGTGTTGAACCCCAGTATTTGAATAAGTTATATATTTTGTTGGACGTATGAACAATTGTGATTTATAAGTACTATGTACTTGAACATATTATATGTTATGGAGAATATTATTTATTCCTTAGGATGTGTGGGAAAACCCAAGAAAATATGGGACATGGTATTTATAGTGAAATACAATTAAAAAGAAGAAGATAATAAGAAACACAACAATAAATAAAATAAAACAAAAATAAACAATTCAAAAAAATGAAAACACACCCTCTAAATAGAACTTTTGTTATAGGCATCACCTCCTAAAAGATTTTCTAAAAATAGAAAACACATCCTATACAAAAGAAAAGAAAAAGAATGTTGAGAGGTTGTTGAAAAAAAGAGAGAATGAACAAAAGAGAAATCAGATCTAAAGAAACAACCGAAAGAGCAAAATTTTGAATTGAAAAAAGGAAAAGAAAGAGGAGAAATCAGAACCGCAAGAAGGAAAATAAAGCCGCATCCTAATGTCACAGAGATTTCCTTTAAGGAAAATGATGGGTGGGATACTCATTTTGAACAAGTCCTCATGTGGAATACGGATGATAATATCCATAATATATCTATCGATAGAGGATAAGGAATATTTATGAGTAATGGATTGCCAGTCCTTCTAGGTTCGAGTGCTAGCATTATGCAAATCCCTCCAATAAAATATCCTTTTCTTAATCATTTGTTGTCCTTTAAATTGATGGATCTCTAAAATACATGTGCCCTGCACCTTCAAACTCCATATCGATGTTCTTTCCAAATCCCATCATGCTCGACTACATAATATTTTCCACCTCGCAAGGCCAACCACCTTCCTCCATGCTACCCAAATACTTTTGATGATAAAATATCCTGAGACATGGAAGTTATGAGAGGATGAGATAATATCACATAATCCAAATGATCTCCTGATCAGAAAATTCAATGCATAATTATTCGCATTCAAGTGCATAAATATCATAAATTGAATTAGATGATCAAAAAATAATTCAAACCTAAATTTACTACAAACAATTAGGAGGAATTGAAATTTGAACAATATGGTATGAGATGGATTCTAAATAATTTACCATTTAATATTATAACATTTTCAATGTAGGTTTGATCCAAATGAACAATTAATACATGTCTACATTCATACAAAAACGTTTGTGAAGATTACAACAATCTAACTTTAAACATACATTTGAAGCATTTTTTAAGTATGTGGTGTGAGTTTAAGCCACATATGTGGGCTTATGGAGTATTTTAATTTGTATCTGTATCATTTTAACATCAAACAAAAATTCATATGGGTTGTTAAATGAAAATGGTGTGATGTTTCCAAGTATCACATCAATACATTTATAATTGTAAACCACACTAGTGCGCATTTAAAAACATGTGCATTGAATAAAAGTATATGCAAAATATGTGTAAAATAAATTATCCACTAATATATAATAACAAAGGTTTTCTTTGCATTTTTCTATTTAATATAATGTGGTTTATTATGGAAGAAATTGTACTTATGAACTTTACCCAATATACTGCACCAAAAATAAAAATAAATTCCTTAGGCATTTTTCATAAATGAACTAAAATATCTTGTGAGTAAATGAGTGAGAATTTCATTTTTGAAAAGTGATTTTACAAAAATGAGTTTATAATAGTTTTCCTAATCATTATCTCAATCTTTTTTCCAAACGTTTGAGGAAGAGTTATGCTAGAGATATTACCAAGACTTTGGAGTGGTTAAATTTGTACTACTCTACATCGTAGAAATTCTAGGTATTCAATTTTCCTCTAATAGTTTAAAAATACATTAAATATTTCCAACTATAATTATAGTGTATTCTAAAACAACAAAATGTTTTTACTAGTCACCTTAAACGCTTGAAACCCTTGCTTTATTGTTGTTTCAATTTTGTTTTATATATGGCTAACAAATTTAGTATTAAGGTTTTATCATCCTTTCTATTTGACAATAAGAGTTTTTCTTTCTAAACATTGTATATTCAGTATCTTTCGTTCGGATTTTATATATGAACCAGTGGGCATCTATTGAAATGGGTCCACGAATTGTATCAACAATAAGAAAATTATCCATGTCAGTTTTAGAAAAATGATGCCACTTTTTCAGTCCATATTGTGCATATCAATGCACCAATGTGCTTCAAATGAGACTGCACCATTTTAATTACGCTGTAGGCGTTCACCAAGGAGAAGCACTACTTCCACATCAGCAAGATTCCTCGCTCATGGAGCGAATGGAATTTTGCCGCATGGATGGCAATGCTTCTCCGCGACTTGCCTTCTGCGACGCGATGTTGTCTCTTTGAATGAACAATTTCGCCCTTTATTTTCAACTTTATCGTGTTGCAGCTTGCCGACGACCAGTGCAACCGGTTCGCAATTTCTCTTTTAGTATTTTTTGCCTTGCACGGAGATAGCCGACCGCCAACCTGCAACACAGTCAGGCGCAAATCGTTTTGTTATTCCATCTCGTCAGCGACCGTCGACCAACGTGATTACTTGATTGGTCATTTGTTTTCAACTTTGTCATGTCGTAGGTCGCCAGCGACCATTGCAAGCGGTTCGCATATTCTGTTTTAGTTTTTTTAGGCCTTGCATGGAGACCGCCGACCAGCGAGACAGCCAGGCGCAAATATTTTTTCCTTCCAACTCATCAGCGACCACCAACCAACGTGACTACTCTATTGGTCCTTTATTTTCAACTTTACCGTGTTGCAGCTCACCGGCGACTAGTGCAAGTGGTTCGCACATTCTCTTTTAGTTTTTCTTGCCATTGCAAGGCGACCACCGACCGCCGACCAGTGACATAGCCAGCCGAAAATAGTGTTTTCCTCCAATCTCGTCAGCGACCGACAACCAGCGTGATTACTCTATTGGTCAGGTTTCCATTTTCGTCGCTGCAAAATGATCTTGCGATTCATATTTTCATCAATCTCATACCTTAATCTGAGGAACAGTAAAGCACATTCCTGATCTCTCAGCTAAACCAGTCAGATCATGATCCATGTATTCAAATACCATGTATCTTTGAATTTATTCTATCAGTATCTCCTATGTTGCTTCGATGGCATTAATATCGACTATGGATTCATTTATTTTAACAATTTATGGATTAAAACAAACTGATGCAACTCTGCATGAACAAATATTATGAGATATAGATTTTCTTTTCTATAGTTGAGCATTCAATTACGGATTGGACATGGAACAAATTTCCATCGGGTTTTCCATGACAAAATTTATTTCTTTGGGTCTACTCTATTACGAATTTATGAATCTTGATTCAATAGTACTCATTTCTGCCTATGGACATATTTGTGAATTTGACGGACTGGACCTTCTGCACATTCTATCCTCTGTAGATACGAGAACAGATTTCAATGCAACAATGGTTAAATGTGCTCAGACACCAATGCACCGCCTTTTGCTGCAATCATTTATAAATTTGGATGGATGAAGCTTATGTGATTGTATTCTTGTTTGTTGTTGTACTGTGTCTCAGTTTTTTCTTCAGCTCAACGACCCTCTTCAAGAGATCAAGTTTCTTGTTTTCTATTGAAAATCAAGGTTATTTACTGAAACCAAAGTTATATTTGTTGTTATAATAGCTCATATTTCTTGTTTAGTGTCTCAACTGCAATTTATTTACTCATTTTACTTGTATGTTCAACCTTTAAAGTTATAATTTAATCGTACATCTTATTTATTTACTGCTTTAAGATGAAACGATGCTTCACTGACATTTCTGCTGCAACATATATTTTCTCCTAGATAAAATGCCCGTTCCAGAAAAAAATAATTCTTTTTTACTCACAATTGTGTTTTTCCCTCCTCTGAACTAATTTTCTCTAGTCTAAGATGTTTTTCCCTTTTCACAATTGTGTTTTAATTTGTCTATGTTCCTATTCTGCTTTTTTGCTGCAACAGGTTTTGTCTCCTATTCTTAATGTATCTTTTATTGTCTAATGTATATTTTTGTCTATATATTCTTTCTAAGACCATGCAATTTCTTCCTTTTGATTAACCAAGTCATCAACAACTTTGTAAAGCAATTGGTTTTAGCCCAGATGCAGTAGCTCGTACTGGGAATAGCCTTGCATTGTCAGAATTGTCTTTGAAGTAACTTGCACCTTTAAAGTAATTTTCCCTGCTCTGAGGGTTTTTCCCTTTTCACAATTGTGTTTTTCTTTGTCTATGTTCCTATTCTGCTTTTTGCTGCAACAGGTTTTGTCTCCTAAAGAAGTTATCCATTCTAGAAATTATTTCTTTAATTTTGTCAAAATTGTGTTTTTGTTTGCTATTGTTATTGTGTCATATTTTTCTTCATCTCAATCAAGCTCTTCAGGAGATAAAGCTTCTTGTTTTCTACTGAAAATCAATTGTATTTTAATTTGTCTATGTTCTTATTCTGCTTTTTTACTGCAACAAGTTTTGTCTCTTATTCTTAATGTATCTTTTATTGTCTAATGTATATTTTTGTCTATATATGCTTTATTGTATGCTTTCTAAGACTATGCAATTTCTCTTTTTAATTAACCAGGTCGTCAACAACTTTGTAAAGCAATTGGTTTTAGTCTAGATGCAGTAGCTCGTACTGGGAATAGCCTTGCATTGTCAGAATTATCTTTGAAGTAACTTGCACCTCTAAAGTAATTTTCCCTGCTCTGAAGTGTTTTTCCCTTTTCACAATTGTGTTTTTCTTTGTCTATGTTCCTATTTGCTTTTTGCTGCAACAGGTTTTGTCTCCTAAAGAAGTTATCCATTCCAGAAATTATTTCTTTAATTTTGTCAGAATTGTGTTCTTGTTTGCTATTGTTATTGTGTCTCAGTTTTTTCTTCATCTCAACCAAGCTCTTCAGGAGATAAAGCTTCTTGTTTTCTGCTAAAAATCAAGGTTCTTTTCTGAACCAAAGTTATATTTGTTGTTATAATAACTCATTTTTTTTGTTTGGTGTCTGGACTATGGTTTATTTACTTGTTTTACTTGTATGTTCAACGTTTAAAGTCAAAATTTAATCATGCATGTCATTTATTTACTGGTTTCAAATGTTTTTTGTTGCAATAGATATTGTCTCCTAGATAAATTGTCCACTCCAGGAAGTAACTCTTTTCTTTACTAACAATTGTATTTTTCCCCGCTCTAAAGTAACCCTATACTTCCTGTTCACTCCCTCTTCAAATTCCTTGCTCATCCCTGTTCTCAAATAACCTATACCTGCTGTTCACCCTTACTCACAATTGTGTTTTTCCCTGCTCTTAAGTAACCTGTACTTCTTGTTCACTCCCTGTTAAAATTAGTTGCTCTGTCTGTTCTTGTTCTGCTTTCTGCTGCAACATGTTTTGTCTCCCAAACAACTTGTCCATTTCACAAAATAATTCTTTTATTTTCTCACAATTGTGTTCATCCCTGTTCTGGAATAACCTATATCTACTACTACCTCTACTCCTTTACTGATTTTTGCTTCAAAACCATGTCCTCTCTTCTAAAATACTGCAAAATTTTAGACTTACTAAATAAATTGCTCCTTTGTTGTGACTGGTATACATTCAGTTCTCTAAGTTTACCAATATAGATTCTTCCAATATAGTTATTTTTCAGTAAATGATTCTATCATTTTCTTAGAATTCAGGTTTTTCCTACTCTAAAATAAACTATACCTGTTGCTCACACCCTGCTGAAATTCCTTGTCTATTCTGGAATTTTGCTGGTATATATTTAGTTCTTCAATATTTAAGCAAAGTAATAAAAACTTAGCAAACCTTCATTACTTGGATACATAGTTATCGGTCTGCCCCAACATGAGCATGCATCATAGGTTTTTTACCAAATTGTTATTCAACATTTGATAAGTTTACAAATATAGATTGAAGAAAAAATCACATTTAAGAGAAGTAATCCAAAAATTAGCAAACCTTCATTACCTGCATACACAATTATGAGTATCCCCCAGCATGAGCATCCATTATAAGTACAATAGTTTCAATTTGACTGATCATTAGTACTTCTTATTGGATCATTTCTTCTCTTCTTATAAACAAAATATTGTTTACTCAAAAGGGGTTTAGCTCCATTTTCCTTCAAGTTCACTGAACTTGGGCATTCAATTTTTCCTTTTTTCTATCATCATCTTAAAAATAGGGCTCAAAGGACTGAAAATCACCCCATAGAGTTTTACAAATAAATAGACATGCGCAGAAAAAAATGCTCCATCAAAGACAATAGACTGAAAACGAAAAACTTAGAAAACCTTCATTACTTGGATACACAGTTATCGACCTCCCCCAATATGAGCATTCATCATAGGTTTTTTTACAAATTGTTATTCAACATTTGATAAATTTACCAATATAAATTGAAGAAAAAATCACATTTAAGAAAAGTAATCCAAAAATTAGCAAACCTTCATTACCTACATACACAATTATGAGTATCCCCCAACATGAGCATCCATTATAGGTACAATAGTTCCAATTTCCCTTATCATTACTACTTCTTATTGGATCATTTCTTTTCTTCTTATAAACAAAATATTGTTTACTCAAAAGGGGTTTAACTCCATTCTCCTTCAAGTTCACTGACCTTGGGCATTCAATTTTCCCTTTTTTCTATCATCATCTTAAAAATAGGGCTCAAAGGACTGAAAATCACCCCATAGAGTTTTACAAATAAATAGACATGCGCAGAAAAAAAAATGCCCCATAAAAAACAATAGACTATACAGGTTTTTCCTACTCTAAAATAAACTATACCTGTTGCTCACACCCTGCTAAAATTCCTTGTCTATTCTGGACTGTTGCTGGTATATATTTAGTTCTTCAAGATTTAAGCAAATTAATAAAAACTTAGCAAACCTTCATTACTTGGATACACAGTTATCGGTTTGCCCCAACATGAGCATGCATCATAGGTTTTTTACCAAATTGTTATTCAACATTTGATAAGTTTACCAATATAGATTGAAGAAAAAATCACATTTAAGATAAGTAATCCAAAAATTAGTAAACCCTCATTACCTACATACACAATTATGAGTATCCCCCAACATGAGCATCCATTATAGGTACAAATCAAAGACAATAGACTGAAAACAAAAAACTTAGCAAACCTTCATTACTTGGATACACAATTATCAACCTCCCCCAACATGAGCATTCATCATAGGTTTTTTTACAAATTGTTCTTCAACATTTGATAAGTTTACCAATATAAATTGAAGAAAAAATCACATATAAGAGAAGTAATCCAAAAATTAGCAAACTTTCATTACCTGTAAACATAATTATGAGTATCCTCCAACATGAACATCCATTATAGGTACAATAGTTCCAATTTGACTGATCATTACTACTTCTTATTGGATCATTTATTTTCTTCTTTTAAACAAAATATTGTTTACTCAAAAGGGGTTTAGCTCCATTCGCCTTCAAGTTCACTGACCTTGGGTATTCAATTTTCCCTTTTTCTATCATCATCTTAAAAATAGGGCTCAAAGGACTGAAAATCACTCCATACAGTTTTACAAATAAATAGACATGTGCAGAAAAAAATGCCCCATAAAAAACAATAGACTATACAGGTTTTTCCTGCTCTAAAATAAGCTATACCTGCTGCTCACACCCTGCTGAAATTCCTTGTCTATTTTGGACTGTTGTTGGTATATATTTAGTTCTTCAAGATTTAAGCAAAGTAATAGAAACTTAGCAAACCTTCATTATTTGGATACACAGTTATCGACCTCCCCCAACATGAGCATTCATCATAGGTTTTTTTACAAATTGTTATTCAACATTTGATAAGTTTAGCTCCATTTTCCTTCAAGTTCACTGAACTTGGGCATTCAATTTTTTCTATCATCATCTTAAAAATAGGGCTCAAAGGACTGAAAATCACCCCATAGAGTTTTAGAAATAATTAGACATGTGCAGAAAAAAATGCCCCATAAAAAACAATAGACTGAAAACCAAAATGATATTATTAACATATATGCAATCATATATTTCAGACACTATTTCTTGTTATAAATTACTAGCTTGAACACTTCAAATCAGTATCCACTTCATAGTCTCTTAACAAAACATCCTTATAAGCACTTAAAAAATAAAACAAATTCCTGTTCCTACTATCTTTTGGCACTTGAAGGTCGCAAGACAGCTCACAAAACAAGACCTGCAAACATTTCTAGCTACAAGAGAACCAGATAGTTTTTCAACCGTTATGCACTAACCCATGCTGTTTATATTTTCTATATACTCAGCAGTCCTATTGACTTCTTATCTTTCTACCAGAGTACCCTTTGTTTCATGGCAGATATGTTTAGCCGGTTTCTTTTTTCAAAATACTTGTTCCAAGTTCACTTAAACTATGGTACTGTTATAACCAACCGTGATATCAATTTTTAAATGAGTACTCCCCATAGGGAATATTCCCAACCTGAATCAGAATTAACAAAAAATTATTGTTCACATTCCACAAAGTTCATTGCTCTTAACTTGCTACCTAGAATCTAACAATGTAAGTTTCAAAAACAAATAAACAATTTCTGATGTTGTTTGTACATGTTTCCTTATTACTTTAATAGGCACGTTCGTTGCTAAAAGCAAACCAATTTGAAACCTTTCATTTGTTTATTCTTCTATGTTCTACATGTTCTCGTACATGTTTTATATTTACACTTAATATTAATTTCATCCATTTTCCAAGTTGCTTTTGCATTGCAACTATTTTCAATACAACATTATGGACACTCTATTGACCGAAAATGCAGTTTCACTTCTAATGAATGGTGCTGTTGACTTATTCCCACTTGTACAAGTTGTTGCTCTCAATCGAGTAATCTCTCTTAATTCAACAACTACTCGCTACCGAATCACTATCTCAGATGGAATTCATAGCCACGATACATTGCTTCCAAGTAGCTACAATAGCGCTGTGGAAAACCACCAACTCCAAGCAAGTTCAATCATCAAAGTCATCAAGTGTACATGCAACACTATGCATAATGCGATGTATGGTTTGCTTATCACATTTTATTGTAACTTGATTTCAATTGCACTCCCAACAAATGTACCAATTTTTTTACTTTTACTTACTTACGTTAATTCTTCTTGCCAGGACGATCACACTGGACATAATCGAAATTGTCACATTGCAAATAGTGATAGTTGGAGACTCATCACCTTTCAACTTAACCCCCAACTTTACCTCCCCCAGCAGTTCATCTGTTACAAGAATCAACACTCTTGATCCCGAAAACCCATCAGGTATCATACATTGTTCGCAAAATGCAATTGGAAACCCTACTGAACCTCCTCTTGCTTTTACATCACTCAACCCTTCCACCAAAACTTGGACCATTCAAGGTCGAGTTATTGCAAAAACAAATATGACTACCTACACCAATCAAAAAGGGCCTGGTCAACCTTTTGGCTTTGACCTTGTTAGTGCTACCAAAGATGAGCTTCATATCTCTGCTTTCAATGAACTAGCCACCTTATTATATGACAAAATAAATGTTGGCATAGTCTACACTATCTCAAATGGCACAATTAAATTGGCCAACACAACATACAACCATTTGGCAAGCCCCTTCGAGGTTTTTCTTAACCCCTCATCAACCATTCAACCATGTTTGGAAGAACGTACATTAATCCCTTTTCATTGCTTCCACTTTAAATCTATCCATGACATCAAAACTACACTCCTCAATTCCATGGTTGACGTTATTGGAATTGTCATTTTTGTTTCCCCTACATCAACTATACGCAAAAGGGATGGCTCTGAAAGCATTTGACGAATAGTTGGGTTAAGGAACATGTCTAGGTATAGCATAGACATCATACTTTGGGGTGATCACTACACAATGGAGGGTTCCCACCTTGCAAGCCTTCGAGGTTTGCCTACTCCCCCTATCCTTGCAATTAAAGGCGGGCGTGTTACTGAGTTCAATGGAAAAACCATTGGAACCATATCCAACACCAAACTCCTTATAAACCCAAATATTGAGGAAGCTCAACTTCTCCAAACATGGTTTACTGACAATGGTTTCCATTCAGCCTCGCCATCTTTGAGCAGAAAATCCACCTCGCCTTCTTCTAGCTCTTGCAAACGCATTTCCATTTCTGCTCTTCAAGCTCTCCAACCCTCTGAAAAAGAAACTTGGTATTCAATTATTGCTATGATCACCCATATTAACATCGATGACTTTCATTTCCTTGCATGTCCTTTGTTTGTCGATGGCATTCAATGCATGAAAAAAATTTCCCACAAAGTGGGTAATGTATGGCATTGTGCAAAATGTGATGGGGAATTTACAGAGTGTGCTTATCTATACATACTCAAACTTGACCTAATGGATGCCACTGGACAACTATACGGTGTCATAGCTTTTGATGATTCTACGCAGCAACTGATGGGCATCTCTGCAAAAGATTTATGCCTTCTCTCAAATGATTCAACATCTATTTTGGAAATAGTTCAACGTGTCTGTGCTCAAAAATACCTTTTAACCTTATCTGTACGAATAGAGACTTTTAATTCAACATCTTGCTTGAAGGTGTTGCTCGTCATGTCAGAGGAAGCTTCCTTATCATCATCACCTACCGATTCCCTTGATGGAAATGAATCCATTTTGCGTACTACACGTCCAGTAGCTCGCAAGCTTGGAACTTTTCCTTTGATAACACTTTCCCAACAAGTTTCTACTTTTCAATTCTACCTTTTTGTACTTCATACTTGCTACTTATCCATTGCAAACTTTTGTATTAACACCGGTATGTAAATGATACTTTTATGCATCATGGAGCATGCTTTAATATTATATGCTTTACTTTTTCTATAACATTTTGTTAAATTGTATATTCATTGCAACGTATCTTG
Organism: Larix kaempferi; assembly: GCA_027924585.1. NCBI lineage: Eukaryota > Viridiplantae > Streptophyta > Pinopsida > Pinales > Pinaceae > Larix > Larix kaempferi. Next base: position 11,961,652 of record BSBM01000217.1, on the reverse strand, counting down.
TCACTTTCAAATTTATGCTTACATGAAGATTCATTTGTCAACTTTATACTCCTTTTCTTTATAAACACTTTTCAAAACGATTCACATTTGTTTCTTGCAACAACTAACCATAAATTATGCACGGTCCATTTATCTTTAACAATCTACCTTTGTTTGCTTATTCAGTGGCTTAATATATAGTATGTTTCTCCTCAAGCAAATGCATTATTAAGTTCTTAACCAAAAAAACATGTTTCTTGTAGCCATGTCAACAAATGAGCACAATGATCATATCAATGGATGCAGAAGAGTACTATATACTGAGAAGAAACAACAAAACAACAAGCGCCAATGCCTTCTATATAAAGCTGCTCGCCAACTTGTTAATATCCCTGCTCCATTTGACATTGTCCAACCTCCCCTCGAACACTCTACATCGTCTGCATCAGCACCCAACAATCAAGGAAACATTCACCTACAAGGTATACAACAACAATTCCGTACAAGGTTGGATAAATTATCTCCCATGAACGTATGCTCTATATGCATGGAGTCTTATCCTGGTGTTGGCTTGGTTTTTCAACCAAGCTTAGTGCTATGGGCACCTGCTAACTAGTAGCAGCAGTTTCAATATAAATCAAAAACAATAAACTAAATCTAAACTAAACTAAACTAGCATGTGCATATCATAATAAAATTTTGAATTAAAGAAACAAGAACAAGAATTTGAGAAAATAAATTTGTATTGAAAAATGGGGGCAAGCAAGTGCTTGCGATAATACCTCCAAGTGATAAAGATAGTTGAGAAGCTCCAAGGATGAGCAACTCCAAACTCCAAAGGGTCATTTCTCCAAGGTTGCTACAATGGCCAAATACTCAAGGGAGATTTTGGCAGCATGAGGATAGGAAGATGGATGGATGTGAAATGAGGAGCCCCTACCACCTTTTTATAGGTTTTGGTGGTGGGGAATACCATTTGTGGTTTTGTGGAAACCAATGGTATTGACCAACATGGTTTAGGTACTTTTTCCTCCTTTTTTCCTTTTTTGAATAAAATTAATATTTTTTATTCCCTTTTTAATACTTTTGGGAATTTAGACCATTTTTGAGGGTTTTTTATGCTTTTTTAGGAAAAATAATCTTTTTGAGTGGGAAAAGGGGTGTACTAAGGTCTTTTGGTGACCTTTTGTTGGCTTTAGAGGCTCAGATGGTGGAAAAGTGGACAAATGGGTCATGTGAATAAGGAAATGAGCTAGTGAGCACTTTTTAGGTGTTAACAGATTGCCCCCTGATGTGTGAGGGCAGGAGCTCATCGTATGGCCGATAGACATCATAGTTCTTTTGTCTTTTTCTGGGGTTTGGGGAGGAGAAGAGACCGTTTGGAGTCTGGATCCGTGGCCCTTGGAAGCTACAAAAAATAAACAAATATTACATGGCCTCACTATGAATGAGGAATAATCTCTGATAATGGACGAGGCGGGCATACCCATGCTCGTATCAAGACATATACATAACAATTAGTCCCAAGAAGGGGGATCTAATACATAAAAAATATACTGGTACATCATAATGGTCCAGAGGTTACATTATTTTGGGATGTACCCATGATCATGACTGATCTCAATATCTGATACACTGGAATAATTGATCAACTGCTGGAACTGAAGGTGTCCAACATCTGTAGGGATGTAATGAGTGTGAGCCATCTCTGGGAAGTATATGTAACTGTATACTCGAGGGAGTATGAAATTGGGGGTACATATGAATACTGTCGCAATGCGCAACCTGGATATCTATAGGAAACGTATAACTGGTTGTATCCATAGGTAGACTCTCAAATGTGGAGGAGTCAGATGGTATCCGGGGTCTTCGACTGATAACTGAACGGACCGATATCCCATGCGAGTCTCAACGATGCAATCAAGGTATTGAAGTCGAGCATGTGAGAAACAACCATTTGGAGAGGCACTGAGGGCTCTTCTCAAAATGATTCGTAGGCACTCATCATAAATGGTGATGAGTCCAAGACATAGGGACCTCGAGGTCTATCCTCTGGAATAAATTTGGTTGTCGTTGACAAAGGGAGACCGACAACTAACACGGCAATGATGTTTCCTTGATAGGAGTGCGAGGTGTAAAACTGAAGTGTGGTAGTACTGATGGTAGCACTGACATACTTGTGGGGGTGGGAAGTAACTGGGGTCATAATGGGAAGACTCAAACTTCCTTTGTTCAGAGCATGATAACATGGTTGACCTGGCAGCGTAGGGAACTGACTTATAGGTGTGGGGATCATTGCTTTTCAAGGACTGAAGAGTGTGTATTGATTCTGGGGGGGAATCAAGCTGATGGGTGCTGTCGAGGGGTTCTCAGTGTGACATACTGCAGAATACTCTGAACAAAGGCGACCAAAATGGGGAAGCTGCCATATGAGTAGACGTGATCTGTTGTGGCACCGAGAAGCGCCATTGGGTCCTTCTTCGTAGTTTAAATGAGCTCCAAGAAGGGATAAAAGTGTGCTCTGAAATGGTACTGTCCTGTGGATTTGTGAGCCCAGGACTATTCGTGCTCATTGGTGCTTTCATTTTTAAGGAGTGTGAAAACAATAAGAAGACTCTGCAGTGGTTATGATTACTGTCTTGTTGGTTTTACGAGCCCAGGATGGTGATTGCTCGTGGTCGCTTTCATGTTTAGAGAGTCTGAAAGCGGTAAGGGGACTCCATTGGTGTTTCTTTTTCTTAATTTTAGTCTCCAAGGCCCGAAAAAGCATAAAATGATGCAGATGGAGAACTCTTCTAGCCGATGTGACTAGAGTATTCCTTTTTCGTAATTAGTCTACAAGGTCCGGAAAAGGGGTAAACTTATACCAGGTAGATGCCCTTTCAGATACATTTAGCGAGCATGAAAGGAAGCAAGATTGCTCGGCGATCTTTTCATTGTTTTAAGAGTCAGAAAAGAGCTTAACAGGAACTCCCTAAGTGCCTTTTTCATAAAAGGGATTGCTCGGCCCGAAAAAGGGATAAAATTATACCGAACAAAGAAGGATTGATGGGATTGAGAAAAGGTCTCAAGCGTCATCATGTGTGCAGGACACTGGATCCGGTGACATAAATATTGTCCAAAGGGGGCTACGACCAATGTGGCACACAAACCGAGTTAATGAGAGGGCACTTTTTAAAAAGTGGCCGAAAAGTATGGGCGTGAGAGCGAGAAATGATCTCAAGCATCGTCACAATCACGGAAAACTGAATCCGGCGATATAAAGTTTGCCGAAAACGGATGTCGACCGATGTGGCACGCAAACCGAGGCGACAGGTGGGCATGGGAAAAAATGCCCGAAAAAACTGGAGGTGAGAGCGAGAAATGATCTCAAGCATCATCACGAGCACGAAAAACTGAATCCGACGATATAACGTTTGCTAAAAACGGACGCCAACCGATGTGGCACGCAAACCGAGGCGACGAGGGGGCATGGAAAAAATGCCTAGAAAATCTGGACGTGAGAGTGAGAAATGATCTCAAGCATCATCACGAGCATGGAAAACTGAGTCCGACGATATAAAACACGTCAAAAATGGAGAACGGTCGATGTGGCACGCTAACCGAGGCGACGAGGGGGGGGCATGGGAAGATGCCCTAAAAATCGGGGCGTGAGAGCGAGAAATGATCTCAAGCATCATCACGAGCGCGGAAAACTGAATCCGGCGATATAAAACACGTCAAAAACGGAGAACGGCCGATGTGGCATGCAAATCGAGGCGACAAGGACGCCCCAAAAATGGTCAAAAAATGGACCTGATGAAAACAGGAAAAGGAAAAATCTATCATGAAGTTCTCGTTGCGCTGATTCCAATGGTACCAACGGTTTGAGAAATGGACGTCGTATGAGACCGGAATCGCGGTTTGAAAAATGGTGGAATTTCTATAAATTGGGCGTGGGGCCCATATGACGTGTCATTGTTAGGTGAGAGTTTGGCAGAGCAGTCAGAGCTCTTTCTCGATTTCTGGGAGATTTGACCATTGGTTTTCGATTCTGCGAGTTTCAGGTAATCCTATTTGCCTTAGCCTTTTCAATTATGTCTTTTTTGTTTGGCGGCGGGCCCCCAAAGGCCGTGAAATTTCACATTGGCCTCCCAACGTGGAATATCGCGGGTTTCGGGTCTCTTCCCGCGATGAACCACGTGGGTTTTAGGCTGATAGTCGCGATGTTCATCGCGACTGCGAGGTTGGAACCCGCGATGTTCATCGCGTGTTCATGGGAGATAGTCGCGATGTTCATCATGACTGTCTGGCAAATATCTGCGATGTTCATCACGCGTTCTTGACTGGAGGCCGCGATGATCATCGCGGCTTTTAATGGAAATGCCGCGATGGTCATCGCGGCTTTTAAGGGAAAAGCCATGATGGTGTTTTTTGCAAAAAATTTTGCTGGGGCTAAAAATTCCTTCTGTTTTCTGGCAGGATGCTGAGGAGACCATTGGCCTCGTGGCGAGAGCGGGAGATAGATGATGATCTGATGCTGCGGATTCAGACTGATCCGGGGGTGCGACAGACTCTGGCGGTGAGCAGACTCTTGAAGTTCGCTCAGATCCCACCTATTCGTTCAGTGAGACGGCTCCTGAACAAGTTAGTGAGTTGGTGGGTGCCGGCAGAGGGTGCTTTTATTATTGGGGGTGAGAGGTTAGAGATCACCCTCACGGATGTTTATTTTCTGACTGGGTTGCCTTGGTTAGGGGAGGTGGGAGATCTGCTGCCGGGGATCCCGCCAGGTGTAGATATGGAGGATTTGCTACAGACCTTTTGTGTTGATGATTCCGTTTTGCAGAACAGTTCTATTAGTCTGCGATCACTACGTGAGTGGGATATGCGGGCCGTTGGGGCATGTGTTCTGCGGATATTGGGTGTTGCTACACCACATCGTTTGTCTGGGGGACAAACAATGTTGGTGGACTCTGTTCTTCGGGGGACTTATTATGCCTGGGGGCAAATGTTTTTGGCTGGTGTCTGGAGAGATCTGGACAAGGCCAGTCGAGAGGGAGGTGAGTTCTGTTATGCCTCTTTTCTATGTTGTTTTTTCTTCGAGCTGGTGCCGACCTTGCGACCACAGGTGCCCATTCGTGATGGTCTGGTGAGTGAGCCTTGCATGATGTGGTGGGGGCAGATGATGCCTCGTGGCGGCGGTGGTGTCCGTGGTTTCTTTACGGAGGAGGTCTATGAGTAGTGGGAGCAGATGCCCCTGCTGATTGAGGATTTCCCATATGCCGGTATGGACTATCGAGGTGACCCAGAGATGCCTCGTGCCCCGGGACAGGCCTGGAGTTTAGACGGTATGTTTTTTGTTTTTTGATTTATACTATATCATGTGTTGTTTGATTTATCTATCTATGATTATAGTTAGATATGCATATGATGGCTTACTTGCATTGTGCAGATGTTGGTCCAGTGCCGCTGGCTGACTATGTGGCTCGTCGGGGGCGGGCGATGGTGGTTGCAGCGGTACCACCTCCGTGCGGTGGAGGGTTTGCGACTCGTGGGCGAGGGGTTGGCCCTTGAGATGATGCCACAGAGGGTGTTAGACAGACATTCGACATGAATCTATCTGGACTCCCCGAGGATGGCTGGAGAGACTTAGACCGGGATATTGTGGAGCGTTGCTTCGGTGCGCCACCTGAGTGGCGGTCGCTCTTGTTGAGGACAGTGGTTTTTGTGGCCGAGCATAGGGATGGTGCTCAGGATGACCCAGCAGGGCCACCTGAGAGGAGGATCCATCTATGGGATGATCCGTCAGGGCCAGCAGAGCGGAGAGTTCGGGCTCGCCATGATCCAGTGGGGCCCGCGGAGGAGGCGCCAGAGGAGCCCAGGGACCCTGATGACTAGCTGATATGTATTTGCCCCCAAATGTTGACGAGCATATGGGGAAGCACTATTTTGTACGGCTCATGTATTTTTTGTATATTGGCTGCCAAGGGCACCTATGACATGTTGACTATCACGGTTTATATATATATGTATATATATGTTTGGATATGGATGCATTTGTTGTCTTTATGTTCGCCCGTGGAGGCATGTTTAATTTTCTGTATGCCCGTGGATGCACATTTTGTTTTTTGTATATGCCCGTGGAGGCACATGTTATGCACGTGGATGCACATTTTGATTTGGTATAATGCGATTAGTGTGCCAGTCTAGAATGTTGTTGGCCATATGGTCCGCTACACTATTGAGGTTTCTTGGGGCGTGTGTAAATGAAATGGATTCAAACTGTCTAACCATTTCTTTAGTGCGCAGGAATTTTCTGAAAAGGCAGGGATCGCGTAACTGGTAATCATTGTTGAGTTGGGAAACGAGGAGTTGTGAGTCCAAGAAAACGTTAAGGTGACGTATGCTCATTTGGAGAGCTGAGGCCAAGAGACTAGTCACAGCATCATATTCATCCTGGTTGTTGGTCGCGGCACCCAAACACACTCCGTCGATGTGGATCAACTCATGTGAAGGGGAATATATTACCCAAGCTACGGAGGCCAGATTGGGGTACCAACGGCTTGCTCCATCGGCGAAACTGACGTAGCAGAGTGGAACATGTGTGCGGACGGGATCGGTGGAAGGGGTCGACCGGACCGAGGGGTGTCCAGTGGAGATTGTATAGATGGCGGGGTCAAGGCCCGGTATTTCGGTATCTGACCAAGTAAAGACATCAGTGAATTCTTGGAATAGTTTTCGGTATTCTCCAATCTCATGCTCACGGTGGGGGGCTCCTAATGTAATGGTATGAAGGGCACCAAGTGGGTCAGAGATGTCAATATGGATGACGAGAGAAATATCGGCCATGGGATCCTTTAACCAGTCGACTTTAGTAGGAAGGAAATCTTTGGACTCAACCGCGGATTGGGTAGCGGTGGTGGATGAAGTCTCTTCCGGGAGGAAGTATGGACGATGGTGCATGTCTTCCCAGGGATAATCAAGGGCAATAGGAGCCTCTAGAATCTCTTCATCATTGCGGGAGCTTTGAGTGGCCAAATCAAGTGATGAGGTAGTGGTAGTCGAAGAGATCATGTAGATGGTGTTAATGTCTCCAGATGAGGATGATACGGGAGGGTAGATCTCCTCGATAGTAGGGGGTGCCATCTCAAAGTCCAAATTATTCATCTCGTAGAGGGCTGCTCTGTAATCTGGGATGTCAGGACAGTTATGTGAGTAGTGGCCATAAATACCGCATATCGCACATGGGTGGTTGGTACGCAGTGATTTATCACGAGGCATGGGGTTTGGATCGAGTTTGACCACCGGGATGTTGGGGTCGTCGTCTAGCATTTGCATGTGTTCCTGCAATGCAGGTAACTGTGGACACTGATGGGTTGGATGGCCTAACTCATCACACAACGAGCATTTGGGAGGAGCACGGAACACGGGAGGAGGTTTAACTCCCTTGGGAGGAGGTACTACAGTGTATGGTTGTGGGCCTCTGCCCTAAGTGGGCCTAATGAGAGGAGGGGGATTTGAAGATGACGAAGGAGTCATGATACCGGGAGGTGGTTGGGTAGAAGTGACAATGGGTTGCACTGGTTGCAGGATGACATTGGGTGTCGGCGGGGGAACCGGAAGCGAAATATACCACATGGGTAATCCCAATGTTAACTCGGGGAGACTAAGGGTAGCCATAACCGGGGCGCTTACTACACCCGAAGGAGGAAATAGAAAGGGGATTGTGTGGATGGGTGTAACTCCAATGTGACTAGGTACCAATGGTGGTTTAGGAAACAAGGAGGGTTGGTTACCGGGTTGTTGTGAAAGAGTGCAGAGGTTAGCGATGTGGGTCTCTGGTGACGGTGGTGGAATGGCCTAGAATGTAGAGGTCATCGGTGCCTCGGAGTAAAGTCCGGGTCCTACTGAGGAAATGAATGAGGTAGTTGCACCACAAACAGGTTGTTCAACCATGGGGAGAACATTTTCAGGTGCAGCGGGGGCCTTGGGATCATAATAGGTGAGTTGGTCCACCTTGACCACGCGTCCCTCATGGGGGAACAGCATGGTACGAAAAATGGATGAGGCAACAGCCCGCATGGCATACATGTAACTACGGCCAAGTAAAAGGTTATAGTCAAGTTGGGCATTGATGACTTCAATGTCGATGAGCACGGTTTTACCCGCGAGCTGGACGGGGACATTAGGTAAGAGACCCTGGGTTTGAGCCGAATGGTCGTCGTAGGCTCGCAACGCAGTGGTGGACTGCTGGAGAGTGGGAGATCCCAACTTCTTCCAAACGAATGTGGACATGATGACAATATTCCAAATGGAAACGAAAACTTGGAATGCTAAACTGGAAGGCAGTCGAGGTTCAGATTGGTCTGAATCGAATGCGATCAGTTGTGAATCATTGGGGTCAATGGCGCCAATGGCAGAGAGCAAAGTCTTGTGCTACGAAGGGCAGTTTTTTAGGACTTCCAAAGCAGACATGGCTGCAGGAGACTGGGCTAAGTCATCAACAATGTTGTAATTCGACGCAGCACGAGCATTGGTATTATTATTGATGCGACGAAGTGGGAAGAGAGGTGCTTTAGGAGCACCATCAAGCGGAGTCGGGGGTATATGTAATGTTTGATCTATGGGATTAACGTTAGTGTTTTTGTCGGCCATAGGGGCTTCAGAGGTGGAATCATATTGGTTCCGATGGGTTTGGAGGTTGGCGTCAGCAATTAACATCATCAACAAGTGGTGAGTACCTGAATCAAACATGGGTTGATCAGGAGCTGCATAAGTGATCTGTTGTGGTTGCGCGTTGCCCTGAGGGGGAGCTAACGGCAGAGTGTTCACTACACCTTGGTTTGGAAAGGGGTTTTGCAACACCAAAGGTTGATGTTGAGGTGGTGGAGGGTTGGGCGACGGCTGAGGAGCCCCTTGCCCTTGACGATGGGCATCGTCAGTCCAAAGTTGCTGAGCTTGGTCCAAATGTGGGAAAGCATGTGTGTAATGACCATAAACCCCGCAAATAGAACAAGGATGGTTTGTTCTGAGGTTACTATTTTTAGGCTGCCCGGGATTACGACCCGGATTCCGATTGGGGGGAGCAGCATTGTTATTTTGTGGAGGATTGGCAGGTGGAGGACCTTGCTGATGTTGTTGGTTATTACCGCAGTTACGTCCTCTTCCACGGTTCTGTTGCACACCTTGGTTGTGCTGGTTGTTTTGGTGCTGGGGCTAGTTGTGCTGTGTGTACACTTGCCCTTGAGCAATGGGAGGATTTTGGTTCGCCGTAGGTGCAGGAGCAGGTTGTGGTGGATAATAAGCCGGTGGGGCTGGGGGTGGACCAATTGCCTGCTGGGGTTGTTGGTAACCTTGAGCTATTGGAGGTGTTGGGTTAGTTGTCGCAGCTAGCTGTGGATAGTACACAGGTTGAGGTACGACTGGGGGGGCATATGCAGATTGTGCATGACCAAAGCACTGAGGTGGACATGAAGGTCCGTGGATATGGTGGTGATGTGCCATGGGAGCATATGAATTGGTTGCTCCAGATTGAGATGTAGCCCGCGAAAGGTTGGGACTATGGCTAGGATGTGCAATGGAAAAGGGTTGGGGATGCGGGGTAATACGACCAATGATGCCATCTACGGCATGGGATGCCCCCTGCGCTTCGTGTTGGGATGAATCAACACGAGGTGCGTCCGGTATAATGGTATACAGATAACCTGACTGGGCGTAAATGAGGTCAAACTGTTGGGCTTTGAGGATGGCCTCTTCTTCAGACTGGGGTCGTTCAGATGCCACATCCTTCACGATGAGAGGAAGGAGGGATTTTAGAAACCAATCCAAGAAGATGCGGTCATCTAACTTGATTTTGCAGAGGCTTCAATGTCGACGCCATTCATGAATGTGGTCAGTGATGTGGGTGGTCGTGTTCTGTCTGCAAGACAGTAGGATCTCAACTCCCGCATCACAGCGGACAGGTAACTGGAAGAAGTGCAGGAAGGTTGAGGCAAGGGAGGTAAAGGTGGCATGCGTCCCATGGGGCTGCTCGATATACCACTTGGCTGCAGAGCCAGTGAAAGTGCACTGTAACCGACGAAGGTGGACAAAGTCGTCCACTATATTGTTGGAGGAACACCATAGATGGAAGGACATGATATGGTTCTAGGGGTCCTCACCTGCCTTGCCCTCAAACTTAGGGATTTCGGAGGGGAGTTTGGTGGGCATGAGAGGCCACGCAGGATCATGTCTGATGGTGTCATTGGTGAGCCTGGCTAAGTCTGGTAAGTTCAGACTCGCCATGTCAGGTAAGGTAGCAGATGTATGTGGCGTAGTGACTGGGACATGACTAGTCATGGTGGTATGATGTAGGGGTCCAGTAGCGCCTAAAGGTATGCTAGGTATTGAAGGTATGTGTCCTCCAATAGGTGTGGTCTGGTACGGGCCAGCGCTTCCAAGTGCAACATGGGTTACACTTGGGTTAGGAATAGCAGTAGGGATTCCGGGGATAGGGTTTGTGGAAACCAGAGGGGGTGTGACCCCTATGTTGGGCATACCCATAACAGGTGGTGGTCCTGTGTTGGGAATTCCTATAATAGGGGGTGGCCCTGTGTTGGGCATTCCTAAATGTGGAGTGTCCGCCATATTAGGCATACCTAGGGGTGTGGTGGTTGCCATGGATGGCACCGCAGTAGAAGGGTATGTGGATGTCTCACCTATGGTGCTGGTAAAGAGTGGGTCAAAAGGTGTTCCAGCCATAAGGTTGGTCGAAAATAACTCTGTGGGGTTTTCGGATTCTGCCTCAGAATCGGAGGTGAAGTGAGGCGTGTCAGAATCGGATGACTGTCTGTTCGATCGATGATGTGTCGAGTCAAGGGATAAGGCTTGGTGTCAGTGACGTGGCGAGCCAAGTAGACTGAACTCTGGGAGTTCGCCCTGAAGACAGCGAGAGCGTCTAAAATTCTCAATGGTGAGAAATATGTTTTTGTGTAAAAAATCTGATGTGTAAAAATGGTAATGTATAAAAAACTCAAAACCCTAATGCAACCAAGGGTGCAAGAAGGGGAGTGAAAATGAAGGCTCTCAAGCCAAAAAATCAACCCCAAAAAGGCACTTATTATAGCAGTTGTGCTATAATAAGTGGAGGTATGCAAAAAATGGTCAGAGTACCAACATGCAAACAACTTCTAGAAAAAATAGGTGTAACTAGACCAAAGGTGGATTGTATCATGCAAACACCTAACTAAAAGTATTGTGAATCAACAAACTATATTCTTTGCAAGGTGATGAAATCCAAGTCAGAAAATATTGAGTGTTGAGTCAACGGCTAGATATCCCCCTACCGGGAGGGACACTAGGTAATCAATCCTAAAGAATGGAAACTAGGATACTCCGTTCATGACGTATCGAGAAAATGTAAATCTGCCGTTTGGTCCTTTACCGCAATACCCCCATACAGGGATATCCTGAGAACTGCGAATGGTAGCCCTTCGGTTACTGAATGGATTTCGGTATTCCACTCAGGATTTCGAAACCATCCTCGCGACTTCAACCCTCCTAGGGGAGAGGCCTTCCCACAAACCGGTTGTGACCGCACCAATAAATACTAAGAGATTTTAGCTCCCTAATGGACAACAACTATGTCTCAGATGTAATAACTGAGGGGTGTTATTGGAACACCTATCCCCTCAATACTACCTAGCTACAAAGTTCTTTTAGTGTTCCCCAAGTGGGGTTAAAAGTGGGTTGAAATTAGGGTAATTTTTAAGGCTCAGTTTAAAATTAGTGTTTGAGTGGGTGCACGTGTGATATTTTAAACTGAAATTGAAAAAGTAAATGCTAAGTATTCAAAAAACAAAGGATCTTTTGAAAGTAAAGAGCAAATATTATGACTTTTTCAATAAATGGAAATTAAGTGCTTTGCAAAGATTATTCAAAAAAACAAAGGATATTTTGAAATAGGAAAGCAAATAATGTAACTTCTTTGCGAAATAAATGGATTTCTTTTAAAATTCTGCTAGGGGCAAAAATATCTCAGAAGTAAACAGTAAAAAATTTTAATCTAGATAAAATGCGATCCAATCCTTCTTTCAATTTCTGAAAATATTTAAAAAGACTTTTTCACATGCATTCTAAATAGTAAAATTTTTCTATGGCCGTAAAATATGCAGGATTTCTAATACTGGAAAATGTGCTATGTGGGCAGAAAATACAGTAAGAAATTAATTTTTTAAACGATTCGGCCAAATGAAAAAATTAGCATCGCGGGTTTTGACAGAAAAGCCGCGATGGACCGCACGGGTTTTTGTCGCACAAACCCGGTGGGCAGCGCGGGTTTTGACCGCGAAGCCGCGATGTGCAGCGTGGGATTTAGACACACAGTCGCGATGTGCAGCGCGAAAAATGTCCGCGAATCCGTGATGTGCAGCGCGCAAATAGGTCGCGAAGCCGCGGGGAACTGCGCAGAAAAAAGCCGCGCAGTCGTGATGAGCCGCGCGACTGTCAGGAAAAAAACCGCGAGGCGAAAGCCGTATGGCGACGCCAAAAAATGAACCCAAAAATTGAGAATTTCGGGCTGTTAATGGCTAAAAAATGGGCCAAGATCTAGAACAACAATGGATCTGTTGTCTAGAGTGGCAGATCTATGAATTAAACTAACTAATACAATCAAAAAGTGAGATCTAAAGATTCGGAACCAGCGGAGTCGCCAAAAAACTATTGGCTTGGTTTTTCAACCAAGCTTAGTGCTATGGGCACCTGCTAACTAGTAGCAGTAGTTTCAATATAAAGCAAAATCAATAAACTAAATCTAAACTAAACTAAACTAGCATGTGCATATCATAATAAAATTTTGAATTAAAGAAACAAGAACAAGAATTTGAGAAAATAAATTTGTATTGAAAAATGGGGGCAAGCAAGTGCTTGTGATAATACCTCTAAGTGATGAAGATAGTTGAGAAGCTCCAAGGATGAGCAGCTCCAAACTCCAAAGGGTCCTTTCTCCAAGGTTGCTACAATGGCCAAATACTCAAGGGAGATTTTGGCAGCATGAGGATAGGAAGATGGATGGATGTGAAATGAGGAGCCCCTACCACCTTTTTATAGGTTTTGGTGGTGGGGAATACCATTTGTGGTTTTGTGGAAACCAATGGTATTGACCAACATGGTTTAGGTACTTTTCCCTCCTTTTTTCCTTTTTTGAATAAAATTAATATTTTTTATTCCCTTTTTAATACTTTTGGGAATTTAGACCCTTTTTTAGGGTTTTTTATGCTTTTTTAGGAAAAATAATCTTTTTGAGTGGGAAAAGGGGTGTATTAAGGTCTTTTGGTGACCTTTTGTTGGCTTCAGAGGCTCAGATGGTGGAAAAGTGGACAAATGGGTCATGTGAATAAGGAAATGAGCTAGTGAGCACTTTTTAGGTTTTAACACCTGGCATTAAGACAAGGCACTTTTCTAATGCATTTTCATGTTCACGATGCATTGGGGAAAAAAAACTTCATCGCTACTCCTTGGAAAACAACATGGATCCTGGGGTGCAACCACCTGTGCTCGATGTCCTTACTCAAGTTGAAGAAATGCTCATTTCTCATGTTAACCCAATTTTACAAGTTACTCATGCTCGTGGGGGTCAATATACTTATTATGGCCACACTATTAGCTTCCCCCAAGACATTACAAGCATTTCCACTTTACTCCCCCGCTTACGCTCAGACATTGACTTCCTTATTGTTCATAAATGCAATCCTAACAAGAAGCCTTATGAGTTCTTTGTTAGTCGAACACATGTTCTTGCTGCTCTCTAATTCAAGCTGTCAAATGATCCCTACTACAAGGATGTTCAAGTTAACTCAATTGCATTGTCTTCTTTGCCTGTTGAAACAACTAACATTTCCTCCCTTCTTCGCCATATTAGACCTGAGGAAACCCTACTTGCTGAGCATACCTCAAATGCTAATATCCAGTCACCCAACTTCTTTGAAGCCCATGAAGAACAATCCTCTTCCTTTATATCTACCCAGACAAATAGTAGAACTGAGGTTGATGAAATCAAACGTTTCTTAGCAATAAGCGATGCACCCACTCCGGATTGCATTGACTGGCCACCAATAGATACTTCCCCTATCAATGAATACAATACAATAGGCCTCCTCTCAAGGGCCTTCCCAACCCTGTTTCCCACTGGAGTCGCAATGCTTAAACAACCACACATTTAAGAGGTTGTTATTGACAATTATGCACTGCACCTACTTCAATACCACGACAATCTATTTGGCCAACATCCTCGATTTCATTATTACATATATAATCTCATGATGCGCTACCACAGCCATTCTACTGCTTCTGTGTTTGTAAAACATAGTATTGAAGATACACTTCCTCCAACGGTTTCAGATCTTCTACAACAATTACAAGAATTACCAAATGCTAAGATAGCTGAGCAAGTCATGCGGTTTGGCTCCAACCTTCGTGGGACCCGCTCCTACTGGAACAAAAGCAGAGCTGAACTAACTGAAATGATCACATAGCAAGGAACACCAACATTCTTCTTTACACTCAATGCAGCTGACACCAAATGGCCAGACCTGCATTCTTTCATGCCTGGACATGCTCCAGCAGCTTCACATCAACAGTACCAATGGAGAATTTGCAACCTTATATCAAATCCACACGTTGCATCTCAATACATGGAGAAAAGATTCAAAATATTCCTAGAAGAAGTTCTTCAAAAAGGGCTTGCAATAAAAGACTATTGGTGCAGGTTTGTAACAAACCATATTCCCATCAAATTTCAGTGTATTCAATACCTCAACTCTTAATTTATAATCTTAATATTTTCCATGCAGATATGAATGGTAACATAGTGGATCAGCACATATACATGGCTTCTTGTGGATGGACAATGCACCCTATATGGACACATTAGACTGGGCAGATGATGCTAGGGTTGCAGATGCAAAACAGTACTTTGATAAGTTTGTTACAGCATGGAATCCTTGCATCAACCATTCTCAAACCCCATTGTTCCAATCCTCAACTATAAATGATCCATGCACCATTGGATCACATTCTATACTTGCAAGTGATCACTTACATGACTATGAAGAACTTGTTAATTGTGTCCAAAGGCATACAAAATGTTATGAGTCTTCATGCCTCCACAAAAGAGGGTCAACTCTTCAATGTCGTTACGGCTTTCCATTTAAACTACAACCTACCTCTTCCTTATTCATTGATGCAAATGGACAAAAAACATACAACCCTTCCAAGAATGATGCCCTCCTAAATATTCACAACCCTACCATGCTCTCCATTTGGTGAGCTAACGTTGATTGCCAACTTGTTCTCTCTAGACATGCTATACTCAAATATATTTCAAAATATGCAGCAAAGGCAGAGCCGAAATCAGAATCCTACCAGGCACTTCTTTATCACATTGCACATGCAACTCCACATGATGCAACAATCCTGCAACCAATAAGACGCTTCCTATCAGAAACTGTTGCTGATCGAGACATTGGTGCACAAGAGACATGCCACATGCTCCAAAAGCTCCCTCTTTGTCTTTGTAGTCATTCCTTTCTTTCCTTAAATGTTAGCCAAAGTGTTTTCCGACGTATTTCCAATGACTATCTTGATACCCCACCAACACCAACCTTCATTTTGTCCTACATGCAATGACCCCCTACACTCGAACATCTTACTCTTCTTGAAGCTACACGCTCTTGGTCATTCTCATCTCATAGAAAGCACTCCCAATGGAAACCAAACCACCCTCCCAAAATCGTTCATGTATTTCCTTGCTTCACTAGCATTCCACACATTTCTGAAGATGCCTTTGTTTCCTTCTATTGGAGCGAGCTCCTGCTATACAAACCTTTTCACACGTTGCACAATGACATTGGAGCAACAAAATTGGACATAACTTCTAATTGGCTTCGCATTAAAGACACATACATTGCATGGCATGTTGATCGTTTACCAGAAACCCCAGAAACCCCAAACACACCTCCCTCTGATGACTCTAATTCTGCTTCTAACCACTTGCCCTTACTACCTGTTATGGATGAATGGGAATTGCTTTCCCAACTCTTCCCTGGAAACAACCTCTATGTTGACAACCTTGACATGCTTGTCCATCGTGATTTTGATAAAGAACACAATTGGACCGAAAACCATATTCCTTCCCACATGCATGCAACAGCCATATCATTCACCGACCTCACGCATTTATCCTCTCACATACACCATGACACCTATTCATCTTCCTGTTGCCTCCTTGTCTCCCACACAACGAATGGCCTTTGAGCTTATCATAAAACAATCAACAAGTTCTACAAACCCTCCCCCACTCAAAATGGTCATTCAAGGCACTGCGGGGACAGGCAAGTCTTTCTTAATATCTTGCATTAGAACTGCACTCCATCCTGTCTCTAGCGATACACCTTCCCCCTTGCTCCTGCTAGCTCCAACCAGTATTGCTGCATTTAACATACAATCCCTAACAATCCATTTAGCTCTTCGCATACCCATTTTTGAGATGCACCCTCTTGAAGGACAATCCCTTTCGTCCTTCCAAGAACAATTCCGCCATATTCGGTACATCATCATTGATGAAATGAGCTTCGTTGGCCCAAAAGTGCTTTCTCGAATAGATGATCGCTTACATCAAGCCTTCCCTTCCCATTCAACAACTCCCTTTGGTGGTTGTTCCATCATATTCCTTGGTTATTTTGGACAACTGCCCCCTGTAAAGGACATCCCCATGTATGTTGGCACATCTCAAGGGAATAGTCTATGGCGCACATTTGACACCTTTGTTACACTTTCAACTGTCTTTCGACAACAAGGGAACAACCCTTCTCAAGTTTCCTTCCGCCAACTACTGCTTAATCTCTGAAATGCAACACCGACTCTTGAATATTGGACCCTCCTCATGTCCAGAACAACCTCAAACCTTTCACATGAATAGAACCATACATTTGACAACTGCACTCATTTGTACGCAACTAATAGCTCTGTTGAAATGCACAATAAACAGATGTTGAAACACCTTAACATGCCAGTTGCACATTGCTTTGTAGAGCAAAAGAAACAACATCTCCAATCCTCAGTAGATGATGAACAAATTCCATTCAAGGTTCTTCTAGCAATTGGTCAACAAGTCATGTTGACAACCAACTTGTGTGTCTCTGCAGGTCTTGTAAACAGGTCACTTGGGAAAGTTATTGCAATTGTCTACAACTCCAATGATCAACCACCGAAATTGCCATCTTATGTTGTAATTGACTTCCTCCACTACAAAGGACCCCCATGGGATTCTTGCAATCCAACTTATGTGCCCATCCCTCCTATCACAAGGGGTACACAAAGGCAAGTACCACTTCGAATGGCATGGGATTTAACAATTCATAAAGCACAAGGGATGACTATGCAAAATGCAACAATTGATATTGGCAACATTAACCGACAAGGCCTTACATTCACTGCAATATCAAGAGTTAAATCTTTAATAGGCCTTCGCATAGCTCCACCTTTTTCCTTTTGTAGGTATTCTCGAATTAAAGATAGCCCCTATGTCCAACGTAGAATACAAGAAGAGACCTTGCTTTCTTCAAAGTCTTTGCAACCACATTCTCCATAGAGTTACATTCCACCTCCTTTACATGCCTACTTTGTATAGCTATCACTTTACTCCCTTCCACTTTTCCAAAATGACTTATCTGCTTTGTTCATATCTTTTATTCCTACTCCTACTATCATTGAATATATTATACTTCTTGAGGTCTATTACTTAACATCAATGTATTTTATTTACATATTATGTTTAAAACAATGCGTAATGAAAACCTAGAATTTTGACATAGGTGTATTGCTGGTGTTTTCTAAAGGACAAAATACTCATACAACCAATACATACAGTTTATTCATCTTAGAGTTTGTTATTGAAAGTGAAGAAAACATATATAAATAAGCCATCATCAAACATATATAGGTAAAGTGCAATCATCAAACTAGACATATCTACCTATAAAACAACAGACACATGTTGATAATGCCTGTTGAAGCAAACATAATTATTAATCCAAGGAATAATCCAACAACTTACCATGTACCAACATTATAAAGTATAATATTGTTATCAACTATACAAGTCAATGTATCATTCAATAAGCATGCATCAGAAATAGTAACACTGGAATAAATTTGTTACAGCTCTAAAGATGCAAGCCTTCTACATATTTACTTGTTGCACACTTTATCCTCTTTACCATTATGGAGTTCAGCAATCCACTCTATATTCTATTGTACATTTGTTGTAATCAACAAAACAATGCACAACACCTATCACTTTCCAAACACATGCTGATAATGACTCTTCAAGCAAACGTAATTCATAATCCAGCAACTCACCCTTTATCAAACGTTATAAACTATAATATTGCTATAAACTATACAAGTCGCTATATTGTTGGTTATGGATGCATCAGAAATAGTAACCCTGGAATAAATTTGTTACAGCTCTAGAGATGCAAATCTTGTACAAATTTACTTCTTGCAAGGTTGTAGTAGTAGTGAGCACTTGATAGCTATAACAGAAAGTAGTAGTGATGCCTGGTGTGCTTATTTCACACTTGGGAAAAAAAAATTCCATAATCTATAGCACAAATATCTAAACTCCCTAGCAAACTTTCACCACTTATAATGCATCCAACAACACTTGATAAACATAACAAAATGTATTTGGAAGAACTGGAAATATTAGAAACAAAATATATTGACTTCTCTACCTAGAGCTTGATGGCTAACAAAAAATACATTATATGTTTTATGCAACTGTTTTATGGCTAACAAAAAATACATTATATGTTTTATGCAACAGTCACGACTCCACATTGTGCTACAGACACAGAAGACAGGAGTTGAAATGGAGGCCAAACTACTGACCAGTTTTGACACAGAAATAAAAAGAATGTGCAGCACTGAAATAAATGATTGTCCACTGTTATTATTTCTTCAAAAATCAGTACTTAAGAAACTATTGCAAAAGTAAATAGATGTCAACCACAACAGCAAAAAATAACAATGAACACAAAGTTGTTTGCTTCAAATAGTATTCAAGACATGTATATATATAGTCTCTAATTCTGAACCCATTTACATATTTTACACATCATACTGTTTGATAAATAATCTTCTCACTACATACTAAACATTTTATACATCTATTTGTAATGCTCCTTTACATCTAAACCCAATTCGAAGATAGATCTTTCACTATTTTTTTCCTCTCTCTTGTATTAAAATAGTGTCAACAAATCCTTGAAAGCTGGATTCACAAGTCCCAAAATTAACTCTTCTACTACCTATCAGGTACCCAAAATATAGTTTCCAACAGTTTCTAAATATTTGCAAAATAAATTGCATCCCCCTGATTTTCCTGAACATAAAAAAAACACCCAAGCCATAAAAGTAATTACAAAATTGCAATTATTTGCACCTCAACTAACCACAGAAAAACTTGTCCCAAGCATTAGCTTGTTCAGCAATAGTAGTAACTCTGCTTGGTTCCAAAACTTGCAAAGCAACTTCATGATATGACAATTGAGTCTCAACATATTCCCTTCCTTCTTCTGCTGCTGCACAACTTTCTTCTAACAAATATGCATGTATGGATACTTGGCCAACCATATGGTGTATATCTTCTTCAATGAGGGTATCCAACTTTCTAATGTATTCTAATTCTCCTTGCAACGCAGTGTTGATCTCTGTCATTTGCAACTCCTCTGCAGGCAACTCATCTATAGGTGGAAGCGGACAAAGATGACACTTCTCATAGACCTTCTGGATTCTCTTGTAGAAACCCATACATGCCTCAGTAGTCCTTGTAATGTCAGTATTCAGCTTTAGAGATGCCTTTCTGCAAAATTCTAGAAGTTGCATTTTTTACTTTAAATCCAAAACTGTTTTAGGCACTAATTCTGCAAGGTATTCAGAGTTTGTCTCTCTCCAAACCATATTCCATTTAACATTCTCTGCTACATCAGACTTCCTTCCTCTAGATACTTGCGCCTCTACAGCAATTTCATCCATTTGTACCATCATTTGCTTCAAGTTGTACACTTTCTCCATAACAGTCACTTGGAAATGATACATTTGCTCTATTACTTTGCAACTTTCATCACAAAACACAATTATTTCTACCTTTCTGTTGTTTCCTATTTCAAGCCGTTTTGGCAAGCCTCTGTTTTCTTTCTCTAACTCTTCAACCTTCAACTTCAACTCTTGGACTTGCTGGTTAGTAGCTAATTGTTTTGATTTTAACTGAGTGGTCGCAGCTTCAAAATCATTATTTTCTCCTTCCAAAATCATCATCTGAACCACCAATTTATCTTTTTCATCATCCAACCTCCATAGATCTTCAACCATTTTCTCCTTTTCAGATAACAAGTCACTATATTTCCTTTTTAGCTCTTTCCCTCGATTCTCTTCTCTATGTAGATTTTCTCGTGCCTTGGACAGTGTTGCCTTTGCAATTTCAAGATGGCCTACCAACTCGTCCACATTATGCGCACTTGCCTGGGCCATCGCTACATTTGCTGCAGCTGCAAACTTTGGATCATTTTTAATTCCCTCCAAGATTGGAGTTTCTCTTACTATGACAACATCTTCATAATTGGCACACTTCATTCTTTTCTCTGATTTCCTATGATCACTTTTCTATTAGGATAAAAAGAATTGAATCAAGATTTGCCACTGCATTCTCTTCAGGGCTATAAGGGACGAGTTCAAGCCCTGGTAGTGGACAATACCCTCCACTTATACTTTTTAAGGGCCCAACTTCTACATTTTGTACATTAGCACTTTTTGGCTCTTCTCGTTGCTTAGATTTCAACTCTTCTTCTCTTATCCTATCCTGTTCCGTTGATCCTAAGGGCCCTACTTCCATATTTTGTACATGAGGACTCTTTGGCTCTTCTTCTTGATTAGCTTTTACCTCTTCTTCTCTTATCCTTCCTTCTTCCGCTGATCCTAATAGCCCTACTTCCATATTTTGTACATCAATAGTTTTTGCCTCTTCTTCTTGCTTAGATTTTACCTCATCTTCTCTTATCCTGTCCTGTTTCACTGATTCTAGGGAACCTACTTCCATATTTTGTACATCATCACTGTTTTCCTCTTCTTATTGCTTGGATTTTCCCTCTTCTTCAGTTTCTTCTCTAAGCAGTCTGTCTGATGCTTCTTTTACCACCTTCTCATTCTCCTCCTGCTGCACTTTCTGAACTTCAGCTTCCTTCTTCTTCTTCTCAACCTCTGCTACTGACCTATCTAATACTTGTTCATGATGTGTTTCTACCTCAACCTCCTTATCCTTGTCAACGTTAGGACTAGAACTCGTTCCTTTTTTAAGACAATATCGGTTGTTTAGATCAATCCTGTTCTTTGCGCTTCGATAAAACTCCTCATCCTTCCAAAATAAGTGGGTATACTCATAGCCAATCCTGCAAAAGCCACAGTGTGCTTGCATCTTTCCATTGGGATCATGCCTTCTAAAACTCTTCGCCCCAAAATGAAAGCCTTCCAAATATTCAACAAATGCTTCAAATTCCTTTGCTTTTGCAAGTTTATATGCTCCTATTACAAATGGCATTGCTGGGTAAATCAACTTCTTCTTTTCAGCTAGAAAATGGCCAACTCCATTTACATAGACTTTCCTAATAGCTTCTTTGTGTACCACAAAATTAGTAGCATATTGGGGCATCATAGAAGGAGATTTGCTTCCACCAAACATCCAGATATACAATCCTTCCATGCATAAGTAATAATCTCCATATTGTTCAATGACTTTCATAGCATTCTCAGACATGCAACATGGTTCTTCCTTAAACATCAAGCGATATAGTGGTATGATGAATGTTTCACATATTCTCTTATAGTGACTTTTATACTTGTCGCCGCAAAGCATTTGATATGCTACATGCACAGGGGGGCCATTTGTGTTCCAAACACATCCTAAACCTGGAAAAGGATATATAATCAAGATACAATCCAACAAATACCCAGACATATGAAAATTAACATTATCCTCGGCTACTCCTCGTTGAGTTGCAGCAATGTTTGTAGATAAGCTATCTGAGATGATTGCAGACCAATTGAATACTGTACCATGCGTCGCAACATGGCACATCATAGGTGCCCAACTGATTTTGTAAATATTCCCATCTGGAAATCCATAAATTCGGCTCAACGTCAAAGCTATTAGGCGAAACGGGGTTCTCAAGTGTTCAGTGTCATACTCCCCGCTCTTTTTTGTCCTTAATTGTTTTCCAGGGATTGTCATCTTCCTAGCAAATTCCAAATAATTAGAATTTGCATCTTTTACCCATTGAGTAGTCAACATAACATCAGCATGAGGAAGGTTGTATGCTACATCTAAGTGACCTTCCTGGAAGGATCCAAGACCTTCGCCAGTAGTATCTGAAATCATTCTAGACGTTGCATCAGTCCTCTATATAATGCAGCCTATCACTTATGAGCATGGAAATAGCTCAGGCCGTGTTGCTGCTCTGTGGAGGTGTGACTTCCTGATATTCTTATAAACCAATAATTCCTCAATACTCGCATTTGGAAAATTTGTGTCCCTAATAGCTCTATATAACTCAGTCCATGAAAACTACGGAAATGCTCCTGTCATAGAATTTGTGTCTCCAAACATCATGTAAAAAGTACAGAGCAACAAAACTTATATGTCAAGGTCAAACTCTACTACGCTGCCTTTGCTTCTTTCAAATCACATGTACATATCCAACCTGTCCAAACATAAAAGCACCAAATCAAAAAATAACATTGAAATATTAATTGCAGTCAATGTTTATGGTCCAACAACCATAATCTACAATCTTGCGAAGACAGAAAACATTATCATTAATTTGGGTGTCAACTTATACAACATTTTTTACCTTTAGTCAAACACAATGCATTTGTCCAAGTATGTTAATCTGCGAAGACTATATGTTCACTCTATGGATTGTTCATGGGTTTCACAAATAACATGCAAAACAAAATACTGTAATTTATATGTTCTATAGCTTATTGTATCTTCAAAATAGAAATTCAGCCAAATAAACCATACTCCCACAACACAAATTTATTGACTTTCACTCAAATTTTAATAAATTATAATATTTAACTCCATTGGAACAACAAAAATTAGTCAAAATTCACTATAACCATATCTTAAAATCACATCTATGCAAATATCACTTGTAAATTCCTACACAAATCTGCAATTTATAGCCCTAGGATCATCGCCATATGAGCCTCAATAACATGGAAAAAATGTAAGTCCTCCTCGAATGAAAACTTTCATGCTACAAATCGATATCCTATGTGGAAAAATTTAGTTTGGTGAGTGTACAATGAAATCCGCAAAGTTGCAACGTTCACCAAATCGGATTTTGTTTAACTTAATTGTTTAAAACCCCAAACTTGTCGCAACCCCAACTTCTCGCATTTAATCTCAAACACTACTGCCATGACCCCCAAGTTTGAATCCTCTTTCTTTAAACCCAAATTCTTTGTTTTTCAGGGCAATGCTGTGAAAGTGGGGTTTCATATAAGGATCAAAGCTCCAAATACTTTTGGAAGAGATGCAGAACACCTAAGTGAATCATTATGCAGATTACCCTATTGCTATCTAGGTCTTTGATTCAACCAAATGCAAACCCTGCATATCCACGAAAATTATATTCATTCGTTGTGAATACCCAGGTTAATAAGGTTATAACCATGAATTTAGAGGTTTATGAGAATACCCAACTAGATTATAATCATTGTTAGCACTTAGATTTTATCCCTGGTTGTAAAAGAATAACACCTAAGGTAACCTATTTCAAACCAATCATTAGGTAGAAAACTTAGCCATTTTTTCCACCAGAGAGGGCTCTCTCACAAGATATATATAAAGCCTAAAAATATATAGAACATGCTCAAATTTCTCAAAAATGATTTACTTGGTTGAAAAGGAAACAAGAAACATTGGGCATGGAGTCAATTTTCAGATACTTAATGTACCAACAAGTGATTTAATACCAAATAGATTTTCATAGAGGCAAGATAGCAACCATATCACAATCAATAAGATTTTGTAGTCCATCAACAACAAGCATCAAACTAGGATGAATCCATTGTCAACTTTAGAGAAATAAATGGATACTTAAATGCGATAGATCAAGGCATAACCAATATGAATCCCAATATATTTCAAACATTCATTTAAGCATAGAAGAATAACATAATGGAAGATATAACAAAGAAAATAGACATGCACATGAAGAGATAAGGGAAAAGAAAGACTGTAAAAATGATCAACACATGAATCTCTGGTCTTCAACAAAATAGGTATTTTCCACCGTATGGCTTTTTTATTCAAAATTTGACTTCAAAACTTATTGTCTCTCAAGGAGTTTCCAACCCCTTCAAAAATGATTCTCATTATCTTTTATACAAAATTCGAAAGAAGTTTAACATAACCGCTTCTTTTAACTAATAACTAAAAATGTCTTAACTCGAAAGATAACAGTCTTTAAACAATATTACAAAATTTTCTTTTAAAATAAAAACATCATTTTTGCCACTTGGCAAGAGTTTTTGAATGTATCTTCATGTATGAACAGAATATCTCTGTCTTCCATATTTATCCACATAGTTCCATTGGTCAGCCGTGGGCAGATCATAACTGGTCATTTCCTTTATCAAGACTCGCATTTCAATGTGACCTGCATAAGAAACAAGAGGAGGATTCTCACAGATTGAGATCAACATATTTAAAATTTCAAAGTCCTCCACAATTTTCTCCATTAGAATCTTTCCAGTAAGCATATGAACCAAATGCTAAAACTTTTCATGATTCATTCTTATACCAAACAATAACCTCTTATATTCATTTGGAGAAATGAAGTCATGATTTGCATCACAAAAAGCAGGGAATCCTTTGATTATCAATTTTTCAAATTGTTTCTTAAACATGATTACTTTCTCTTGTACATCTCCAGCTTTAACTTCAATATTTTCAATATGTGAATACTTCCCTAAAATTCTTCTAGTCCATGTAATGACTGAAATTCTATTCATTATATCCATTGTTGTCAAATCTGCTTCAGTCAAACTATTTAGGAAAGTTATTGCTCTTTGTGCTATTTCCTTTGGCTTTTTGTTTAGATTCTCTCTGGCTGCTCTGCAGCTTTCAAAAGCATCTTTAGCCACTTTTTCTTTAACCTTCATATAATCAAGATAGGGTCTCAATTTTTCAACTTCTTTTATAATCTAATCCCACACCATATGCTTACAACCATGCATTGCAGCTTGTCCTGTTATATGGGCTGCCAATCTTCTATTGTTATCAGACGATTCTTGATTCTTTGCTTGCAAGGTTTCAATTTCCTTATCCTTTGTTTCATTCTCTTCTTTTAGCCTCTGTGTTCCATTTTTCAATTCTTTAATCTCAACATCCTTCAGACTTATCTGGGACATGGCTTGTAAGAGACTGTCTGCTCCAGCTTTTTCTTCACCTGTACTTGCATATGCATGTTGCTGACCTAATTCTGTTAACTTTTTCTTTACCTCTTCCAAATGCTCTTTCAAACAAATCTTCTCTTTTTCCCAATGAACTTTTTCTTCAGCGAGCTTCAACATTTTTGCAGTAATATCTTTCACTTCATCTGACAGCTCTTCTTTTTCATTCTCTAGTACAGTCAGTTCAGCTCCCTGGATAAACTGAGTGTCTGGGATTTTCAGCCTCTACTTTAACGTTCGAATTGTGCTGTCCTTTTCTTTGAGTAAATTTGCCGCCCCATCTCCCTCTTTGTTTTCCAAATCTGATTGCAATCTTTTTATTTGCTGTTGTCGAGACTTATTTTCTGTCTTTTCTTGTCTCAACTGGTTATTTAATTTGTCTACTAAAATATTCAAATTGTTAACTTTTATGATCCCTTCCAAATAATCTGAGTATATAACTTCTCCAGTTTGTCTATGCAATAAGATTGTATTTGGGGCATTGATTTTTGTCAAGTTAACTTTCATTTCTAAGATCTTGTCTTTGGTAACAACTGAAAATTTAAGAGAGTTTACATTTTTGCTAGTAAATAAACTGACTTCTGTGCTGGATATACTCCTAACCTTTGGAAATAATTGACTGGTTTTCCGGGAAGATTCTTGCTTATTTTGACTATGCTCATTAAAAACATCCATTATATTACATGGTTTATTTACATCTTTTTCCACCGGGGCTTCCTGAATACTATATTCATTTACCGTGACCTCTGGTATTTTGATTTCGGTTTTTTCTTCCTCTTCTGAAAATGCCATTAGATCTTGTTGCTCATCCATTTTTAACTTTTTCCCTTTTTCTGCTTCTTCACTCTCAATGTTAACTATGTCTTGTGAAGACCTTTTAGACCCCACCATTGCAGTGTTCACTGTTCTTTTTGCCTCTACCATCGTACCTGTCAATATCACTTCTTTTTCTTGAGAATCAGGAATGATTTCTTTGGTCTCCTTATAGTCGAACCAATTTGCTCTATCAGACATTCCCTCAATCACCTAATGATCCAGCGCTTTGATGCAATGATCCGTTCTCCTTTTTGAAATTATGTTTAATGGATCCTATTCGATGGCCACGTCTGTCTCAAATTCCATATCTTTCAATAATTTTTCTATATAAATAGCAACATTTTTGTTCTTCACTGTGAATGGGCCAAGTGTAAACGGATACTTAATATCTGTTGCTTGTTTGAAAAACAAGAAATTATGATCTTCAACAATTAGTTTCTGCCTGAGAAACTCCAAGGAAAAAACCCTTAAGGTAAGAAATGCCAGTAAAATGTAGGGTTTATGTTTAAAGCCATGTGACCTGATCACTATACTGTCTTTTGACAGGAACCAATCCCCTATAGCTTATTCAGTACTTAATTGCATCCATGTCTGCATCTCCGGTAGTACTCTAGGAAACCTTTCTCCATAAATCATTCTGTAAATTTTTGAGAGCATATAATTTATGTAATTAAACATATTATTCTCCAATAAATTTGTCGAAACTATCTCAGCGAATTGTAGCTCTTTATGCTTGGCCATCGTGATCATTCTCATCAAGAATGACTAAAATCTGAAGTGTCTGAGAGCAGGGAAATTAACCATCTGGTAATGGATCTTTTCAACCAAGAATTCTTCAAAGTTAAGTCGAGGAATTTGACTTTCATCAATCCCCAACGGAACTATACTCATTCTATACAAAAGGCTTAATTGAAACTCAGTTACATACATGTCTGTGTCAAAACCTAGGACCAAAGCTAACAAGGTTAAAACCAGCTGGGTATTTTCATCAAATAGAGTGGCCTCTATAGGGTAAGGGATATCTGAAGTGCTTGCTTTTGGTTTAAGACATGTGGACAGGAACTTTTCTCTACTATCTTGAAGGGCTTGGTGATAAAACTCAATAGCAGAGGTTTCGAAAAAACTTTCAGATTCAAGGGTTTGGGAAAAAATTATTTCTAGGGCTTCAATTATGACAGCGGGATCTATTTTACAGATGGCTCTGGTTTTCTGACCATCTAAGACAGTCCTTTCTTCTCTGGAATAATTATCAACACACCACGACACTAATTCTAGAAAAGACGGGATTTGGTCAGGGCAGAAGGTTAGCAAGGATGACTGGTGGACTCTGTGTACATCTATACCTTCTTCTAACAACCTAGACAATTTAAGCTTGATTTCAGCGACCGGAAACCTAATTAGGGTATCGTAAACGTCCCCATCTCTGTCTTCTAGGGCTTCTTTGGATTTAAAAACGTCTATATCATGCACAGTCTCCATTTAAATTGTTTTTAAAAAAAAAAAATTCCTTTAAAATATGCGAGACAGGTCACCAGACCCTACCTGTGTAGACATGTTCTTTATCCTTCTGACGTAACTGGAAATCTCCACTGGTCTTCAAAACTCCCGAGAACAGCAACACATAGACAAAATGCCGTTTTTGAAAACCCTTTTGTTTTATATAAGCTCTTTTTCTTATCTTTCTTGCAGCTTTCCGGACGTATTTTCTTTCCAGCCGTTGATCGCATGTATTAATGATTTGAGCAATCAGATCTTGCGCCCTTTATTCTCCACGGCGGTATCCATGATCCTAGATAGTGGTTTTCCTTCCTGGTTTCGACTGCATGCGGATCAACCATCGCGTGACACCTGTGAAGCTGGTTTGTTTACCGCAACCACCCTTTCCCTTATCAAGTGTGCATTTCCCCTGATGCGGATGGGTCTCATCCCTTGATCTTTTCTTAATGCATGTCATCCGTCCGATCATCATCAATATATGGTGCATCTCCCATGTATTTCTACATCCTCCATGTGCCATGGCCCATGCTTCCACATCTTACTCTTTGGCGGTTCCGCATGGCGCTTCAGTGGTTTGTGATACCACTATTGTGTCGATGCGGGACAATAGCATTGCGCCACGTATTCCAATGGTATTGTATCCGCAACCGCTCACCATGGTTTTCACACGAGCTTTTTGGTGATGCGGGAATCCACCACAACCATTGATCTTTTCTTGAGCTATCTCCGCCGTTGGAACTTCGCCGGAATTTAATCTTCCCAAAAATTTCTTTCGGACTATAGCACTTATGGGTTTCATTTTGCCCCTTGGTGTTCATTTTTCCCCTCCCGAGGTGAATGCTAGTTTATATATTTATTAAAATGTTCATGAGCATATTAGTGCGATACATACAACTAATATGCATCGGTCCTCTAATTGGAAACACATCACTAAAATTTAACTCATAAATATAAAACTTTACCATACCTAATACATATATTTTTGCACACTGATGGATGTATGGTATTATAGAGCACCGATACATATATAGTATAGTGCGCAGAGTCTGACTCGAAAAAGTTTATCTAGAAAGTATTTAATTTATTTATAAAATATAATTTAGCAGTTTTTTTTATTTAATGATAAAGTGTATTTATCAATAGAAGATATATCATAGAATTTCAAGGAAACATTGTTGTTGCAATGAGCACAATGTGAGCACATCCCGAAAAAACAATTTTTTTTTTTTAATTTTAGTATAAAATTGATATATTTGATTAAGATTCTTAATTATTAAAAGTAGTTATTATAAGTTTTCGGTCGGAAACCTATGAATTTTGAGAAACCAAATTGTTTTCATCTTTCTCCAACTCTGAAAGTATGATGTTCAATACTACAAATATACTTTCGGAACTAATAACATTACATTCCTCATTGAATCTACTTTTTATAGGTACAAAATTTGTTTAATTTGGTTGAGATATGCTATTTTTAATTAATGTTTTGTTAACATATGGCTGTTTGGTTTTAATTGTTATTAAAATTCAGTGAAATGAAAAATCATTAACTTCATAAAAACATACATAACAAAATTTTAAAAATTATGGAATGGATCATTGGAATGTCTACTTCAAAATGGTTCTTTTAGATTGTTTTATTTTTAGTGGAAATTGGGGAAGATGTTATGTCTTCATAAACATGTTTATACTCTGCAATTTTTTCCAGATTGATCCAATTCAAAAAAAAATAGTATATTCACATGTTGGATACAAAATTATAGTCATATGTTAATACACTCTAGATTGTCATAGCATATTTTGTTTTTAGTAAACAAAAGTTTAACAATGAATAAATGTTGGTATTCAAACATGACTATTTATGAGTCCTTTCATTTTATAAAAACATATAAAGCAATAGCTAAATTGACATATCAAATCTTAATTAACAAAATCAGGAAAATAATGAAGAAAGCTAACATAATTCTTCACAAATTTTGTTTTTACTCAAAAATGACATTCTAAAAACAAATATAACTTACTCTATTTTCTTTTGAAAGATCTCAAAAATTATATTTTTTATTAAATAATCCAATGTTATCTAATTAGCCGATTATACATTTCTCATTATAATAGAAAATAATCCAAAAATCTCTAAATTTCAAAATATTTATTATTATATAATTTAAATTTATTTTTTTAAATTATTTTGATCAAATTTGTGAAATAAAATATCCGTTGTTTAAATGATATTGTTAATATAATTTAAATAAATTAAAATATTTTGATTAAATAATTTCCAATAGTAAAATTATATATTTTTCCATTAAGCATACTTCCCACTAAAATCATACCTAAATCATGAAACCAATTTTTCCATTAAACCAACTTCCCACTAAAATAAAACCTAAATCATGTAAAGAATGAAACCAATTTTTCCAAATGATATTAGAAATGAAGCTTTAACTATGGCAGAGCATGAAGCATTGATTTTACTAATAACTTTGGCTAAATGAGCTATATCTTAGATTTATTTTAGTTTGATATACATCATTTTTTTTAAAACATAGTTTTATTTAAATTAATGTACTTCAAAAAGCTGTACACATTTCAGTAATGTCATAAACCATATTTATTATCTTTGAATGCTTGCAGTCTATTTCTTCCACATAAAAAATGCAAAATTTTATATTGATAAAAGTACATTTTTTATGGCTTATTGAGCCGATATTTAAAAGAAAATATGAGTAATATTGTAATATTCCCAACTCCATAACCATTTTGTTCTTTAATATCTGATGTTGTAATTCTAGACTTGCTAGCATTGTCATCAATAGATCTTTTAGCTCAAGGAATATTACCAACGCCCTTTTGGTCTTTATGAGGCTTCTTTTGGATGGAAACAATTCTCTGTGCACTTAGAGGTTATCCTAATCTAATTCATAGTAATTCTTCCCCAAAGTATATTTCCCATCATTACATATTATGAGAGGTGGTGATTAGATCCCCTTCTCTATGGTTATGAAAACCACACCTAAACTAAGAACACCCCCCCCCAAAGGTGAATGGGTTGGCTCATACTTTCCTATTACTTGAGGGGAAGCATTCTCAAACACTTCATCTTTAACTTCTATACACCATCCTTGCAAACACCATAATGATGCTTGATTTTACATTTACATCTAATTCAGTAACATAACTTGTCTTCATGACAAAAGGCATGAACCAGTTTACCATTTACAAAGGGTGACCTGGTTTAACAATATACCTTCTCTTTGTATTTTTTACATGACTCAGTAGTGCTTCGGGTGCCCCACAAACAACATCTTGATCATGATCATTAAAGTTCAAATCTCAACTTCCATCCTCCATTCTCATGCATTTATCATTCATGCAACCAAGGGTAATATCAATAGAGACATTCATTTCTACCACTAGATTTCTCTTAAGGGTTTCATACCCCACATTTTATCTATACTTTGTACCAATTTTTGAAATCTTGGTGATATAATCCACACCTAAAATGAGTTTATATAATTTCCTCTTTTCATTTATTTATGGAATACATCTTACTCATTTCATTAGTATAATATCAAGCGTACTCTGACTAAAGACATTATTAGACATTCCACCAAGTACCATTATTCTCTAAATTGTGTAAAGATATATTATTCTTTCTATATTTTTCTTTTTTTCGAATAATGCAAATAGATAATCTTTGTACTAATCTTATGCTTCATATTAATTTAGGAACATGTTCCCAATTCTCAAGATTAAGTAGAGTAATTTAGATTTTAACAAATGCAAGGAAGTTTTCAAAATATAGAGCCCAATATCATCTACCTTTTTTACTACATGGATGAGTACATGAATTATGGTTCCAACAGAGTTGAGGATTTGTTACACCAAAATCTTGTCATTATGAGTTGTGTGTCCTTCATTTGTCCTAATTCCTAAAGCGCTTAAGACAAATTGATTGAAGGAAGAGTCGTGGTTATCCCTTTTCCCTTTGTTGTTACCCCGACGCACCTTACACGTTGACAAAGTGCACTAGACTCCTGGTGATGCATTCTGCACATTGAAAGAACGCATCGGTGGCACCTTTCACTTTTGGACAAGGTGTGTCAATCCTCAAAGACGCACATTTCCTATGGACAAAGTACGACATTGTTAGTTTAAAAGTAAAACGAGAATCTTTGAGTGGCTTCTAGAACCCATGGTTTCATGGAGGCTTATCCCTATGAACTAGGAAAGGTGGCACTCGATCTCCTTACCTTTTGGGATGATCCCTTGAGCTTCTCCCACAAATCCTCAACGTCTTCTATCCCTTTAGGACTATATATACAAGCCCCCTCTTCATAGTTAAGGGGGAGAAAGATAGAGTACCTAAATGATGAATAAATTATGTTGGAGCTTATCCCCCTTCATCCATTAGGAGGCAAAAGATTGGATCTTTGAGGATATGACCGTTTGGAAGAAATTGGAATGTCAAAGCTTGGTTGTAATCTCTCCCTATGTATTCCTTTCATTTAAAGTAATACAAATTATTTCCATAAAGTCTTGTTGTGTTAAGGTCTTTAGAATTAGTTTCTTTGAATAATAGTTTAGACTAATCTATATTGCATATTATTGGTATTTGTATGTTTGCAGTTGTTTGTGCATTGTCTTGCAGCTGAAGACCATGAGCTACATCAAGCAATGAGGTAGCACTACAATTATAAGGTAAGCCATTCCTTAAAAAAATTTGCAATTTGGTTAATATAGGAAAGATATCGGCATTCTGTACCGTTTTTGTTGTAGATACGAACCATTCGGACTAGGGAGATTGGTTAGTGTCTGCACTGGCAGATTGTCCGTAAAAAAAATTGGCAACCGTAGTAGGGATATGTCCCACAGTCTTTGATTTGTTTGGATTTTTATTCTCATTTTCCCTCCAATAGCCTCTAAATCGCTTCCTTTTGGATTTGTTTCTCATAGGTTTACTGGGTGGTCTAGTCTCTGATTAGGATATTTAGGCCAGCCATTTGCCTTTTTTAGTTTTGGGAAAAAAAAATTCAAAGTTGGATCTCACCTAACGCACCTGGGCAGTTTTACAACTGCGTCACTGTAATCCAGACTCACTTTTCCTTAAATCAGATTGCGTCGTTAACACACTTTGTCTTTGTTCAAACCACGTCACTAACGTTCTTTCCCTGTTTGTAACTTGTGTCACTGACATTCTTTCCCTGTCTGTAACCTACGTCACTGGTCTTCCAACGCCCTAGTGTATACTTGCAAAGTGCATCACCCTACAAAGCTTACCGCATAGGGTAAAAAAATTCCACAAAATTGGTTTTTGCTTGGTTTTCTGAGGTCTGTGTCTCACTCATTGCATCCAAAGTACTTCTCAGGTTCAGTGTGATTCTTCCTTGGCTTATTTCGGAATTTGGAGCTTGATTTGAGTCCTAGTTAGTCAAGCAGGTTTTTCTCCAGTTGTGGGAAATTTCAATCCCTCGCGAGTGCAACCAATCTTATGACTCATTTCAGTATCTCTGATTTGTTTGATTTGATTTCTATTTCCTTTGAAAAATTAGGTTGTTGTGATTCTTGTGGAATATTTTGTGAATTTTGTGTTACATTACATTTTTGGGTGATTGACTTCTTGAGAAATTCTGGTTGTTTAAAGATTGCAGTAGTAAGTAGTCTAGTATTTAGAATCAAAATTAAAGAAGTAATATCATTCTCAAATTTGTTGAGTAAATTAGTTTGGAAAATAAAAAATTCCTTACTCTCTTCATTTTGAGTGGATTGCTTGAAACTGTTGACAAGAGTGTTTTAAGCTTTGGATAGTTGTTTAAGAAAATTTGGAAGAGATGAAGAGTTGAATGCTTACATTTTTCTGATTTTGAAAAGTTCATCTTCATCTCCTTGAAAATATTAAGTGAATTTAGGCCTTCTCGAAGTATTGAAAAAACTAGTGAATGCTCTGATATTTTTTATTTCCCTTTCACCTCTTTTATTCCTTGATTTCAAATTGGATTTGTTGCAATAAAAAAGAAGAGTTCATCTTTTCATTTTTGCTCATAGATGTAGCTTAGTTGAAAAGAAAAAAGAAAAAATAATTTTTGTTTGGTATGTTTTTTTCGTTTTGTTGGATTAAAATGAAAGAGTGTTTGTAGTCTTTTGGTTTGATTGGAAAAGAAATTAAAAAGGGTACTTTGTTCATTTACTCGCGGAAAAGAAATATTTCTCCTTCCTTTATCTATTTTTCATCAAAAAAACAAACGACTTACACTTCATTAAGCTTAGTTGTGCATTTTGTTTATTTTACAAGTCTACACTTCATACATTCGCCTAACCGTACAAGATAAAATCAAGTAGTATCATAGGTTAAAATTTTATAGAAACTCGTGTGATAGGGTAGAGACGTCTTACAACGTATTAAAATGTAGCAGCAGTCGTTATATGCCTACACTCCATCCCATGGAATTGTAGTTTTTCCATGTACCAGTAGGTATATCGAACGCCCTTTCACATACCTTTGGATATATAGAAAGGTACTTCACGTACTCGACAATATGTAGGAAGGCTCATGTCATACGGTTGTGCATTAGACATCACTACTACGGATTGGAGGTCCCACATACCTTTTGTATATCGGGAGACCCCACCAGGTTCCTGAAACCATCTAAGTCAACCATTTTCCATCTTGGCATGGCAATACACTAGGAACAACACTCGGGGAGCTACTACGCATGTACTGCCAGGTATTTGGGTAATACAGTCAGGGGTACGGTCCTAATCCTCCCTGGATAGTGCTCTGAAATATTGGGCTGAGTATTACTGTTGGAACCTATGGTATATAATGAGTTGTGACACCTTGATACTCCCATGAGATTCTAGACCTTAGTTGCACCTATCATATAAGTTTTCTTGTGGATTTAGCTTGAGTAGGACTTAAAGTGTGTTTTTTCTTTAGAATAATTTTAGGAGAAGGATTTCATCATCTATCCTAGATGAAAAACCCTTGAGAAGATCCCACATAATACTAAATTTACCCCCTAAATATCCCCTTAGCCAGGAGGAGAACTCAGGAGAAAGCATGGATCAACCCACTACATCATGCGAAGAAGAAATTCCTATCCTTGAGTCAAGAAGAAAGTTTTATCCTCCTATAAATCCTCCTGTCACCGATCCTACGAGACCTTTGTTGGTGGAACAAACTCCTTCACATGGCACATATTTTCTTCACTCACTTGAAGGTAACCCTAGAGCTGTCAACTGGATCTACACTCTACCCCAAGAAGACCCAATAGCAACTGTTTTTGGTCCAACTGCATCATTTTGGGGGACCTCTTTAGGATGTGTCATTTCCGATTTTGGTTCACCTCTGATTGTGGAGACTCCACCACATATACACCCTACCCGATTTATTCCGAACAATGAATTTATCGCACCAGTTCACAAGACTATTGAGAGTTTACGCACACTTGTAGAGTGGTTAAGACATCATAGTTTCCCTCCCCAATCCACTCCAGAGGTAGCCATTCCTAAACATCATTCCCCTATACATTCTCTTTCTCTCCCTTCACCAGGAATTCCTATTCCAAACATGACCAATTATGAACCAGGCCAACCCTCTTTTCCATCTAGTGCGCATCAAAACCATTCGGTCGGTTCTACACCCTTGTTGACCCAAATGACTGGAGGGAAACCTTCAACTACTCTTAACTTCATAACTGGAACACCACCTCCGATTAAAAATTTGAATGGAGGATACCCTCTAGTTACTAGTCAATATATGATCACAGGTCATCCTATAGTTAGTGGTAAACACATAGTTACCAGGAAAACTTCAGTTGGTGGACAACATTCAACTGGGGGAAAACCCCTAGTCAGTGGACAAAATCTAATTGGGGGGAAACCTATAGTTAGGGGACGAAGTCTAAGTGGAGGATACCCTTCGCACATGAAATCCAATATGGTTGGAAGTTAACTCCCAGCCATGGGGAAAACTACATGGGATTATCAAGTGGGGGGAACATCTACATGGACTCAACCCCCATGGGAACATATATATCCAGGTAATCATAATATAGAGATAGGTCAAAATTATCCAGGGACTCTTTATCCTAGAATACCTTACCCTGGAAACACGAATACCCCATGAGGATATTATAATGTTCCACCTGTTGGGCCTCCAGCTAGCGGCCCTCCACCCCCACCACCTATCCCACCCCCCTCCTCCAACACCTGTCCCACCTCCACCTCCACCATCCGGAGGACCCCGTATTCCATAGGAGTACCCCCGCATTCCGAAGGATGACCCCTGCATTCTGGAGGAGGACCCCCATCAGGCCCACCTCCTAACATGGGAGGACCACCTCTGTATGGCCAATCCTCTATGAGAGGACCTTATGAGCAATCGATCCATGGTCCTACTGGTACCCAAATGCCTTATCAATAATACCAGTATCCATAGCCAAATCGATAGTTACCATTTTTGGCTACGTTAGATCTATCTGACCTATCATGTTTGACGAACGATCCCATCCAACATGGCATGAATTTTCGACCCATTCCTATGAAGCCACGATTGGACATACCCAAATTTGATGGAAAACCCAGTAAGGATCCCAAGAACCACGTGATGACATATCATTTGTGGTTCTCCTCAAACATGTTAATAGATTATTCTATCAGCTTGAGGCTCTTTCAACAAACCCTCACCAGTACCACCGCAAAGTGGTACATCGAGTTACCACTACAATCTTTCGCAAATTTTAGATATTTAGCTATGGATTTTTTGACTCATTTTCAATTACCGGTCCTCTATAAAACTGGTATATATCTTTTGACTTCTCTCTAACAATCAACCTCCACTCACATTTCTGATCATATTCATGAGTGGAGAAGAATATGTTGGCTCATTAAGGCTCCCATTCCAGATAAACTACTATATGATTGGTTTACCAAGTCGTTATTACCCATCATAGCCAAAGACGTTTCTATGGGTGGGTCCGTTACGAAAGAACAAGTGATATCGTGTGCTCAATACCTAGACATAGTCTATGCTCAATATGGCACGTTATAGAACATAATTCCTAATGCCCCATGCCCCACACATGACCAGACAAAACCTCCTACATGATTGTTAAGATTCAATATGCTAAGATAGATAACATCAATATTCAATTCAATTTCACAACAATAGCATATACAAGATCACTGAAAGAAACAAAATCACAAGATAAACACACATTTCTCCTGAGAAACTCTCTAGGAGAAGAAAACCCAGCAAAACTCTTCAATATAGATGATCAAAAGTACAAAGAAAAAACCCCAAACAAGTGCTCCTTCTCCTTTCAAATATCTCTCTCTCTCCTATGTGAATTACACAAGTGAGTGTGTCTCCAAATGAGGAGCACATCACTCCTATTTATACTTTATCTTCCACTTGAATTTTTCACTAACTAGGTCAGCCCCAACAAACTTAACTAGGTCGACTTACCTAGGAAGACTCAAAACAATATAATATTACTTTCTGGATGGTTCTATCGACCCTACATACAAAGGATTTTTTACCTCATGACTCTATGATGACCAAATACAATAATAACATCCTTATGGAGGAATAAAACATCTCCGAATAAATTACAATAATAAAATACAATAGAACATTCTTCGAAGTTACAATATTTCAACACTCCCCCTTAATGAGAAGGGTATTCTACTGACAACAAAAACATCAACTATAGGAGAAAGGAGAGAGAGCATCATCAAAAACATCAAGGTGATACATCTATAAATCATTGGAAGTTTTCTTCAACAATATCAACAACTTGAATAGTTACTGGAACATATTCAACATCTTCAATACTGGAGCATCATCTTCAGCAGCATTGAGTCTTCATATTTGATCTTCATCTTCTGTAGTGATCGATCACTCGATTGTCTACAAAAACACTTGATCTCTTGATCATCTAAAACAACTCTTGATCTTTCGATCAGCAACAAATCTTGATCTTTCGATCAGCAACAAATATTTATCTTTCGAATAGTAACAACATGATCTGCAGTAACATAACCTGCAACATACATGATCCAATTAAGGGATGATCAATCCCTCTCACTTTAGGACATAAGTCCAAGGATTATGCAATCCTAACCATATCTCTAATACAAAATTCTGAGGATCACTTTAAGACTAATGTCCAGGGATGATACAATCCCAACCACATCACGAAGATGAAAGTCCGCATATCACTTTAGGACTAATTTCTAGGGATGATACAATCCCAACCACATCACAGAGACAAAAGTCTGCAAATCACTTTAGGACTAATGTCCAGGGATGATACAATCCCAACCACATCATGGAGACAAAAGTTGTCACATACCCACCCATCCATCTAAGGCAAGGGAGGGAATCATGATGCCAATCTATGGACTTTTATATACACTCAACCCATTCATTAGGTTCTCAGCAATAAAATAAATAATGTGCAGATGCAAATTAAGCAATTATGCACAGCGGAATTAAAACTCATCCACACACATTTTTCAAATGCATTCAATGTATCAATAACAGTCATTAAATTATACATTGCAGAGGAAAAACACATAGATAGAGAAACACTTATCTTTGTTGTGCAATTGTCCCAAACAACTAGCTATGTTGCTGCAACGTTCCACCCAACCGTAGGCTCTTCGATGACATATACTTAGTCCGTCCGAAGGCCACCCCTGAGCTAGGAATGATTCTTACAAGGAAAAGGGGGGAATTTATCTCATACACAGCCAATTAAGCATTTCATTTGAGTCAAGCTAGTCCATAGTTGGGTTTATCAGGCTACATTAAAACCCTGGATGCTTGCACTCAAGCTCAAGCCAAAACAATGGAGACCCATAACCCATACCCCATACCCCAACATACTCTTACACACAACAACTCAAAAACAGGGCATGGATACACATTTCCATTCATGGGGTTTACAAACAGGATGGCCATGGGTTTTCCCCAAATCGTGGCTCACCCAAAACGAACTGTGGAAAGGGAAATGCATCCACAGGGAGGAAAAACGTTTTCTCCCCAACTCTCTAAGCATTTAACAGCAAAGACGGTCTCTATGGAACCCCAGTTCCATTCCCCTTCTTCCCCACTGGTATACAACACAAAAAATCCATTCTCCCAGCTGAGATTGAAGGAAAACACAGACACCCATGGCTGGAAAATGCCCTGGTAGCTCCAAACTCGTGAGGGAGGAAGACTAGTTGATGGGTAATGGCTTGGGGAGCAATTCATGGCTCTTTTCTTGCCCAAGAAGCAAAACACATTTTTCCATGAAGGGTGGCTTTCCCATACTCGAATTTGGATAGCCATACCTCCCATTCCCCAAGGCATTAACTACCTCAAGCAACTATTGGGAGAAATCAATGATTGGGTACAAAAGTCAACATGGGTAGTTGAGGGTTTGATGGGTTCTCTCATTGACACTTGGATTGACTTGATTGGCTCAAGGGTTTGAATATTTCCCTCCCAATTCCTTGTAAAATCATACCCCCATCTCTTGTTGCATTACATAGCTAGTTGTGCGTATTTTATTAAAATGCATATTTACATGATATTTACAATTCCATTGTGCATGGCTAGCACGTAAACCATATGCATCAATAAATCGATGGTGGGGCCTTAGCCTTGAGCTCCTCACCATGATTTTATAACAATATTACATCATTTACATTTGAATGTAATGGGGTCAAGGTGGGGATGTGACAAAAGTCCGTGGATCACTTTAGGACTAATGTGGAGGGATGATACAATCCCAACCACATCACGGAGACAAAATTCTACAGATCACTTTAGGACTATTGTTGAGGGATGATACAATCCAAACCACATCACAGAGACAAAATCCTGCGGATCACTTTACGACTAATGTCCAGGGATGATAAAATCCCACTGCAACATCATCATCACTGCTCCCCTTTTCGAGGAAGGTCCTTTCGGACCACACCAATCTTGTCACGAAAGTACTCAAACTTTACTCGAGACAGAGGCTTAGTCAACACATCATCAACTTGATCATTAGTGCTCACGTAATTGAGCTTTATATATCCCTTCTGTACCATATCCCGTATGTAAAAATACCGTATTTCTATGTGGTTTGACTTGTCATGGAACACTGGTTTCTTCGTCATCTTTATACATCACTAGTTGTCACATAGAATCATCGTGGTATCCAAATCTAGGTCAAATAAACTTGACATCAATTTTCGAAGCCACATGACTTCACAACTAGCAGAACAAGCTGCTATATACTCTGCTTCAGCTGTGCTAAGAGAAACAATGGTCTAATTCCTTCTAAACCATGAGATCATGGTGGATCCCAGACAATAACATCCACCTGAGGT
This sequence comes from Larix kaempferi, assembly GCA_027924585.1. Taxonomy (NCBI): domain Eukaryota; kingdom Viridiplantae; phylum Streptophyta; class Pinopsida; order Pinales; family Pinaceae; genus Larix; species Larix kaempferi. The sequence goes on along the minus strand of BSBM01000217.1, from coordinate 11,921,455 downwards.
GCTCTTCCTGTCCGAGACACTTCCAGCCCAATCTGCATCTGTATAACCATACAATCTGTAGTCACGACCTCTAACATATTATTGACCCAAAGTATATCATACCTTTCAAGTACCTCATCACATGATTTGCATCTACCAGATGAACAAGTATAGGCTCAACTAGATACTGACTCAGGGTGTTCACAACAAAGCATACATATTCCATGGTATTCGTCAGATACATCAATGACCCAATAATCTATCTGTACTGATTCACATCCACTAACTCTGATGATTCATCAACTAACAAATTCAGTTTGGTATCCATGGGTGTGGCCATGGATTTACATTCCAACCTATCAAATATTTTTAGGATTTCCACAGCATACTTTCCCTGGTTGAGAAACATTCCTTTTGGGTTCTTCCATACTTCCATACCTAGAAAATAGTGCATCAATCCAAGGTCTTTCATATCAAATTCTTCAGCGAGCTTCTTCTTGCACTCTACAATATGTTTCACATTTCCTGTCAGAAATAAATCATCCACATACAACAATAATATGATAGGTTCATCATCCATAACATTAAAGTAAAGGTTAGGGTCAGCTTTACTTTTGGTAAATCCCAAGCTTGTCAAAAAGCTATCTATCCTTCTGTACCAAGCTCTAGGAGATTGCTTCAATCCATATAGATCCTTCTTCAACTTGCATATGTGAGTCCATCTTCCTTCAAATTCAGATTCCTCTGGGTGTTCTATGTACACTTATTCCTCAATCACACTGTTCAGGAAAGTTGTCTTCGCATCCATCTAGTGTAAAATCCACTTCATCATGGGTGAAAGTGCCATGATTGTTCTAATGGAAGTGTACCTTTATACTGGCGCAAATGTCTCTTCATAATCAATTCCCTCTTTCTGATAGAATCCTATAGACACAAACCTTTCCTTGTATTTCTCAATACTTCCATTAGTTGCATGCTTTATCTCGTAGATCCACTTGGAAGATACCACACTTTTTCCTTCTTGTTTGGGAACTATATCCCAAACATCATTCTTCATTATTGATTGGTATTCTTTTGTCATTTCTTCTACCCATTCTTTCTTCTGTATAGCTTCTTCATAACTGGTAGGTTCTTGAACTACAAGATCACACATCAAAAGTCACATAACTGGAAAATGGCTTTGGTTTCTTTCTTACTCTTGTGGAGCCTTCTGGAGCTCCATACTTCTTCGCTTCTTGCATAATTTCTCTTTCCCAATTAGGATTTCTCTTTCGTGACATATGCATAGTGGGAGGTTCTTGAGGTTCTAGCATATCATGGTCTTCTAGTGTTCATCTTCAGGTGAGGGTGCAACTTCTACATTTCTGGGAGGTACATCTTCTTCAGATAATTCTTCATGATGGCACTTTCTGGATCTCCTGAGAGCTGCTTCTTCATCAAATGTTACATCTCTACTAATATCCATGTGATGGAATCCTGGAATGTATATTCTAAAGGCTTTGGATACTTCACAGTATCCAACAAATATTCCCTTATTTCCGGAAGGGTCCAACTTGGTTCTCTTTTCTTTTGGTATGTGAACATATACTCGGAAACCAAATATATGGAGGTGGCTCACTTCAGGATTCTTTCTTCTGAAAATTTATTATGGAGTCTTGAATCCAAGGGAACTATGGGATAATCTATTATGTACATAAATGGTCATCCTTGTTGCTTCATCCCATAGATGTATTGGAAGATCTTGATAATGTGTCATTGTATTCACTGCTTCCATAATGGTCTTATTGTTTCTTTCCGCAACACCATTCTGTTGAGGATTGTAGGGATTATCTAGTTCCCTCTTGATTCCAGCTTCTTTACAAAAGGATTCAAAATCTTTTGAAGTATATTCTCCACCATTGTTTTTTCTGAGTGTCTTGGTTCTTCTTTCTAAATGATTCTCTACCAAGGATTTGAATTCCTTGAATTTTCCAAATACTTCATCCTTTGCTTTCAAGAAATATATCCATGTCTTTCTTGAATAGTCATCAATAAATGTAACATAATATTCATAACCACTCAAAGATGTGGAGTGCATTGGACCACATACATATGAATGGATTAATTCCAACGTACCTTTAGTCTTTGTCTCACTCTTTGGAAATGGATTCTTGATATTCTTTCCTTTTGCACATCCTTTGCAAATTCCGTCATGATCGATCTTCAAATATGGTAATCCCATCACTACTTTGCTCACATGGGGTACTACTTTGCAGTTGATGTGATCAAGCCTCCTATTCCATAATTCACTTGGACTAGTGGTCTCATGAGTAAGGGTTGTTTTTTAATGTCCCTTGAGTTTATATAAGCCTCCTTCTTCTTCACCAGTGAGAACTGCATTTTCAATTGATTTTCCTTTGGGCCACATAAGTACTTGTCCATTTATGAATGCAAACCTATATCCTTTCTTATCTAATGCTGAGATAGAAGGTAAATTCTTCTTCAAAACTAGTACATATAAGACTTCCTTCATCTTCATGGGGGTTCCAAAATCAAGCTTGTAGCTTGCTTCACCAATTCCTTTGATAGGATATTGATAGACATCTCCTATTGATACCTTATGAGGAGATTTCTTCTCTTCAAGTTTTAACAGAGTTTTGTTTTGTCCCGTCATCTGCTTTGAAGCACCACGATTAATAAGACATGTATCTTCTCCAAGTTTTACAGATTCGAAGAGTGCAGAGAATAATACATACTCTTCTCAATCTTCTTCTTTTGATTGTTTTCTTTGAGGTCCTTCTTCCTCTTCTTCTTCATATTCATCTTCAGCTAGGTGTGCATGATGTCTTTTGTTGTTGTTCCTCTTCTTGTATTCTTCTTTCTTCAATGGAAAATTTCTAGCAATGTGTCCTAGCTTGTCACAATTGAAGCATTGAAAGTTGGACTAATTTCTTCTTGGATTGTTTCCTCTTGTCCTTTGGAACTTCTTGGGAGGTTGAGACTCCTTGTGGATTTCCTTCTTGAATTTAGATTGAATTATTCCTCTCTTGGTATGGGTGGCTAGGGCTTGATCATCTTCTTTAAGTAGAGCTTCTCTATAGGATACTCTAGCCTCCTCTTGGATGCAATCTTCCCATACAATGCCGAATTTCATGCTTTCCTTTCTGGCACACATAGTATGGATGAATGAATCCCAAGGTCTAGTGAGACCATTGAGAGTAGTCATAACTAGATCATCTTCATCAAGGGAGTATCCAATGGCTTCTAGTTTCTCCTTGAACTAGGAGACCCTTGTGAAGTAGTGTTGGATGGATTCTCCTTGGCACATATTGATACTCTTTAATTGAGCTCTCAAATTCATCTTTCTATTGGTGTTCCTTCCTTCATACATTATGGCTAGGGAATCATACATCTCCTTCGGGGTCTTATTGGATGACACTTGATGAATCAAGTGGTCTTTGATAGAATTAGCAATGATCCTCTTTTCCCTAGCAGGTCCTTCTTGTGCTTCTCCTTAGCTTCATCCTCTCCAGGTTCTGCAACTTCTTCCTTGATGTATTTGGCAAGATCATTCTCTTCAAGAATGAGGCCAATCCTATATTTTCATGCTCGGAAATTCTCTATACCTTCTAGCTTATCCTCAAGCTTAATGCTTGGGGCCGTCTTATCTAGGTCACCAAAAAATGAAATTTCTCAAAATGAAAAACTGACCTTACTGGGAGATGCGCTTGAATTAGGCGAATTGACTGGTACACTTGGTTTCTAGAGATTCCAAATTTTCACCTCTCAAAATTGACTAGCGAAATTTTGATCTGAAGTTTATACAGTTTTTTGGTTTTTCTGGTCCAAATTCAAACTAGGTTTTTAATTTCCCGGAGATATACCCACTCAAAAAATTCGATCTTGGTACCAAAATTTCTCTTTTGGAGAGGCACACTTCCCTATGCAATAATATTTCCAAAATTCCAACTTTGACAAAACCCCTAATTTCTTGCCAGAGGGAGAAGAGAGAGAGTTTCACCTTGTGAAGGATGTCCTATTCAGGATAGCTCTAAAAACATGTTAAGATTCAATATTATAATATAAATAACATCAGTATTCAATTCAATTTCACAACAATAGCATATACAAGATCACTGAAAGAAACACAATCACAAGATAGATACAGATTTATCCTGGGAAACCGTCTAAGGGAAGAAAACACATCAAAACTTCTTAAATATAGATGATCAAAAGTACAAATACAAAACCCCAAACAAGTGCTCCTGCTCCTTGCATATCTCTCTCTCTCTCTCTCTCTCTCTCTCTCTCTCTCTCTCTCTCGCTCTCTCTCGCCTATGCGAATTACACAAGTGTGTGTGTGTCCAAATGAGGAGCACATCACTCCTATTTATACTTTATCTTCCACTTGAATTTTTTACTAACTAGGTGGTCCCCAACAAACTTAACTGGGACGACTTACGTACGAAGAGTCAAAAAAATATAATATTACTTTCTGGAGGGTTCTATCAACCCGACTTACAAAGGAGGTTTTACCTCATGACTCTATGATGACCAAATACAATAATAACATCCCGATGGAGGAATAAAACATCTCCAAATAAATTACAATAATAAAATACAATAGAATATTCTTCAAAGTTACAATATTTCAACATGGATCACATGCCGATGGAATCATTGGTTCCATTCATACCCATCCTACTACCCAATCGGTTGGATCACAAATCCATATGGCTACAACCCCAACCTTGTCACAGGCTGGCAACAATACCAACAGTCACCCAATACTACTTCCACTGCGGAGGTGAATTCAATCCAATATGCTTCATCTCAGAAATCCAGTGGTAAAAAGAATAACATAGGCAAATCCAAGAAGTATTCTAACCAGCAGGAAAATAAAAAGAATTCTGACCCTAATGACACAAAACCGAGATGGGAGGCCAAATATCATTGCTTACTGTGCAGTGACGACCACTTCACGAAAGAGTGTCCATATTGAGAATAAGTCCAAAAGTTTCTCAAAGGGAACCCTCCACCCGCAATTCTAACGGATCCCTTCCCCACACAATAACAACACATGGTTGCACAAAAACCAACTCCTTCTCAAGGAGAACCTTCCACGACTGCTCATGTTCTGATGATGCATAGTGAAAAGTCAACTTATCTACCCAGTCACGTACATACGACTCTATTCTCGACACAAAATCCAATAGAGGTAATAATGAAAAATACTCCACTTCTACGTCCAATATTCCTCTACCACAAGGTCCTTTGACCATAGAGAAACCTCTACCAGATTTAGTATTGCATCCACCAAAAAATACAATTCGAAAATACATTTTCAACCCTAATTCCCAGGCCGCTCAAAACTAAAAGACTGTACAAGATCTTGCTCAGGATCCTTGTGTTATGTCGACGCTTGAAGTATTACAAAACTATCCCAATAAATGTAAGACTCTACTGCTTACTATTGGAGTAGTGGATCTAGATTCCTCTAACACTATGATGTTTAGATTGGAATATTTCAAGATGAGAATTTCCCATCAATTAGTGTTTCCGATCGTCACCAATGGCTCTAGGAAAAGTATCCATCGTATTTTTTTAGCTGAAGGAGCCTCTACTTCTATTATGTCAACGTATTGCTAGAGATCCATCGACTCTCCTGCATTGAACCATTCCCCTACTACTCTGAAAGCATTTTACGGACGTGGATTTCAACCACACGGGATTCTAGAATCTTTAGCCGTCGAGTTGGGACGTAATATTGTTTCCATTAATGTGGAATTAGTCTCCGCACCATTGGATTATAACATGTTACTTGGTTGAAATTGGTTCTATTCCATGACTGTGGTTGCATCATCCATCTTCTGCATTGTGAAATTTTCCCATCATGGGAAAATCGTCACTATCGACTAGTTAGATTTGTGTACACCAGACACCACCAGTCATCCTACAGATAATGTCCCTCTTTTAGGAAACTCGTCTCAAATTTATGAGAGTGTGGGGGTCAGACTCCTAAAAGAATCATCACTAATGATAGTCTTTCTAACACTTGATCCCCCATCACATGTTTCCATGGTGAACATGATCTCATCTAGGATCCCATCCTCTAACTCGGAAGATGAATGGATTGTGCCTGATCTCACTCACCTCGGTTTGATTGAAGATGCAATGCCTCTCAACCCCACTGAAGCCACTTATGAGGCCATCCAATCAACACCCAAATCACCTGATGACCACCACTTGGTGGCATCTGACTCAAGTTCTCTACCATCTCGGTGGAACTCATCCTCACCATCACCAGATCATCTCCTCCATAATTTTCACTCTGATGTATCGATCATGGATATTATGAGCTTGGATGAGCCTCCATGGGAATACTATCATCATCGATCGTCTTTCCTCCTGGATTTAGACATGGTAGAGAACGCGATTCACACTATTGTTTCACCGAATATCTTTCCTAACCCTCAATCTCCTATTCTTTCACAAGATATGGTAACCGAGGGGAATTTGGAAAACATCATGCCTACCACCACCATAGACATCTTAGTCAAAACAGGTGTCGTGGAACACATCCACATTGGCCAAACTTGTTGCTGCGATGAAATAAAGACTTATACAGACTTGTTGAAACAGTTCCATGAAGTATTTTCATGGATCTACGAAGAAATGCCTGGAATTGATCCTTCTATTTTTGTGCATGAAATTAAAACATATCCCGACGCAAAACCTATTCAGCAAAAACTCTGTCCAGTGCACCCTAGAAATACTGTGGCCATCAAAGCAGAGATTGAAAAGCTGTTGAAAGCTATCATCCAATGTCATCTTGGTTACAAAAAAACATGGAGCCATCAGAGTTTGTGTTGATTACATGGATCTCAATAAGGCCTGTTTTAGGGACAATTACCCTACCCCGTTTATCGACCAAATTATTGAAAACTGTGCTAGAAATTTCATCTTCTCATTCATGGATGGCTTTTCTGGCTATAATCAAATCGAGATCCTCCCAGCCGATCAACATAAAACTTCTTTCATCTTCACATGGGGTATGTTTGCATATCACAAATTACCTTTTGGCCTTAAAAATGCTGGTGCAACATTCCAATGAGCCATGTCGTATGCTTTTCATGATATCAAGTATTTTGTGGAACCCTACCTTGATGATTTTCTTGCTCATTCAAATCATCGTGAGTTTCACATCGATCTTATAATGGTTGTGATTCTCATATGTCGACGATATAACATCCGTTTAAATCCCCACAAGTGCATATTCTGCGTGGAGTCTAGACGTATCATTGGATTCATTATTTAAAAAGATGGGATCCGCATTGATCCCCTCAAGGTAGAGTTCATCATAACCCTACCCCCACCTACGGACATTACAGAACTTCAAATTTTGCAAGGGAAGGAAAACCACTTGCGTTCCGTGTGTAATTTTGCACAAAAGGCACAAGGTTATATGCGATTATTAAAAAAGGATGTCCCATTATTTGGGATAAATATGTCCAAAGTGCCTTTGACAATCTCAAGCACTCTATTACCCACACACCCTTATTACAATCACTGGATTACACCAAGCATTACATCCTTTATCTTGTGACCTCTACCTCAACTACTAGTATGGTTTTAGTGTAGGAGAATAGAAATGCACAGGAGCATGTGATTTACTACCTTAGTAAGGGTCTCATAGACTCTGAAACCCGTTATTTGCATGTTAAGAAGTTAGCTCTAGGAGCAGTCATTGCTGTCCAGAAGTTCCATCATTATATCTTGCTCCGAGCTACTACTATCATCGCTGATTCTAATCCCATGTACCATGTCCTAACACATCAGGTACTGGGGGGGGAATACTTTTGTTGGATGGTGATTATCCAAGAATTCGATTTGCAGTTTGAAAAGGATAAATCTAAAAATTCATTATTATTCACGGAGCTCATTTGTGATCTTCCCCGTATTGATCAAGAATTTTATCCCATTGACTCTCTCCTTGATGAGTCATTATTTTTTATCAGTACTTCTGACCCTTGGTACAGATATATCACATTGTATCTCCAAACAAAACGCTTTTTCCCTCAATTATACCGCAATTAATGTTGTCGTATCCGTCACCATGCAAAATACTACCTGATCATTGGTGATACCCTCTATTGTCATCGCATCGATTTCATCTTACAACGTTGTATAACTCATGAATAGGCCGAGCATGTTTTGAATGATTGCCACTCAGGAACATGTGGTGGTCTTCTCTCTAGGATGACTATGAACCAAAAGATATTACACATTGGATACTACTAGCCATCCATCTTCAAGGATTGTATGGAAGCAGTCAAGAAGTGGCCTCCTAGCCATATTTTTCATCATTAAAAACGCACACATCCAACCCCACTCCATCCAATTATCGTCATTGGCCCCTTGTCAAAATGGGGCATTGACTTCATGCATTGTAAGCGTACCTTAGCTGGGGGGCACAGTTATATTATTGTCATTGTAGACTACTTTACCAAATGGGCACAGGTTATTCCTACATACAAGGAAGACAACGAAACGACCACACTATTTATGTTCAATCATATCATCGCTAGATTCAGAGTCCCACAAGCCATTGTCATAGACCATGGATCACATTTCCAACATAATATGGTAGATGAATTAAGTGCCAAGTTGGGATTTCGCCATGAAAAATAAACCCCCTACTATCCTTAATAAAATGGACAAGTAGAGGCCATCAACAAGGTCCTGAAAACTATGATTAAGCGCATGGTAGGTACTCACAAGTCAAATTGGCATCTGATGCTTTTTTCAGCCCTTTGGGCATACCGTACTTCCATCAAAACCGCCACTGGTTTCATACCTTTTCATCTAGTGTATGGACTAGAGGCAGTATTTCCTAATGAGTGTGAAATTCCATCTTTGAAACTAGCCGTTGAACTTTTACCGAACACAACAGCTAAGGAAGAGAGATTCTTATACTTAGCTAGACTCAACGAAACTCGTTGTGATGCCTCTCTAGCCAATGAAGTGCATACGAAACACATCAAGTCTCAATATGACAAATTTGTAAAACCCCATATCTTCAACAAGGGTGATTTGGTCCTGACATATGACCAAAAACATGATAAGCTGGGGGTAGGTAAAATTGAGTCCATGTGGCATGGCCCATACATTGTAAAATGTGTCTTGGAAAAGGGAGCTGATGAGTTAGTTGATTATGATGGAATAGCCTTAGGGGAGCCACAGAATGGGATCTACATAAAGAATTAGTATGCATAAGTAATATTGCATCAATACTCTGTATATATTGTATATGACGTGAGTTTGTGTTGGTGTGATGCTTTTTTTTAGTGTGTTAGGGTCTTATCTCGATTATTGCTTATACCATGTTCTACCATGGTGCTATCTAGCACACCTGGAACCTCGCCTCAAAAACTCAGGTACTCTATTCCCCTACCGTTGGAATGCTAAGCTCAAGAGGAACTTGCCTATGTCCTGCAACTAATAACATCGCCGAACATCACACGGTGATTGGATTTTTAACCAAAAATGTTTCCCTCGGTGTGGACCACGTTGTCATCTACCTCAATTCTCAACTAGTGGTCTCCCATCTGAACCAATTCTACGCTATCTGCGACCCTATGCTAATCCGATTATTTCGGTGAGTATGTCTCTTGGAAAGGTCTTTTGAGTCTATTCAATACCTACATATCCCGATATGTATATACACGGTTGCTGATTTGTTGGCTAACTTTGTATTAGATTGGCACATTTCACATTCATAATCATTTTTTATTAAAGATGCATAATTGACATGACATGTAAATTATTCATTAATTTATAATAAAACACACATAAGATCCATATCCATCATGAAAACACATTGTATAAATCGCTAGATAGCATTTTATATTATGTCTCGCAAAATGGTGTACAAAATGCTACTGATACAAACATATGAAGCCCACGGATTTCAGTATGTCACATCTACAAAATATGAAGCCCATGGATTTCAATATGTCATCGCATATACATCCTATCATGGATGGTTCTCATGATAGCATATGATGGTCCTAGCCACCCGACGGAGAAAATGACCAAAACAACCCGAAACTCCAGCAGTCCTACACTGATAGTTTTGCGGAAGGTCATCTATCGAGATGTCTAGAATGTATGCGGTCAGCCGTTGGAGGTTATCCTCCAACTCATATAGCTCCTCCATATCCTTCTGATGAACCACTGCCATCTCACGAACCAATCCTCGCCTCTCGATGGGTGATGATACCGCCGGTCTCGATGGGCCAATATCTATGTAAGAAAAGATATAAGTTATCAGTACTACAAAAAAATAAAAGAATCATAAAATACATAAAAAAAAAAAAACAAGAGACTATTTTTATTACCTATCTCTCCCCATTTCTCTCCCTCAAGAACAACTAATTCAGGGTCTCCTCAGAAGTCTGCCCCTGCGTATGCATAGTCCTCTAGCATGAGGATTCTGCTATGCAACCACTTGAAGAAAGTAGGTTCATAGGTGATCATGGGCCCACCACCACCATGGAATACAGTAACGTCATTCCACCGTTGCATGTGTGGCTCACGCGGATCGATATCACTGATCTCTACCCGGGGACGAAGAATGGGAACCCTCTCCAAGAAGAAAGAGACCACAATGGATCCATAACCAAATTGCTTGAGCTCCCCTGTGCAGCACTTGGTCAATTGTTCCTTCAAGTTTGCAAGGATCCCCTCACACTATTTGAACACCATAGGAGCCATACACTCGATGGTGTACAACATGTGAGCCTTGGTGGTCTGATGTGGTGCCCTACTACCTGCCACTTTCTCAATACTCATTTACCCAACAATGGTACTTTATGGAATAAATATTTGATATGTTTTCTTAGTCTTGTGCATATATCCTTGTCTTTTGAATGGCTTAAAAGGATTTTGTGCTCAATACAATTTTAAATGCAAATTACTCTTATTTCTAATGCTCTACATTTGGGCCAAATTCCTTCACATATACTAGGTATTGTACAGTAGAACCACAATATGTCTTAGCATCAACTTATCCCAAACTCTTCATTAACCAATATACTGGCACTTTAACCAAATGAGTGAAACACAAGGCAATATTACCCAACAGTATAAATGCATTCAAATGAAGACTAGAAGTGTAAATGACATAGACATCTCAATTGTTGGCTAGCTTTAGTAAAGCATAAAAAGCATTCCTTTCAATTGCTTAGAAATTGTACAAATCGAAGGTGTATGGTTGAGTTGAGTGACAAAGTGTTAGGTTCTAATTTTGAAAGAAATTCTTGTAGCTAAAAAGTGATACATTAATTTAGTTGTCCAAGTGTGCATACATAGAAAAACCCAAACTAAACATATCTTATATGAAGAAAACACACACACATCCCCAAGGACCATCGATGTTGTCTTCAATATTGGACTTTTGATTGGAAACAAGGAAGTGGATATCATAGTATGATATGCAACTGTTTTTTAATTGAAGTGGCCAAATCCCATCATTGCTCAAAATAGTATTTTCATACACCATTCACTTCACAATACTCCAATCAATATATATATATATCTTCAACCATTCATTGAGCTTAGGGCGGACCCATATTTAGGTTTAAGATGTATATACTTAGTATTTCATTCATACTTCCTTATTTATATAATGTACTCCTGAAATGATACAGTATCATAGATGATTCTTTTACTTGACAGTAAATGAAATTTCATATGCAATACCTCCTCATACAATTATTTTTTAAGTATTAAGATTGATATGATTTGACTTCATGTGAACATGGGAATGCGACAAATATAAATAATGGCAAAATTATTAACCAAGATAAGTTCATATAATTTGAACCATAAGATGACAGGACAATGGAATGAAGGAATGGCTATATAATTTATGGTTACCATTCATTAGGATTTCCAATCAACACACAATCCAACTGACTAAGGAAATTCTACAATATCCAATTGTATGACCTCTAGAAAACAAGAGGTAGCCTACTAGCTTGCATATGAACACCCACAAATTTTAGCTATCTTCTCAATGATGTGTTTTGATTGGTGAGGTTGGTAACACCTCTAGCTCAATGAAATTACATGTGTATGTCACCTCTATTTACAATTCATCTCATGGCTCTATGGCCATCCAATAATTTACATAGTTGGGCTCTTGTGTGTCCTCGCCTACTGGCTAGAAAAAAACCTTTGTGAGTGGAATTTCAATAAGATATAGACCATGTTGGGGGTAATGGGAAGAACAAATGTCCCCGTCCCTTCCATTTCTCATTCCCAACATTCTCTCCTATTATTATTATTATTATTATTTGTTTCTCTCTCTTTTCTCTTTATTACATTTTATTTCTTTATTACTGCATTATATTTCCTTGTTTTCTACTTTCATTAATAGTCTAAATTGTTTATATGTACCGAGTCTTACAACCATTCAAGTTGTTTGGATCCAATTTAGATCTCACCTTCCTATTGAGAGGCTTTTTGGTCATTGAAATCTTTAAATGAAACCAACTCTAGATCAATATACCTTTTGTTTGCTTCTTTGGAATATGGCTCTAACTCTGGATCCTAGTTATAGCTTTGGCTCTAGCTCAATCTTATACTACTTATGGCTATGGTTCTATCTCTAATTATATCTCCACTTTCTCCTATAGTGCACAAGTATACTCACTAACCCTCAACTCTAAGCAATATTCATATTCAAAATATTCAATTAGAATTCATTCCCATCTTTGGTGTGCAAGTATCTATTCATTATTAGACTTGGATACAATCCATCTTGGAAGTAAATGATAACCAAGTCAAATTCAAGCCTTTTCTTGTTCTGTAAGATCTCAACAAGCATATTCCATCATGCAACAAGTCCACTAAATGAAGTGTAGTATGCCCTCTTTTGCTAGGATCAATTTCTTATGACATGGAAACAATTCTCCAATTCTTTCATCTCACTCAATCTCTATAACAATGTCAATTTGAATGGTAACCTATGTGTGCAAAGACAACCTTCATGAACTATCCAACAACTATTTTCTCCAACAACTGGTATGGAGTTCCAATGAACCCCCATTATAATTAACATTTGTTTACCAATCCCTAATACATATACACTAAGGAAATACTCACTTGGAAGACAAACAACAACAATTAAATAGGAGTTTCCCTTGATGTCAACATCAACTTATGTCCACCTCGTTGACAATGTTGACCTTCAATTTTCTTATAACTCTCTAGACAATTTCTTATCCTTGGGTTAGGGATGCAAACAACCTCTCATCCTCTTTACTCTTCACTCTCCACATTATTCTCCCTAGAAAAAGAGACGAGATATATTCTCTATTGCAGGGAGATTGGACATAACGGAGAGGATGCAAATGATATAGAGGATTTGAGACATATCTCATTCAAATATTCTCAAGGAGATTCCAAGGAAATTAAAGAGAAGGGTAAGGATATTGGTTCCCGTGCATCATTTACTCAACCTTTGAAGTTGTGGAAACTTGAAATTGGTTATGAGGAGAAACCAAACATCACAACAAGCTCCAAGAAATTGTCAAAATTTAGATGACACGCGAGTGGGTTGTAGAAAGGCAACACCATATTCATTCATTGAGATCCTCTCTATTTCAAGAATAATTTAATATTATCTACTGAACAGGGCCAACCACGTGAAGGCAGAAGCTCTTATGGCCCCTCCTTTCCCACGTCACTCTCAATTCCCCATACCCAATGGATGTACTTGAAAAAAAAAATTACGTGCAAATTCATGCATATTTCATCATAAACAAACATCTACCATTCATTCAATAAAGGCTAATATTCATTAAACCATTGTTTCATTCAGTCAACACATTCATTCAATAAACCATTCATTCATCCAGTGAACACATTCATTCAATAAAAGCTAACATTCAATAAAGATAACAGTTTACTACACTGAATCATTAAACCATTCATTCATTCATGAGGCCAAAAATCATGGACAACATATTATTATAAAAAATAAATAGACAATATTTTTTCTGTCACTTCTTTTTAATTCTTCTTCTCTTTACAAAATCTCTAAGAAAATCATCTTATAGAACTTCTCCTCCAATTCTTGGTTCTTCATCAACTTGTAGTGATGTCTGCATCCTAAAGTGCTCGTGACGTGGATTTTGCGGCAAGGAGTTTAGATTTGTTGCAACAATGTGAAAATGTTGCATCGATATATTTTTCTATTGTAATGACAAGTATTTCATTTAAAGAAAACATTACAAAGTTGTTTTTTTACCTGTTGTGGCAACATCATGTTCTTCATTTTCCTGTCTAGGCTCAACCTATACAGTGTGACCCTCTACGTGCTCTATAGTTGAAGGAGAAGTACAATTAATGTTCACCGTCTACAATGTTATATATAAAATCGTAGCATATGAATAAATTCATTACTAGGATTCGAAGCATGATCTTCAATTTTTTGTTGTCCCTCCTCAACATTAACTAGGGGATCATTGCTTTCCTGCTCAAAATAGAGTCAGTATTTTATGTCAATTATTTATAACGAATAGATTTCACAAGTAAGAAATATTCATTAAACTATATAGATTTTATATACCTGTCCACCAGATGGATCAGTACCAACAAACTTTGTTTTCCTAGACAAGCTTTTTCGGCATTCAACAATAGGTCCAAAGCCGTGCTGGAAGCCATGCTTCAAGTCTTCCTCGGTGAGCACTTCTTTGAATCAGTTGGAATGCATATTTGCATAAATTCATTAATTTACATTTTGCGGTGCAATAAAAGGAAAAATAATTTGCAATTTATTATTTGGATGCATTATTGGTTTTTCAAAACTTACAATTTGTGCCGCCAAATTGGAATAACCACCAGGCCCAAGCTTGTGCTAACCAATTTTTTCCAGTCTTTCCTTTGTGGCCTTTGATGTGTCTGACAACCTATGCAAGTGTTGAAATATGTTAGATGTTCCAAATTCGATATAGAAATCAATAATAATAAGGTTTAGAATTACATTGTGGAAAGTATTGCATACCTCCCTGTGCATGGTGTTATCTTTCCTTCTTTTCTTAGACCCCTCTCCTTTCCCTCTCCTTTCCATCTTCCACTAGAGCTCTCCACTCTCTTGTTGGAATCATTAGAGGGTGCTCATAGCTAGGGTTACTTTCTAGGAGAACCCTATATTGGTATCGGAAAATCTTCATATGTTTTCCATCCTTTTTCAGTACCAAGGCTCGATTGAAGGTCTCATTGCCGAACAGGCCAACCCACCGATTAGTGAGCTCATCTTTTACTTTTTTCAGTTATCTATCCCACCTTGTGCTGATGCTGGGCCCAAAGATCTCCAAGGAAAAATCATTCAGATGTTTATAAAAAACATAATTTCCTGCAAAACGATTGTGCCGTGATCATAATTAGTTGAAAAATATGTTTTATCATTATATTACAATCAAATTATAAACACTAACTTGATCAACGTATATTTACCTGGGACCTTCTCTATCTTTAATGGGACGAGATCTTCGTCCACCAAAAATGTTGTCTCGATTGTTCCCGTGCTAGTGACACAGGAAGATCCTGGAAATGCAGCTTCGGTAACATCAATACTAGGAGGCTCAGTGTTGACCCCTTCTTCTGGACGATCTGGTGTGCGTCAATCACTAGTGGTCGATGCGCTCACAACTGGGGTCCGGGGTGTTGCGGAATGTTTTTCCAACTGTTCAATCGACAAAAATGGTGAATGAGTCGATGCACGTGGATTCATTTTCTCACGATGCGACGTCTCTCCACGAGCATCACTGGGGCCAACACCGCCTTGGCGACTAGTGTGTGGTCTCAGAAAATTATGTAAATACAAACCACATTTTATAAGTTCAATATCATATAAAATTGAAAATTATAAAGTTATAAATGAATTATATTATGACTCAATATTCCGCAACTTACTTGCAAGGCTTCAGTTCTTTGATTCCACACTACAATCCTAGCTTGAATCGCGTCTGTCTGTGGAATTTGGAATAGCAAAAAAACAAGCTTCGCACTAATTTTTTCCAAGACATTCGTATCACCTTAACTGGGTTTGTAGCTGAAGCAATTACATCAGCATCGACAAACATCTTAGCCACTTCAAAATCTATTGATTGTTGTGATGTTGTTTCATACAGCGATTCATTGGTCTGCAACAAAAATATATAAAACACTACTCAGTTCTATCATGATACATTCCTAATATTATATTAACAAAACATATCTATCATGATAGATTCCTAAAATTACAACTAGCTTTACCTGATTCCTGGATGATGGTGTCATTTGATCCACAGCTGGGGACTTGCCCCAATCATCTGGCCACTGCAAAAAAGAAGTAGAAAACATTATCATAACGAAACCGATATACACACGAAAAATACATAACAAAATAAACATTATGCTATGTATTATATTGGTACAATTCCAATGAATTATACCTGCTACCTCGAGGATCATGATCCACTCATCGGATCAATGTTCATAGGTGACCTGCAACGATCTACTAATAGGGAGGTGCCCCTTACATAACCCTAAATAAAAAACATAGAGAAAATTACCTAAACGAATCCAAAATACTCAATGAAAGAATATAATAACAAAACATTTTGACGTATAATTTAAATTGAACAATTACAATCAGGTTTACCTGTTTCCCAGAGGCTTCTGTTGTCTGATCAACAGTCGGGTGGATTCCCCGATGAACGTTCTGCATCAAATATAGATAACATTATATAAACCAATCTAATCTACTAATGAAAAAACAAAGCAAAAAAAAACTTTTTTTTCTTATTATATTTTTACTATTACAAAGATGTATACCTGCTCCCTCGAGCAAGTTGTACTCCTCTGACCATTTGCTGGCAGGTATTTTCCCCGATCACTAGCCTACGAAATAAATATAGAAAATTTAAACAAAATAAACTAACGAAAAATCCTTAAGATGTTAAATTCATTAATAAAATGTTGGGTAAATTGTTAGATTTACCACTCCCATAGTAACCGTGTTTGTATCTACTTGATTCAAATTGTAATTAATAAGAAACTCTTCCCCTACAGATATTGATTTAATGCCACATACAAAAACATGGTTTCCTTCATGCCCCTCAAATTCACAGTTGGGTTGCTTAATTGTAGACCTTCGTTGTGTACTATATTAAACCCACATATTCCCTGTGGCCTTTGGCCTTCCTTCAATGTACAACGTTGCTCCTTTATTTTGATCTTTTTCTTTCAACTGTAAATAGTTTGCTGAAAATCCATATTTATGCATACTTCGTGTATATTGGACCAGGAGCATCCAATCTTTGTAGTTGTAACAGGGTCCAACATACTTCATTAATTCTGTACATCTAACATAACCAACCTTTATGCCATCGATGCAAAACAACCCCAAACCATGTAATGACGACGGTGCAATTCGATATATCCTCTCATTCACACAAAAATATGTGTTCAGTTGAGGAAGATCCTTGGGTGCCCATTGTTTCAATATATGTCTGTACCTCAAGGGCACTTCGATGTCGCCTATTGTCTCATCATCATAGGAACATGACCCCCCTTCAACGAGAAAAAATTCCATGCGTTTATGGAATTTTCTTCTGATCTTTTGACATCTACTTGATAAAACTCTTGTAGACCTACTGGATGTCTCACTTTCCTCTAGCCTTCCTCAACTCCCCTCACTCGAGGAAGACAAATCTGACAAATACTTGTTTGGTTCTCCCTACAACATGGGAAAAAAAATTATATAGTACCTCAAGGCACATTGCCTCTTAAAAGGTGACGTGTAGCGTCTTTTATAAGGTGACTTGTACCACATTTCCTTTCTCAAAATGTAGGCATTCAAGTGATGAGGAAGATGATCACTTTATCTTTCTTAGGAGTAGAAATTCATGCAATTATGAGTTGTCTTTTATTTCTCCTTTGGGTCTTGAGTCCCATATCACCCCATCTAACTAACTTTTTCATCATGGCCCTAAAGTCTCTCTCATCCCATCAGTTTGGGTTCATCACCTCGGTCATTGAATTACACTCACATTTAGTAAGATATTTATATTTGGAAATAATAATATAAAATAAAAATAATTAACCATTATGGAAAACTTCTAAAACTTTTCATGACTTTCAAAACTAATATCTTTGAGGTGGTTAATAAGTGTTCACAAATCTTCAAAAACAATATTTTATATAATGTTGTGAAACTTGTATAATCTTATTCAAAATTTAAACTGAAATATTCTTAAGGAAACATATGAACTCATTGAATCATTGGTAACACATGGGTAGTTTTGTAATCAAGCATGGTCTTCTTAGAGGACTGAAAGTAATTGAATCAAGCAACGATGAACCCGTAAACATGTAAGTTGATTTGAAAAATGGTAGCTTTCAATCCTACTCCTAGACCTAAGGTTGTCCATATTGAGAATGGGTGTTTTGCTAATGAATCCTTATTTACCATACTAGAAGAAAACAAAAATGATGATATTGTGGATTGTATGCAAATATTATGTAAAGATTCATGCCATAAGTTACAAATGGCCAAAACCCAATGCTATGGGACTATGTGAGGTGATATTGTTAGTTTAGGATAAGTGTTCATTAGATCCCATTGGGACTATATTTGTCAAGAACAGTTTTGAGTGATAAGAGAACCATAAACTGTATTTTCTCATTCGATGTCATCAAAATGTATTGTATTGAGTAGTAGATACGTTGATACAATGGATGGGAATTCCAATGAAAAAGCATGTAGAAGAAACTCATAGCTGATTAATGATCCTCCTATACATCTCATAATCGAATTCATTTGGATCACCACCACTAGCACTACCATAGTGCTCTCCTTCCTCCTCCTTCACCTCCTTGTATCCAGTCCAATATTTACATATAACTATTCTGAGGGATCCCCAATCGGATCACCATCAACAAAAGTGATTAGTTATAGGAATGGTGCAGTAAGATCCAAGTTTCCCAAATCCAACTCAATTATACTATCCAAACCCATATCGATAGGAAATACCTCCATCTATGTCCTTCCCTTTGACCACTCTTCCCTTGTCCTATATATAATATAAAGGTTTATGTGAACATACGTGAATAACTCTTCTCTCTTCTCTTGACTATTCAAGATGATTGTTTTTCAAAGTGTTCACGTTCTCATATGTGCACCAATTCCTCTTGTAATAGAAGGATGATCTAACCTAAGAAAGTAACCTTGTGATGAATTATTGTAAAAGAGTGTATGCTACCCCATGTGTTGCTCATTAATTATATATCTTCTTATCCAATGTCCCTATCATGTTGTAACATCTAGATCTCTCAATTTTAGTGGAAAACTCTGCAAATCCATTCTCCACCTCTCAAGGATGGCTTTGAACAAATATATTCTATTAAATGATGGAATTTGCATGCTTTTCATTAAGTCACTCATCACTATAGTACTTGGTAATTGAAGGTGTATAATTATTTTCCCACCTAATGCCAAGAATATCTCATATGTTGTTGAATAGATATTTGTTGTTGTCCCATAGCCAGGACACTTATTTTCCAAAATAATTTTCCTCACAAGTTCAATCAAGTATTTCTACCCCTTCTGTAACATGTAATAATAAACTGATTTAATTACAAGAAAATAAATACGGGAAGATACTTACCTGGGTGTAGACATTTCCTGTAATATACTCAGAAGAGTTACTTTCATAAATGACTGTGCCTCTTAGAGGCCAGTCAACTCTAGGAACCAAGTGACCCTATTAGAGGGTTAGTACAAACCAGAGAGAGAGATTATTGGGCTATGGTACAGTCAATCAAATAAAGTCAATGACAGTCAAAAGGATCAGTATAGTCACAATAAATATCATCCCTTAATAAGTCTCAGCATCGCAAATAAAAATCAACAAATATATATAACCACAAATCAAGAACTACACACAAAATCTGAGCATATAAAACAAAGGTCAGTAAAAAAACAAAGTAACTTAAAAAATCAATCCAAACTACCCATACAAAATGTTGGCCCTCATAGATAAGCTGACATCCAATAGACTAAGGCCAAAGAGACTCACCGCCTCCACATATGACTATACAGAAGGGTAAAGCAAACCCTTAAGACCTCATGACCCTTACTAAAACAACCAGCAGAGAAAAACTAGGGCTCACGGCTGAGTCTGAGTGTCACAACCTCCCCACCAAGGAGAAGGAGAGTAGATTGAAAAACATAGTAGGTAGAAAGGTTAACAATCAAATCTCAATAACCTTCAAACTTCAAAGACAGATCTGGAAAATAAAAGATAAAAATAAAATACAAATAAATAAATAAATAAAAAGTAAAGTAGAATGTCTTAGGTGGGTACCAAGGTTACACAATTAAATAGGTGAGGGTACAAAGACCAACCAGTAAGGCACAATTCAAAAAGAAAAGAGTGGGTATAAAGATTAATAACCATTTGGACTAAGGGGGTGCACCTCAATTGTGGACAAACTACCATAGTACCCATAAGACCAAAAACATAAAAGGTGGTACAAATCAAAAGATAACTCAAGACGAGTAAAAGACCCAAAAGGTAAAAGGCAAGGTACCACAAAAATATTATCAACAAAATGAAAGGACCAAAAGTCAATCAACCGAGGTGGGGTACAACCAATCATCTCTCTCTCAAATGTACCAGTGTTCCATATAACCTGAAATTCCATCATCACTGTAAAAAGAAAAGTCCACACGGATGATGTGATCATGTGGTCCTCTAGACTACTCCTAAGGTCAAGCGTTAGTGGCTCCATCAAGGGGTTTCCAGTCCCTTGAGAAGACCATCTAACTCAACCATGTCGAAGACCTAGGAGAAGAGGACATCACACATCATCATATAATTTGTAACTGACTGTGTAAGAACTCAAAAACCCTAAAGCAACCGAGCTTGCAGAAGGGGATCTAGGAAAAGAAAAGGTTCACAGGACAAAAAAGCAAGCTCAGAAAACTTTACTAGGACCGGTGTCACAGTAAGTGAGCTGAAAAAAAAAGTGGCTAGAATTCCAACAAGCGGCACTAAAAAGAAAAAGACCCTCTAAAAAGGTGAAATAGAAAGCAAACTTCCTAACTAGGAGCTGGAGACCTCGACAAATCTTATCCTTTGCAAGGTGATGAAATCCAAGTCAAACAATACAAAATGAGAGACCAAAGTGGAAGGATATCCCTATACCGAAAGGGATCCTGGGTAAAAGAGCCCTAGAATAAGAGTCACTAGGCTACCTCGTTCATGACACATCAGGGAAGGTTAACTGGCACTTCTGTCTTTGAGCCCAATTATCACCTATATGGTCAAATACAAGGAAGACAATGTATATATGTACTTAGGTGCTAAGTGGAGTGCAGCATTCCACAAAGTCCATCCAGAATCAGTCCTCGTGGCTTACCCATGAAAAAATGGGAGCCCCCCCCACAAAATAGTCGATGACCATGTAAATAAGTACAAGAGTATTTTAGTACCCTAGAGGACAACAACTATGTCTTAGATGAAAATGACAAGGGGGAATTATTTGGATGCCTATCCTCGGTGTCCTACCTAACTACCAAATTCTTTTTATCCTGAAGCGAGGTTAAGGTGTGTTGAGTTAGGAAGATGAATTTTAATGGTTGTTGTATTACTCAGCCGGGTAATGGAAGTGCAACTTGTGGTGTGATGACTGACTCAAACCATGCAAATTATTATGAACCAAAATAATCCTTTCCTTTCAATGAATACTAGCTACGATAAGGATAGAGTTCTTCAATCAATACAAGCACGAACTTTTTCAATAAGATGAAAAAACCACTCAAAAATTTTCTTTTTTGAATATGCCAAACTAATTTTACTTCTTTCAAGATGGATCTGATCTACTACTGATTCTAGTTCTAATGAGTATAACTATGTGACAAATAACAAACGAAGATATATGCTTCCAAATACAAAATATGACTTTGATCTTTTCAACAAAAATGGAAAGAGTGTCTCAAAAAGGTCTTCCAATATCAATTTTGAGGAAATAGATAGGAAGATGCTACTTCGAAACAATTTAAGGAATTGAGCACTGCAAATGGATTTTTTTCCATCATTAGTGCACTCAAAGCAAAAAAGGATTGTCACTGGGTACTAGCCTTTCAATCTCATTTCTTTATTATCATTCTTTTTAAAATTTTAATTTTAGTTTGTTTATTTTTAAATAAATAGTAATGTATGTACTATGTGAGGCATATGGTGGGGGCACTTTATCAAATGCACTCACTCTACATCTAGTTTTAGGAGGAATTAGGGTTTCTTAAAGCAAATGCATTCCAAATGACACAACTGACTAGGACCTATGCTGCATTAAAGGATCAAGCATACAATCAAGCAATTGTGGTTCATTTGTAAATAGTCTTGATTGGTCACTTTGGAAATAGCCTTGATTGGTCACTTTGGAAAGGTAATCCTATGGAAATGGTGTTATTGTACAACTCTATAACTTGGTTAACTGACCATCTGGATCCCCGTAGGTAGGAAATTTCAATGACCTTTTAATGCTCTCATCCACAATATCATACCAATGTTTCCCTCTCTCAACCGGAACCTCCTTACTCATCACTCATCATGATCTAATGCAAGATGTGTCATGTCCCCTCCCTAGTGGCCTTGGTCACTACTTGGATCCTTCCATCCCTAGGGGGTATAAGTTGATTGATTAAACGAAAATTTAATTAATTGGGGTATTCTTAAGGCAATTATACCATAGGAGTTAATTAATTATTAATTAATTAATTAAATACTGAAGTTTGAATCAATTATGAGTTGTATTATTTTTATTAATACTTATTGCTAATAAATGTTGGCAAGTGGTGATGATTTGGCTAGGAGGTCGAATTGCTGTCATGTGGACCACTCTTGCCTTAGTGGAAAATCTTAGGAAAAGCAAGGAATCCAATGGAGGAAAGAAGGCAAGGAAAAAAAATTAGAAACTGACAAAAGAAAACAAAAAAACTGGAAAAGCAGAAAAGAAGGAAAGTAAAGAAAGTGGAAAGAATAGGAAAAGCAGTCAGAATGAAAGTAGCATCATCCAGAAAAGCTCCCTAAGGCGCACTTGCCAAAATTCAGTGAAGGAGGTGAAGGAAAGAAAGTTTTCAAACCAAAGAGTTGGTATTCCTCTCAAGGAATGAGCCCTCCGTCATCCACATGTGTGGCTTGGATTTCTCATCAAGGTAACTCATCTATTTAATGATGTTTCCAACTCCATTCCAGAACTTTTGTCATTTGCATTTTTGTATTGAGAGCTCTGAGCCTATCTTGGTTGAGTGATGTGCCTCAACAGTTTTTCTTGGGTGATGTGCCCCAAGGCCCCATGAGTTTCAGTGATTAATATGAAGGTAAATAATATGTTATTTCATACAATAACATTCAGATCAGTCCACCATTGAAGATCCACAATCAGCTTGAAGAGGAGATCATTTCTACAGGAGATTTGCAACTAGTTTTGGAGGAGAATCACCTGAAGAAGAAGATAGTATTCAGTGGATGCGCCCAGGAACTTCAGAGATACCAGTGGGATATTATTTACATAGAATAGAGGCTTCTCATGCTCAGAGATCAGCTTCATATCTGAACTCCACTTCTTCTCCCACTTCTACATCTTTCTCAGCTAGATTTGGAGGAGTTTCTCTTGGAGGAGAGAGCTAGTTTGGTGAATGCACCCCGTTGAAGATCATAAGCTCAGAGTGCAGAAATATCAGACATATGACATGTAGATGGTCTGATAATCCAGTTTAGAATAGAGACAAAGTAATTTCCTACTTCTGATCTTCATTCTCCCTCTATTGTAATGAAAATCTAGCATGTGAGGCATTGTACTTTGGAAGGCAATCAAATAATAAAAAAGGAAGTGTTATGAAGTTATATTTCGACTTATATCTGTTGAGTATCATATATCAGAGCTTTATATAATACCCAAACAGATTTTATTAATTATTGGAGCAGTTTGATGAATAAAATTGCAAGACTAGCTAGTTGGGTGCTTATTCTAGACTAGTTTCACCATTTTGACTGCTAAATCAATTATGAGCATCAGTTTGAACCCATGTTAGTTGGAGGAGGTTAATAACTCAGTATAATTCCCATATCAACCCCTGTATGAAGAATTTGGATGCATTTAGCCTCATTTGGAAAATTATGTAATTTGACTAGCTGAGTAGTCCATAGTGTGCATCCGACCTCCCAATCACTCCAAACCTTCTCAAGTTCACTAAGACATTATCCCAGTATATTTTATAAGTTAAATGACAGATATAACCCCGCCATAAACTCTGAGTACCCTCACCCAGTCTTGTTGGCATATGCTAGAAGCAAGGTAATTTTTAGGGGTAAAATTTAGCCAATTGGCTATTTTTGGGGATTTTTTTCAAAAAATAAATTCGCTATTTGGTCATTTTTAGTCTCCAATATAGCCTATATTTACATAAAATATGTTTTTTTTATCATAATATTCTCCAAAATTTACAATTTTTAGTAGTAGATTGTATGTTTCATATTTAATATTCTCCTACCTATCTATATATTTGTTTTTTTCAATCCAAAATAATCGCCTAGAATACTACACTTAAGTATATTATTAGAATCCTTAAAAAATACCCTGGTTAGAAGCCTAGGAAGCCTCAAAGTAGGCAATGGAGTTTCTTTATTGCTGAAATTTGAATGGATCTAGTACTTTGTGCCAATGATTTCTGCTCTGACCATGTTTAGCTGCTGCTGCACACTCAGCCTTATAAATTCCAGAACCTAATCTCATTCCTACCATCCCCATTCAGAGTTTCAATCCCCGTCACTTAAATCCTGCTTAGTTTGAGAATTTGCCTTAAAAATTGCTAGTAAAATTTGATTAAAACTCTGAGTGGAAGATAATATCTTGGTCAGATCTTGGCTAGGCTATTACAAGAT
Source organism: Larix kaempferi (assembly GCA_027924585.1). NCBI lineage: Eukaryota > Viridiplantae > Streptophyta > Pinopsida > Pinales > Pinaceae > Larix > Larix kaempferi. The sequence goes on along the minus strand of BSBM01000217.1, from coordinate 11,896,493 downwards.
GGTATAAGGTAATGTCACCCCACTCAATTCCCAAAATTGATATCATTTATGGACTATGGACCACTTTTTGTACTAACTCAATAAGGTGAAGGTGCAACAGAATCCACCTATGTGGAACTCTTGGAGTCAACTCATATTTACCTTCTAAAAAATTAGGTAGATCAAAATTTTCAAAATGGTATTGCTTCTTAATTTGTTACAACTATACTTGAGAACATCAAACTTGTCCTTGGTATCATATTGAGGTTCATCTACTCATGAATCCACCTTAGGAAGCAATACCAATTCCTCCCTCCTAGGTAGCTCTTTCTCAACATCAAGAATGATAACATTCTTATTGGTAGTGGACACTTCAATAACCATTAATGACGCAGGAGCATGTTAAGAATCCTAGATACGAATGCCAACAATGTATTTGAGGCCCCTCAAGAACCAAGTAAACTGTACCCACTTCTTGATCACTGAGTATTAAATTATTAATACAATACTTTTCATTTGTGATCTCCATGGGTGTGTATCTAGCAGGATATATTTTGAGAGCATACATGCAATCAAATTGTCATACAAATTTGTCTTTAAACTCATCACGAGGAACATGAGAGGTGAACAAGTTGACATAATAAAGACAAGTTTGAGGACAAGTTCATGGATGGACAAGGACTTGGACAAAGACATTCTTGATGGCACAAAATTTTGGAGGACATAGATAGCAAGAGTAAAAAATGGTAGCTTGGGCATTGGAATCCATGAATGGTATGAGTGGACAAATGACCCATGTTGGTTTGATGAAGTCATGAAACCACACTCTTGTGTATGGACATATGCATGATTGATGATGATCCATGAGACCATGGACTTGACGATGTGCTCATTTGAAGGCTCCTATATCCTGATGACATGTTTTTTAATGTTGAGGAAATTCTCTTGGAGATGCAAGTAAAATAATAAAATAACACAAGCCATATTGACACAAAGATTAAGTAAGAATTCAAAAGTCGACTCAGTAAATTACAATTAATTTATTAAATAAAAAATTCGATGAATTCTTATGTCGGCTCAAAATAATGATTGAAAACCAATATAAATATGAAGTCAACGTTTTCATTCTAAGGGAAGAAAAATTAGGACAGCTCCAAGGAAATTCAACTAAGGAATTTTCGGGTATGTGCATTAAGGCAACAACAGTAAACTATTTTTTTTGGGTCTGAAATTTCAGAAGCAGCCATAGTGAAGTTCAGCAGTAAATGAAGTTTACAGCAACAACTAGTTCATGGTCTTATGCACCTGTGGGATGAAGAAAACAAGCGCGTTTGATCTCTGAAATTCGTGGGTTGCCTCAGTACTCAAGATGATAGTGTGAGGATGAGCTCAACTTTTTAGACATAGTTGCATTTGTCAAGGATGTATTGTGCTAGAAAAAAAGGGTATCCTTGGGAGTTGGGAAAAAGGTGAAAATTATCTGCAATAGGAAAATTTTTCATTAAAAAATAAAATGGTAGGTCCCTCCAGCAAAAGATGCAACATGGGAACCCTAACCAAAAAATATTCCTAGGAAGCTAACCATATCTGTGGACCTGTTGTTATAGAATGCTTTTGAAATTGTATGAATGCCATGAAACACTGACATCTATGCCATGACTGCTAATGCTTATTTATCTAGCTGGTAATTAATGCATTTCACAATCATCATCCATTTGATGTGGGTTCATAATTATGCCTAATCTAGGGTCTATAAATTGAATTAAAGTGGATGAAAATGTCTCATTTAGGGCCTCTAAATGTCAAATTAACACTCTTCAAGAAATGTGTATAGCTTCAACATCCCAAAGGATAACATATCATGGAAATGAATAGGATCAAGTAATAGATATACCAACACCATTCAAAATTCCATTTTCAAATTAGGAGATGTAGTTATGTGTCTCCAAGATACAATCAAACATTGACCTCCTACCAAATTTAGGTCAAATATTTCATTATATGACAATATTTTAGGAGTTATATTGCTTGATCCTTTCTTTGTTATGGTTAGTATTTCTAGTTGTTTGCTTATGTATATTTTGGATGCTTCTTGCATCAAAGATATTGCAAATCTGTCTTCCAATCTTTATACAATCTAGTCCTCCATTTCCTTGATTTTTAGCTTGAAAATTACCTATGTCTATGTAAAGAAGGATTAAATGTGCAGTATATGAACATTAAATTATCCTATCAAATGAAACTCAAGCCATTGAACTTATGGCTGTCACGACATAAGTACATTATGTAGTTGAAATTGCCTTAGAAGATCTATCAGATCCAAGCCTAATTTTGGAAAAATTGTTGGGGTGATGGATGTCAAGGGCATTGCTATAGTTCACTTGTTTGATGCTACAACAAAAAGATGGAGATGGATGTTGATTTAAATTGTGGAATTCCCTAGCATACATGGACTTATTGCGCACTAATATGACATGATAACATCATTTGTATGTGGTTTCAAGAGGGTACTCCTCATGTGCACTCTCTCCTAGATGGATCTATCCCTTTCAAATGCTAGTTGGCATGTTGTTGATTTGTTCTTGGAGCTCTATGCCATTAATGCGCTAGATTGGATGGAGATTGTTAGTAGACGTGTTGATTTTTTATGATATGGACTCACAATATAAATACAATTAGATACGATTTTTGATTTCATCCTCCAAGAGGTTTTTTGGACTTCACAATGACTCTTCACACTCTTGGAAAGGTGGGTTACATAATTTTGAGAACAATTGGATGATTCCCTAGCTACTATTGGTGGACTAATGAGTCCTTCCATCCGTATGAAAGGTAAGAGGAGCCATTATGGGCAAGTTGTGGCCCTAAAAAATGATGAACATTGACAACAAGCAACATGTTTCTAGTTGTTGTTGGTGTATGCTAGATTAGTTGCAAATATCATGCTTCAAAGCCAAGCTTCAATGGTAAATATACCATTTTTGAAGGGTTTAATGTGAGGGATTAGTATAAATAGACTTGTAACCAACACTTCACCTTCCTCTACACCAAGATGTCTATCACCATACCTACAAAAAGTTTGCAACTACCATGCGCACACATCCAAATCAATATATTTAAGTACTAAATTCAAAGAATTACAATACAAGGTGTTTGAAATAATTGTGGATATTTATTTTCCACAATGACAAGCAATGCAACCATTATTCCCTATTTACTTCCCTACCAATTTTTATTTGCCAAGGTTCCAATGAGAAACTCATTGTTTTAGCCTATCCTATGTCCTCTTATCTCTTAGTTCCCAAACCCATTGGTTTCCTACAAGCTACAATACGTGATTCTAAGGTTTACAAGCTACAGGACTAATATGGTTGGACACAACTCAACATTTGATCTCCTTATGGCAGGGGTGAATAGGATAGGATAATGAGTATCATTATTCGAATTGTTTCCAGATTTTCAATTTGTTACCAAAATTTTCCATTAACAAAAGAAACCTTGTGGTCGCACAGTACTCAGCATAATGGATCAATCCAAGTAAAATTGGAATCTTAGCATTAAATGTAAATGTTCATGGGAAACAAAAAATGAAGAGAGCACCATCACTACAAACAATTGAAGTGGAGGAATGAAAAATTCAGTACATAACTGATCTCTGTAGAAATATATGAGTATATTGATAATGGTATGTTTGGTCTATGAGAGTCTTGATTCCATATAAGTAGAATTTGTATTTCATAGAGGAGGAGGAGGGTGGACTGCAATGTAGTACATTGGAGAGGAAATGGTTTAAGAAATATATTATGCTATATTCTAAAAATACCTATACTAGATGCGGTTGAGTTTCCTTTCCACAATGGACATCAGTGGTTTCTCTCAATCATATTAAGCCTTAGTTGGCTTCTCCTTTTAATTTCATGTATTCATTCATTTAGAGATTTAATTTTCTATGCCCTACCCTAGACTAGTCTAGCCCTTTCGTTGGTTGCATTTTGCTTAATATTGGCACAAAGTTACTTATCACTCTGCAACCCAAATGACACCCCTTTACGATTTAGTACATTATATAGCTATGTACCCCCATCTCTAAAGGGCTTGGTTATCCAAAATGTTAAAGTCTTGCAGTATCTAACACTCTTGTTACTTGTGTCTTAAGATTTTTAACCATTTGAACTACCACTACTAATTGGAAACTTAAGGGATATATTCTAAGTGAGGTATGAGCAAGGCAATGACACTATAAAGGATGCATTTGGAATCATTTGAATGATTGCCTCCTTTTCTATAGAGTTGAAAGTGATGATCCTCTACATTGAAAAATGTTCCACACCCTTGAAAAGTAGAATTCAACAAGGAATTATAAGTGGAATTAATTTTTGCTTCTCAAATTTCCTATTGTTTTCACTGTATGCAATCAAATTTTGGGTAGGGGCTCAGATGGCTAAAGATGGGGAAACAAATTTTTCTAAATTTTTTAGGGTAAGGGATACTTAATAAAAATGAACTTGAAAAAATTGATTATGAGAATGAATTATTTAGTAGGTAATTTTGGAACTGCTAGATTACTAGATCTAAAAAAGTGTAGAATATTCATTTGTTTGACTTTATGAACCCCAATTGAAGTGCTTGCATTCTCGAATAAACATTTTTGCCTCTTTGGCCTTAAATATTTGCAACATTTGAGTCTTGTATTCCATAAATATAAGCTCAAAGTGTTTGTGGAAGGTGTGTTCCCCCTCACAATGATTACCTTGGGGGTTTGTCAATCAATGGACAAGGCCTTAGATATTGGAAAACTTAAAGCTTCAATCAGTTCAATGTTTAAAATTATTGATCGTAAATAAAAAATCGATGCAATTTATGTATCTAGGACTACCTTAGAGAATGTCAAAGGAGACATTGAGTTTCGCCATGTTGGTTTCAAATATCCTACTAGCCCAGACATACAAATTTTCAAATATTTAAGCTTTTGTGTCCATTATGGAAAGGTATTTACAACACTAATCTTTCTCATGAGCTCTTGATGGATTTTCATATCACATATATATCATTGTGGACAAAATTTTGGTCCATGAAGAATGCCCATTATCAATAGTAACATGAACTAAAATGGAGAATACCATAGCCTGAAACATCTTAATATCCTCTATACCTTCGAATACCCTTGTAATTGTGCCATATGAACATTTGCAATTCCAACAATTCATAAGGGACAAAAATGGTTCCAAAAAATAATGGGAAAAGTGGTTAAAATCATAATACTATGACACTATTGCTTTACATCTTTACATATTTACATCAAAGTAAAACTTTGATATGAACTCTACAAATTCATATAATTTCAGTAGTTAAAATTCATATAGTATCTATAAGTGGAAGGTTGAATGAACACACTCAACTGTTTTAATTCCATTCTGGACATTGTTTAGTGAAGGGGTTGATTGACACATGGATATAATACTTTGAATCCTTGCTTGCATGATTACTACATTTCTCTATGGAGGCCACACCATATAATGAGAAGGATGAGTTTCAATTGGAGGGTTTTGGACTATATATACTGATATCAAAATAAATGTTACATCTAATATCCTCTAAATGAAAACCTAAGGAATAGCAAAGGAGAGAAGAACACTTTACAAAGTCTAGTGGTCCCTCTAAAATGCTTGGAATAGGGCTATAAAGGGTGTGAATGTGTATCATTTACGTCTAGGTGTTGTTCATGAGATGTAAACCAATTTATTATTACTAAAAATCATTTTATTTAAACATTTATAATTTTTTCGTTTTCTTATTAATTTTTTAAGTTTATTATTTTATTTAAATATATTCCTATTGTATTAATATTTTTGTTTTTAAAGTTGTAAGTGAGGAAGGGGGGATATCGTGCAACCTACAAGGAAGTATGCTTCGGTGCAGGATGACCCTGGGACCAAAGAGACACTCACTACAACCCCTCGATCTCTGAACAGGAAACCCCGACAGGAAAGTGCTGAGCTCCTATGAATAGCTCGCAAAACAAATTCGAATCAAATTGACCGTATCCTTTAGGTTTGAGTCGTCAACACTGTGAGTCGTGACTCGTGAGGGAAATCCGGATTCCTACTTGGTCGAGGGACGAGGGCCATTGAATTGTGAGGAATATGCCACCTGCAAGTTGTGAAGTATCCCACTTCCAACTATGCTTGCTGATTGTCGTTAGTTTGTGAGAATGGAGACGAAGATCGTGGATAGAAGCTCGGGGCGCGAGGATGGAACCGCGGAAGCTACAAAACGGAAAAATAAACACTAAATACGATGAAATTAGGCCCTAAACGATGAAATTAGGCCCTAAATGATGAAATCAGGCCCTAGGCTCTTAGACACTCAGAATGTCAGTTTGGGATTTTTTTTATGCCCAAATTTCACTCAGATTGCCAAATTTTAACTCGGGTTAAAGAATTTACATCCCTATACAATCACAAATTCCAGAAAAAAACAAAGTAGGGAATTAATGGCTGTAGGGGCCGTTTTT